>JAQFVV010000640.1:180896-203396 GCA_028023455.1 Epiperipatus broadwayi
AAAAAAAAAGTTGACAACAATGAAAAATCAACTGACCCTGTTAGGGTGGAGATAGGTAACCTGCTGAAGGATATAAAACTAGAAAATAACAGAATAATAAAACTATAACACAAACTGAAAATATAGTAAGTGTATATAAAACCACATGATAAAGAATATAAAGTAATAATAGAACAAATTCAAAGATGAAAAAATGAACTGAAACTAATAAAGTGTTAACAGATTATGACTATAGACACATATTGGCAAGTATAAATTGTAAAGTGTACAGAAAAAAAAAAAAACAGAAAATAGAAGCAAATATTCTATTGGTTTGCATTTCTTTCATATTCATCCAATAAATGATTCAATATTATTTGGTATAATAAAATAGGGCACTCTAGATACTAGTGTACAGTTTCACATACATATTTTTTAAAGACGCATTCTGAGGATTAAATTATCACACCTTGTATTCTAACAATAGCTGATAAGCAAAAAAAAAAAAATATAGAGAATATATAGTTAACCTATTTAAGTAATTTAAACTTCATTAATTCATGATTTTTTTATTATAAAAGTAAAAGACAAGACAACAATATAAAATTAGTGAGATATTTGACATTGTTTTTAGGACACTACTGCTTCGATATTTGGTTAAATGGAAACAGTTGCAATTCTCTGTGAATTCTCAGGGTGTTTATCAGATATTTTGGTTCTAGTTTTATTCTTTGTGTCCTTTATCCTTGAAAATAGCTGTTCACAAATGTAGGTGCTTCCAAATAATGATGACATGAATAAAGCATGATTGTGAAGTGAGGGATATTTTTTCTGTAAAGATATATATTATAGAAGTACAGTAAAGATACATAGTCAAATTTTTCTTTAAGTTGAATGTCATATTGTAGCTCTATGCATTTATTTATAAATTGGCATGTAATATGTTTACGTCGTCACTGAAAATGGAGTGCATTTATACCAAAAGATTGATGATTTTTTAAGATATCTTGAAACCTGTTCTCAAATTCCTGTATCAAATCAAAAAGCAAGGCTGCATATTTTTTGTTGTTCACAAGACTGTTTAGTCAATATTTCGAAGTGCATAAAATTGTTTGCCTTAATTTGAGATTGCCATCGTTTCAGTTTCAATTCAAATGCTGTTGTAGTTTGAAGCATTGTAACATTATATTGATAAGTTGGTTTTACCTTGAAGATACATATTTACTCATGAGTCATCAAGTCTTTTAAAAATGCCAAATCTGTGAGCCAGTTTTCATTATCAACTTTTGTCACAAATTTTGTTTTTGATTCCATAAACAATTTGATTTCATTTTGCAAATCATAAAATCTTTTCAACGTGTTACCTCTGTTTAACCATCTTATTTCTGAAAAGTAAATGATGCCCCTATAATCAGCATCCATAGATTTAATGATTTCCTGAAATTGGAGATGATTTAATCCCTTGGCCCATATAAAATTTATAGCTTTGATAACAATCTGTATGATATCCATTTTTAAAACATTTGTGCATAAATTTTCTTGATATATTATGCATCATCTTCTATTAATTTTACAAGTCCATCTCTGTTACCTATCATTGCTGCGACACCATCAGTAGCCAAAGCAGATATGTTCACAAAATCATTTTAACATATCCATCACTGCTTCGTATAAATCTATTGATTTAGTTGCATCTTTTAATAGCACTAGAGAAGGCATGATATTATATTTGTTATCAATAACTCTAATAAAAATTGCCAATTGACCTATATTAGTAGCATCAATCTCTAGTTTACTGTATTTATCTAAAGAGGATGGTGTCAAAGATGTGGGTTGAGTTAGTTTAACACTTGTAATTCAAAATGTAATTATTTAATATAGATATAATATTTTTCATATAATAGAGGTATATATGATAGATAGTGACCTGGGCTAACTGATGGGTGCTATTTCAGCACGAGGAATTTGTCTTTTATTGCATCTTTATTTATATGAATTTAAAAGAATATGTGGGAGTATTGAGGTTATTTATTTATCACTAAAGCATAAAATTTAAAATTAGCAGTTCTACTCTCCAACCGGTTTTCGATAAATTTTTCTGTTTCATCAATTCACCCGGCTATAGTCTGGTGAGACAAACTGATTTTAGAAAAACATTTTTACCAGGGCAAATTATATCTGCCATGCTTTCCATACATTGTTTAATAAACTCACCACCGATATAAGGTTTTGATTTTTTTTTGCTATCAGATTTGCAACTACATAACTAGCTTTTACAATAGGATCTGTTTGAGTTATTTTTTTAAAAAAAATTTATTGAGATGATAGACATTTTTGTAAATTCTGCTATTTTGTCTTTATGACACATTCCTGGATACATATTAAATTTACACAGCATGTTTTTGCATGTAATGCCTTTTCGAATTGTAGTCTTTGAAAACTGACATAAATTCCCTATAAATTAAGCAGATTGCCTTAGTATTTGCAAAAATGTAGTCATTTGTCCACTTTTCATTGAACAATTTTCATTCATCTCTAATTTTTTTTTTTGGTTTTAATTTTTTTTTGAGACCCTATGAAAGCCATGCTGAAATTTTAAAAAAAAATAGATTGAAAATTAGAAAGCTAGGTTTACTAATCAAATAAAAATACTTACATGACTTCTAAGTAACCTAAAACATGGGTCATTTACAAAGATAGGTAGAAAGAAATATTACCAATAGTTATTGCATTTTACTTGACAAATTGTTTACAAACACATATAATGTCTGCATCTTTTTTGGGTGTTTTGGGGGTCTTGTCGGTTCTCATAATGAAAGTCAATTGATAATCAAAGTATACATCTTTTACAGCCAGAATACTGTAGTACCATATGCAAAAAGATGGTGGGAATTTCGTTATGCATGAATCATTTGGTGCAAATTTCAGCATGCTACATTCAAGATCATATCTTAAGTCATTGATATTTCAAATTAATTTACATATTAGGTTTGCTGTTTCCCACATGGCAACTCAACTGTTTACAATTGATCATTGGAAGCTATCCCAGCATATGCATGTCACACATAGAGAGACATCTATTGCATGATAAAAATAAGCAAATTACTAGCACACCATTTATTATGTCAAGAAGTAATTACTCACATGGGTGGCAATTTTGAAAAAATACAATTATTTGAGAATGATTTTATAAATCTTTCATTGCTAAAGAATGTGTTAAATTCAAAAATTCATCACTTATAAATTAATAGTATGTTAAATATATTTGTAGCATTATTAATGTTATTTTTAGTCACGATCACATAAAGTTTATACGTTTACATTTTTTTGTTGGGCTACATTCATAGCCATGCTGGGCCACATGCAGCCAGTGGGCCACATGTTGAACAAATCTGTGCTAAAAATCATTGAATGAATTTATGATTAAAAAAAATACATTACTTTGAAGAATTTGAAATAACCTTACTAATATAACATTATGGGACAAATTATTACAAGAAATACATTTATAAACAATTATATATAGAATTACATTTCAAATTTAAATAAAAGACAATGCTTTTTTAATCTTTTCTGAACTCAATATGAATACCAAATAAATATAAAAATGAGAGTACAGTAAATTTATTAATAAAAAATTGAAGTTATAAATAGAGTAAAATAAAGTGAAGGAAGATGCAGACAAGGGTCACAGCATATATATTTTAAAAGAAAATAAACTTTTAGAGATTCAATACCGAGTACAGAAACGAAGTTACAAGCATTATGCAGAAAGCATCGCAGGTATTTCAGTGATTCAGAAAAAAGTAAAATAACATCATATTTCAGAAAAATTCCTCATCTTTATGGTCTACCTAAAGTCCATAAGGATCATGTTCCATTAAGACCTATTCTTAATTCTAAAAATTCACTTTGCCAAAATTTGACAAGATTTCTTCTCAAAGTTCTAAGTCCATTGGCATACAAGACCCAGTCCTTTGTGAGGAATTCTAGACACTTTGTAGAATTAATCAAGAACATGAAAATTGTAAGAACTCACTTATTAGTACACTTTGATGTGGAAAATTTATTCACAAATGTGCCATGTGAAGAAGCATTGTCTATTGTAAGGAAAAGATTAAATGGTGATAATAGCTTACAAACCAGAATAACTCTTCCTATTGATAGTATAATGCAATGATTAACATTCTGCATAAACTACTTTCAATATAACACAGAATTCTTCCAACAAAATCAAAGAATGGCTATGGGTTCACCATTGTCTTCCCTGATTAGCAATATTTACATGGAAGAACTTGAAACCACAGCCATAAAAACTACTCCATATTCACCTAAAGTTTGGCTTTGCTGTGTGGATGAAACATTTGTTGTATGGCCACATGGTGAAGCACTGCTATAAACTTTCTGGAAACACATCAACAACATATCACCTTCAATTAAATTCACAATGGAATCAGTAAAAGAACAAAAATTGGCATTCTTAGCTGTTCTCATGACAAAGTCAAAACTACAGTTTACTGAAAACCCACACATTTAGGAAAATACTTAGCCTATATATCCAATCACACCAGAAACACAAAACATGGAGTTATACTATCACTATGGAACAGAGCAAAAGAAGTTTGAACCAGTGATTTGAAAAAGGAAAAGATCTATATGGAACAAACTCTTATATAAAATGGTTATCCAACAGCTGTTATTAAAAAATCTTAAATAGATAATAAAAAGAACCATAAAAAACAACTATTGATACTGCAGTGAACCCATTCGTACCAAAAATAGTAGACAAATTAAGAAAATTCTGCAATCAGTATCAGAACAACTCTGAGAACCATACCACAACTACAAAGAATTCTAACATCTACAAAGCCTAAACTTGAAATGCTGAAAAGAAAAAATTGCATCTATGAAATACTATGTGAATGTGGAAGAATATGAGATCAGTCATCCCATTGAAAAATGCTTGCAAGAACACAAACTGATGAGTAGAAGAGATAAAACAGATATGTCTAAGGTAGTAGACCATGTATGTGCCAATGAACATATGTTCAATTGGGAAAATACAAAAAAAAAATGGATAGAGAAAAGAAAAAAATTAAAGAAGCTGCTCACATGACAATGGCAAACAATCCCATAAGTCACCCTAGTTTGACTATACATAATGTATAAAAACCACTAATCAACTTAGCTCTTAGGAAAAAGTGGAGACATCAGGAGGAACTTCATAGATAAGTCTATTAAATTTCTACCGAATGTTGCCTTTGGCAGTCGGACTCAATTGGTTACAGCATTATCTTAAAAATTCAATACTCAATAATCTAAGAGTCCAGGTTCGATTCCCATGCTAGTACTGTCACTGGTTAGGTCAGCAACCCCCGAAGAAGTGAGGAAAATAATACCTCTTGAAACATTATGCATATGCTAATATACTAACCTGTATACTATTACTAACAGTTGAATGTATTTGGAATATTTAAATAAAGTTAAATTTTTCTAAAGACATTCAATACTCATATTAGATTATGGAAATAATCCAATATATAAATGCAATTATGTATTTAATATATATATATATATTAGAAGCATTGTTTAGCAGATATATATATATATATATATATATATATATATATATATATATATATTGTGCCATTACAATTTAGTCACTAGCTAAATTTATAGTAATGTGCATGTAGAAAAGGTAAACCAAAAATCATCATCACAATTTTATATAACCATAAATGAAGCTGTAGGGCATCCAAGTTTAAACCCTACAAGGTCCAGTTCTAAAAGCTTTAAACAGAGAAAGAATGGGTCAACAATTACATGCTTTACTTGTTTGTGTGTTGATAGAAAGGTAATACACACATTTAAACTATTTAATATTTAATTTTTCTTTAAAAAGCAAAGTTATAATGCATACATATAGGCAATGTATGTGTAAATTATTTAATTGTTTTATATTTCAAATATTAAACATTTTAACTTTCTTTAAAACTAACCTATGCTTGATCAATTCTAATATTTTATTCTATACTTTTATTTTGCTTTTCTTTAATTATAATTGGGATTTAAAAGTTACAGATTTAATTAAATAATTGGGTTATAATTACTAAGCTAGCAATTATAGTATTTAAGGTTAGTTTATGAATGATTTGAAAGAATGAAGGATGTGTGTACATTACATACAAAATTTTACATTTCCTAAATATTGAAAGAAAAGGAAGTATTAAATCTGTTAAATTATTTTTTTGTACAATTGTTTGTTAAAAGAGGAAATCTGTTTAATCAGATATCAATCTTTGTAGCAATTTTTTTTGTAAATAATTGTTTTTCACTTTGGAAGCTTATAATGGGTCAGAACTATAATTTTTGAAATTGTCTTATCAAGATCTAAAGAAGGAAGCTCAAAGATTTGAAGTGTTACCTGGATGTTAAAAGAAGAAAAAAAGAAAAGAAAGGAAATAAGGATTGAGTCTATTTTTTTTTAAACAAAAGTGTCTGGAAAAAGGATTAAACTTTTCAGTTGAAAAATACTTTGGTTGAAAATAAATTAGAGATCTAATTAAAACAAATTTGTCCAAAAATAGCAAGTGATGCTATCTCTGATTGGTTAAGGTAGCTAAAAATTGGATATAAAAAGCTGTCTTGAATTATTATTAAGATTATTGTGATTGATTCAGATTATTAAACTATCAAATTTGAATGTTGAAAATATAAGAAATGGCAGGCTAGAAAAATTATATGTATGTCCCATTTGCTGGACCATCTGGAGGAAGCTGCACATCACATAGGAAAGAAAAGATGTGTCTAAAATAATATTCTACACCTTTCAACTGACCAGATAAATAAGATGTTTTTAATAGAAGGAAGAAAGCATTCACCTGCATTCAAAGAAGATGAATTAATCTACTGATAAATATTAATCATCAAGTCCAATTAATTGTTACAACAACTGATTTTAAACTCAAGAAAATTTACAAATGTGAAAACAACTGCTGTGTTTCATCCACATGCTTGACAGGAAGAGAAGAAAAATTAATATAATGATTTCCAAATTATCCACTAAAGCAAATAACCTCAATAGAAAGCATTCACCTGCATTCAAAGAAGATGAATTAATCTACTGATAAATATTAATCATCAAGTCCAATTAATTGTTACAACAACTGATTTTAAACTCAAGAAAATTTACAAATGTGAAAACAACTGCTGTATTTCATCCACATGCTTGACAGGAAGAGAAGAAAAATTAATATAATGATTTCCAAATTATCCACTAAAGCAAATAACCTCAATAGAGTCACCATCATCAAATAGTTATACACCTCAAGAAAGAGATTGTTCCCACATAAAACGGAAATGGTAGCTGCAGAAATATAAACCTTATACAAGACAAGTTTGAACCCTTGGAAATTCGCCACAAACAAAAGATCGGTAATATGACTTTTTATATCTATTTTCTTTATGATATCAGTCTTAATAAACATTTTAGCAATAAAGTGGTATATTTTTATTTAAAGAACTTTTAAAGACTATTCAGATCGATTAAAACAAGAATGTCTTACTAATAATAACTTTGAGCTTCATAAATTATCTTGAATGTATCAAAATTATATGTTTATTAATTTTACAGTTATGAAATATGAATATGTAAAACAATTTTTTTTTATGGTATTATGATTTTAGTTTTAACTAATATATTATTATTATTTTGGTTTTAAATAATATTTTGTTATCATGGGATAAAACACGCACATACATAATGATATTTTATATGTGTATAATTGGGAGTGAATGTGAAATAATGAGTAGTATTGGAATATTAGATTATTTTGTTTCAAGTTAAGTATAGATTTCAGCGCTTGGAAGGGAGGGGGAGAAAATAATTTAAAACTCTTTTCTAAAACTTGCTCTTTCAATTTTACTAACATTTTTTTTTTTACATTCTATTTACATGTTGGATTTTTAAAGTATGTGTGCTAATGAGCAGATAATATTTTTTTTTTGTCTTGAAATACTTTTCATGGTCAAATGTGACGTCCAACTTAATACAAAATACATTTGAAGGGAAGGGGGAAGAACTTAAAATTAATCTGAGGATTGTTATATAATCAATTATTATTATTATTATTCATGTCAATTTTCATATTTATCTAGAAATTTTTATGTATATGTTAGAAATGTAGTAATAAATATTAGTTTGTTTTATTAAACGAGGCGTATATATTTCATTAAGTGTAGTCTTTGTTAAGTGTGATTATTCATCATCATCAATGGTTGAATATTAGTTATTTAAGATATAAGTAAATATGCTAAAATTAAGCAATAATTATGAATTTCTTCATAAAATTTAGTTTTATGTTTAGGCTTAGTCCTAGAGCTGTAGTTGAAACCCTTGTCATTATTGTTATTATTATCATCATCATCATCGTCATCAACATTTTAATTAATGAGCTGTTTAACTGTTTAAAGGCCATAAATAAATATTGATTTTATAATATTTAGTGATCTCTTAGTATTATTATAACCACATCCCATCATCTATTTCATGCAAGGATGAGTGAATTGCCATCCTAAATTAGTTATATATAATCTGAGCTAGTGAACTTATAAAAATATTGAAACACATTTGTTATGTTAAGATCTGAGAAATGATTTATGTCTAATATACTCCACTTTGGTTTAAAGATGTTTTACTTTTACCTAAATATTAGTGCTTATAGTGATATGGCTCAAAAAGCAAAATCTTCCATTTTATTATAAATAAAGTACCAAGAAGGGATTCAAACCCGGTACATGTGAAAGGTTATTGGATATAACCATGTCTAGATTCAGATAATCTAGTGGCGCCCTGCTAGACCATATTCACTTAGTATTTGTGTAAACATGCACTTAACATCAAACCAAGAAATGAAAGTGGATAAAACCTACTGCCTGTATACCTGAGTTATATTTTATTGAATTACTAGTGTACTCACTTCACGTGATTTCATATAATACTTGTTATTAATAATTTGTTTATAATTCTTGATAGTGTTATATTTTGAACCTTTACTTAGTAATATCTTTTGAACTCATTTATTAGGTTACAATATATATACATATATATATATTAGAAGCATTGTTTAGCAGAATAGTATAGATGATAAGAATATTGCTTTAATTCAATATTCACAAATATAAAAGTCACTAGTAAAACTGGCCCAATACATGAGGCAAAAAAAGTATCTGCTTCAAAAGTTGAAATTTCAGATAGGCATGAAAATGTGATATAATATAAGCAGACAGTTCTGAAAAGAGTTAATCCTTTTCTGTCTTAATTTTACTAGTTAAAGAAAAGAAAAAAACATTTTTTTTTATTTTAGAAATTTTCTCTATAATTTCTCTTAGATCATCTCTCATACTATTCATGACTTTAATTCAATATTAGATTTCTTCTTCTATGAGATTTCTTCAACACTTCTGAATCAGCAGCAACAATAACCATTGCCTACAAATACTATTTTCATATATCTACCTACACCATGATCAACAGCAAGATGATTTCTTATTTTATCTCAGGATTATATGCTTTCTTTAAGCAGAATATGTTCAAGATCATCAATTTCTTAGACTATAAAATGGCTTAGCTATATATTTTTTAATATATATATATTAAGTGAAGAATTATTTTTCTTTACAAAATTTTATCTTTTTACTTTCAGACACAATTGTTACTCATATTGTATACATAATGCTAATTTAGTATACAAAGTTTTGGAGAGCTTCTATTTTTAATCTTTGGAATGTCTTGTTGATTAGGATGTGAGTAACCTAAATTCCAATTATTTTCAAACCACTCTCTCAGCATTGAATCATATGACTTCTAATCACAGGTCATATGACACAGTATTTATTAGTCACCATTGATTATGTCCCTGATTATCATATTCTGACGCTTCACCAGCAAAAACTACCAAAAGATACCCAGATCAGATTTTAGAAAAATACTTTTAGTATCTTTATTCAATCCATTAACATTCTAATTATTAATCCCTGCATTCTAATAAAAAAAACCACAACTATATATCCTTTGGACACGACATCATTCTCCCAAAAATCCAAACAAAAAAATAAGATATTAGAAAATTAAATATAGATTCATAAATGATTTACGTCAAAATTAATAATATAAAGGACCAAAAAAAAAAAAAAGGTTCGTATTTTTTTTCCTTATCGCCTATATGATTTGCCTTTCTGAAAAAGATTATTAACAAACATCAAAATGTTCTGATAATATTAATGCAATTTAATGAGATTATATTTTTAAATACAATCTGAGTTTTAATAAATATTTAACAGAAAAATTTATTAATACAAAAGAAACCTTTAGTATTTCTTCTTTTTTTTAAATTAACTTATTTAGACTTCCAAAAATTTATTTGTTTGACATTTTAATTTAAAATAGATAATATTTCTCTTAAATATTAATGCAATGACAGATGATTAAAAAAGTCAAAATAAAATAATAGTAATGAAACATCTTTTGCCGTAAAATGAGGGATATTGCTTGTACGTATATAAACGAGTATGCGATTCTAATTCTAGCTTAAAAAAAAAATTGGCAAAGTACACAAATCAATTCTTTATCTACAAACACACACATATATATATACCAACCTTCATAGCATGCTGGTCCTTTTGTTTTTTTACATGAAATCATATTACGTTGTCTTTAACTTTGATAAAATAAAGTTTTCGGAAGACTACAATGTCTTATGTAATTATAAACTTCTTTCGTATTGTCTACTCAGTCATATATTACCAATCAAAGCAATTGATTTTGCATTTTTTTTAAAAATGTTTTTACAATGTAAGTGATGTCTACTTTGCTCATTAAAACTATGGTCAAACTTATTAATATTATATTTAATTCATTAATATTCATAAATGATTCATGCAAAATATATACAATTGCGTGCTGGATCTTATCTATAGTCACAAAATAATCCTGATATATATGTACATTAACTGAATCTACTAATGATAAATATTCTGGCCATATTGTAGGATTTATAGAAAATAATGCCAAAATAAAATCAATAGCATTTAGCATGCTGAATAGTAAATTCTATGTATATAATAATAATATGTTTGGTGCAATGGTATGAAGATATACTCTGAATTCAAGGTCTATGAATGTAATTGTAACTTCTTTTATATCAATTCTGATATTCACTCTTATGAACTTACAAATAATAAAGGCATTCAATTATATTCGAAATTATACTGATTTTTTCTGTTAAATTGATCTAATAATGTATTTTATAATTATTTAAAGAAAAAAAAACAAACTAATGTATTTAAATTTGTTTATATATATATACATATGATGCATTTGTATATTTGAAAGTAATTAGAATTCCAAACCTTGACTGGGATCTAATATTTCTATCTTTGTAAACATGTTTACGCTTTAAAGCCAATTATCATATCTTAAATTGGGATATGTTTTTAACCATTAAAATTAATTATGTTGTGGAATGGAATATTGATAGAAACTTGCTTTTTTAATAAATAAGTTTAATAGATTATGAAAGGAAAAAATATTAATAGTTAATTTAGTTGAAGTTGAGAATTGAATACAGAAACAGGAAATAAGAAGGCATACTGACCCCAAATAGAAGTGAACAAAACTAGTGAACTAAAATTGACACTGGAAATAATCAGCCTTTGTAACATCATCCACAGGCCTGAAGACACGATAATTCATTGTTTTTCTTCTGAAAGCATGAATAGCATTTTAGATTAATTACCCTACAGCTATTTAGTTATTGATACCTATCATCTTTCGCAAAGAATCAGCAGCATCTCTGTCATAAAGAAAAGCTGCCTAAAATTATTATCTACTATGAATCTAAAAAATATATCAAATTACTATTAAAATAACTATTGCCTAATCTAAATTATAAGTTACAAAAGTTTCTGCAGGTAATTACTTCAAAAGTTTACAATTAATTAGAAACTACAAATAATTCTACAAAATTTATCAATGCTCTGTTTAAATTACATGCTGAAAAAACTGTTCAAAGAAATTAAAAAGAATTACCTTCAAGTCATTTTAAATTTTAATATGCACAAGCATGGCATATATCAAAAAAATGATAAAAAGATTGATCTTTAATTCAAGTATCATTGTTTATTGAACATATATACAAATGGATCATTTTTATTTAAAATACCTAGGTAAGAAAAGAGCTTTATATACATTAACATTGTTTATTTTATAATTATAATAATTTTTAAAATATTTTTTGTAAATTAGTTACTAATATTTACATCATTATTTGACTTGAGATTCACATTAAAAAACATGGAGATGTGTTCATGTGACCAGAAATCCATAAATTGAAGTCTTGAAGTCTGATCGCAAAAATACCACTCCCAACATGAAAATATATATGGAATAAAAGCAAAACATCAGGTTGCCTAACAAGAATGTGAGAATAAATGGATTTATCAAACTGGATCCACTGGACTTTATTGAAATTGTCTGCATCAAACTTAAACATGGGAGGAATATCAACTTCATTAGAAGTTTGACCTGAAATTGGAAATTTTCAGTAAATCCCAATTGGCTTTCACATTAGATTATATCCACAGACTGGCTACCTGTACTATCAAATATCCATTTAGCTAACCTCAGACACAGGTTGGCAACTATCAATGAGTTTAACAAATTTGTTGAACTACCAAATCATCCAAACAATCTCATTTTGATTAATCCCCAAAATTAGCAGCCTTTCTAGCTTACTGGTAATTCTCATTCATTACACACATTGGATATTAACAGCAGGTGGATCCATGACTGGAATAACTTCAACACAAATAACCACATACTAATAGCTGACCCTGCCCTCTGAGCATCTGATTTCTCTCAAGAAAACTAGTCAAAGATTAACAGAATCAGAATGGGCCAGGGCAGAAATGGTTATACATCGCACAAGTGGAGATTTATAGACTCTTGAAACTGTGAATGTGGAAGACCACAAGCAGGTATATATTTACAAGGGGTTCCCAATTTACCAGGTCTCTGTTTGCTCCTTTGCTCTACATAACTTGAAATAAGCTGCTCTTGATTGGTTAAGAATTGTTGGTGTTGAATTTTGATAAGCTGATACCATAAGCTAAATAAATAAATGTCATTCTTTAATTATTTTCAAAATTAAAGATATTTTATTCTTTAACAAAATAACAAATTTAAATATTTTTTCCATTATAGACTTATTTTAAGAATATATACATTTTAATTTAATTAAACCAATCTTATCAAAATTATTGTTTGGTTTGTAGTTTATTTTTGTTAATTTATTTTAATAGGTATCATCATTAATAATTTAATATTAAAATAATATTTTATCTGCTTATCATTTTGTATCAAATCAATTTATATATGCATTTCTGTGGATTATGTCATAAAACAGAAGAAACATAGAGATGTAATACATAATATATACAGGAAAAACAATACCAGGATAGAACAATTAGTGGATGCTTATAAGGGCAAATCAATACCCATTATCAGAGCAGTAACATTTCTATTGTATATTCTGTGGTGCATCAGGTGCAAATTTCTAATTGGGAAAAACACTAGACGACACCCTTCAACATTTCAAAACAAGATACAAAATAGGGACAAATTGATCACACCCCAGACATATGTGCAGCCACTTTATCCCCAATCAAGCAAAGATCAAGGTTATAACAAAGCTTCAGATGGCAAAAAATTAAAAACAAAGATTATTTATTTGATTGTAAATATACAAATGAACTCATGTACAATCTGTAAATCTATTTTATCAGTGTACTTTTTCTGGTGATACCATATGTAATCTACTTATTGTGCAATAAAGTATATATTGTTGAATACTAATAATAATAATAAAAATAAAATAAAATAATAATAATAATAATAATAATAATAATAATAATAATAATAATAATAATAATAATAATAATAATAATAATAATAATAATAATAATAATAATAATAATAATAATAATAATAACAACAACAACAACAACAATGTCATTTTGTTACTAATTCAACATTAGTTTTTTTATTTTCTTGATCCAATATCTCAAATATTGATGGTAGATTGTGAACTCATATCTTTATTAATGAGTTTAGAAACCTGAAAGTACAACATTGGTAGATATATCTGTGTACACGTACTTATTAAGTTATAAGTAATTTTGCTTATAAGGCAATATGCAATTTGCTTATACTAAATGTTTCTTATATATGTAAGTAGAGGGATTTGAACTTAGGAATGAAAAATCCTAAGTTATAGTTAATTCCTTGGAATTGTGGCCTTGTTATAAAACAATTAATGTTTTCATAAATATAAAATTTGCTTAAAATAATTATACATGTATCTAGGCATTAGACCAATTGCGATTAGAATTACACATCAACTGGCAATCAACCTTATATAATTTTTTTAGGCCATTTAATTTTCAGTAAGTAGGCTTAATAATATGAGCATCACTTAAACTACCACACTCACTTATCATTTTTGTTTCCATTACATAAAAAAATTGTTTTTCATACTTGCATTTTAGATTACATAGCGGCTTCTGCTATTATATAATAAAATGTGTAATATTCAGTTTGCTTAAGATACTATAAACAGGATAGTCAAGCGTTGGTGGTCGAGTGGTCAGCTGC
Source organism: Epiperipatus broadwayi (assembly GCA_028023455.1). Lineage (NCBI taxonomy): Eukaryota > Metazoa > Onychophora > Udeonychophora > Euonychophora > Peripatidae > Epiperipatus > Epiperipatus broadwayi. The sequence continues at coordinate 195,586 of JAQFVV010000640.1, forward strand.
CTTACAAGTAGTTGTCCCGGGTTAGCGGGTCCGCTTCCCGGCCGATGCTATGACACATGAAAAAAAAAAAACCAGGATAAAATATTCCTTTATCATTATTAAAAATTATTTCTGAAGAATTAACAATACTCCTATAAAATAGCGATGAAATTTATGTGTGATTTTTTTTGAGTAGATCCATTTAATATTTTTCTTCTACTAGGTAATTTTTTTAATGAGCATTTAAGTAAATGGGTTTAAGATTAAGAGTTACGTCTATAATTAAATTAGTTAACAAGATTAATTAATTAAATATTTTAAAAACTTTTAACCTTACAAAAGAAACTTCGCAAAAAAGAAAACCAAAAAGATGTTATTCTTTAACTATAATTATATAATCAGCTCGGTCATATGGTGTCCAAGCGCTGCCCACATCCGGTTAAATGCAATAGCTTTATTCAGTATATATATTTTTTCTTCAGCACCAACAGAAATTTTTAGCTTTGAATCCATCATTACTTCATTCCATTAATTCGCATAGATCTTTAAAATGTTATCGTAAAATGACTCGGTGTATACGTTTATACGTGAAGTGCAGTAAGAACAGTAAAAACAAATTAAAGTGTATATATATATTTTTCAATTTTAATTTTTTCCAAAATAATTGATAAATTTAAAAAAACAAACATAACTTAAACAAAGTGGTAACAATAGTGAATGAATAAATACACAAATGTTTCCGAGAATGGAAAAAAAAACATTTTTAACTCGGTTGTTACCATTTACAAAATGGGCGTCGTAATGATTGTTAATTTTCAGAAATATTTTCTTTCTTTTTTCTCTTGAACAATTGAAACTAACTTAGAAACTGCGCATTTCAAGTAGAAAAAAAAAACCTCATCATTTTTTTCACGATGACAAGAGTTAAATTAATAATCTAACTAAGCATCCCTGACTAATAGAAATCATTGAATTTTATGAGATCACGTTGAAGAAAAGTTTCATCTGGTTGATTTCACTAATAGTATTATAAAAGATCTTATACTGCCTCATAAACAATAAATTCTACTTAACTATATTTTCTCAATTTTGCTATTATTTTGAACCAGATTTGAAGTTTTCATATTGTTGAAAATAGTTATTTTTATAAGTATAAAGTTGAGATGTTACAGTTATCTCATCGACGATGATCAAGTGGTTTATCTTGGTTGAAATTCTATTGCTAATTACCCCGTTCATTCAGGCTAAAAAATAAATAAAATAGAAACTTACCATAAATTTGAAATATTTGAATACAAGTATAATTTATATAACTATATCTTTCTTACTGCATTGCTAAATCCATATAATATTAATATCATTTATGTTTTTTATTACTTTTTACAATGACTTTTTACAACCCACTATTGACGGTTTCGATTATCCCAGCAATCTTCTTCAGAACTATAACAAACACAATCCAAATACATAAATACAAATATACATGAACATATAATTTTACATTATACATATATTCTATCTTATAATCACTATATATATATCTACACATATTTTATATATATCTTTTGAATATTATAGATTTTAATCTTTTTTATATTCTATATTTATCAATCAATACTTCCTATAATCATATATATATATATTATTTTTATTTCATTTATTTTTTATTATATTCTTATTAATTTTTTTAATATTTAACTCTAACATTATACATTCATATTTTTATATTTTATAACATTCAATATGTATAATTTTCTTTAACTTATTATATTATGATAGCTTAAAGAAAAGTGTATATATAATAATAATGAAAAATATAAAAATACGAATATATAATGTTAGAGTTAAATATTAAAAAAATTAATAAGAATAAAATAAAAAATAAATGAAATAAAAATAATATATATATGATTATAGAAAATATTGATTAATAAATATAGAATATTAAAAAAAAATTAAAATGTATAATATATAAAAAGTAATAACTATATAGATATATAAAGATATATGTGGGTATATAAATAGTGATTACAAGATAGAATATATATAAAATTTAAAATTATATATTCATGTATATTTGTATTGTGTTTGTTATACCTCTGAAGAAGATTGCTGGGGCAATGAAAACATCAATGTTGTAAAAAAACATTGTAAAAAATAATAAAGAACATAAATGATATTAATATTATAATTTATATACTTAAAGTTTAGATGTAATTATAGGGGATTTAAACACAGACTAGCTCCCTTCAGCTATCCATTTTATCCCATACAGCCGATAAACGCGTCCACACACATGTGAAAAAGATAAATGACCTCCAATTTTCGTGTTTTGTGCTGATATGTATGAGAGATGATGATCTGGACCAACTGATGAGTGCTGGTTTAGCAGAATTATGTATGTTGATGATCGATTATTTTTTTTGACATGTGTGTGGAGATAGAGTGGATAGCTAAAGAGAGTTTGAAAGCCTGTGTTCAAATCCCCTATTATTATATAAATTCGACATTAAATTTTATCCTTTAAACGTTTAATATAAATTTGAGAATACAAATAGAATGTGCAAAATAAAAGCGAATGATGTATTGCCTTGGATTGTTTGATACATTGGTCGAATGGCAGACTATGAAGTTCAGGGAGCATGGATCGCAGCTCAACTTTATCACTTCCAGTGCTCGAACTTTTTATGAACTCCTAAATAATAAACCATCCAATTATTATTTATTATAATAGTGGGTTATAATACTATTCAATTTTTCTTGAATTTTGTATTTGAAAATCTGCCATAATAATAATGGAAAATAATATGTCATAGTATTTTTCAGGGTGAGTTCACTGAACATATCCACTATAAACTATTTATCATTTAATATATTATATTCAAATGGTGGCAGTAGATTTTTTTCGTATGCAGATTTCTTATGTATTCGATCACCTAGCCCATTTTCTAAACGACTTTCGAGACAAAAAATTATTAGCCCAATTCTTCACTGATATTGAATCGCTTTATCGCTCCCCGTGTAAAATAAGCGTAAAATAATCTTATTAAAATTTAGATTAAACCGGAATGCTGGAAGCAATAATTTAATAAGATAACACTTTATTACCCAGCAGAAAATTGTTATGAAGGTAACACGATTTCAACAGGAAGCAATTGCGTATCTATCTTTTACTAATTAAGTGCTCTCTATAGAACTCGGGAATATTAAAAAGTTTTGAAATTGCCAAAACTTTTTTTTTACTTTTTAAATTGCAATTTATATATTTTTTATTTTTCAATTCTGTTAAGTGCTACAATTTAAAATTAAATTCATCGGAAGTTAATTTGTATTTTAAATAGCAACTTCTACTGGAAGTCATCTTTAAGTAAGTAAGAATAAAAAAAAGTTTCAAATAAGTAATTTATAAGATGCGTGCGCGTGTATCATTGCGTTCTTCCCCTCCTTTTTTTTTTCTCTGCTAACTCTAATTTGATTTTTTTTAAAAAAAAAAAAGCTTTAGGGAATATCTTTTTTTCATTATAAAATCTATAGATTTGAACTGAAAGCAAGAAGTATAAAGGCATGTAAAATTTTGATATTTGAAAATACAAAAATAAATGAAGAGAAAAGCAACGGGCAATCGATTATTTCAATAATTAATTTTAACTGATTTTTAAAAAAAATTATAGTCAGAAATATAAATCACTGGATCTTAGATTATTCATTTTGAAAGAGATAGAAAAACTAAACATAAGATAATTAAATGAATATATATATATATATAAATTAGATACCCACAGAAACCGAATGTAAACCGGTTTGGAAAGATTTCGGATTCATAATGAGCTAATCAAATCTGGTATTTTGTATAGCATATACCACTAAACTATTGTTATACCCATAATAAAATAAAAAAAATAGAATTCGAGTATCGGTACCGACAGAACTGGATCGTAATCCATGGACCTTAACTCCAGAAGTCTGTTACTCACCACCGCATCAAATCGGGCAGTATTTCTAAAAACTGTGATTAAAAATAAATTAAATAATAAATGTTATATAGAATTAAGAAGTCACTATTATTTAATAATTAAGAGGTTCAGATTTGAGAATCAATCATATATCGCAAGATTGGTTAGTTGCTCGGGAAATCAAATGAACTTTTAACACCAAAGTGGTTTGATAATCGACCTAGGAATCTTTAATTTTCGAATCAATTCCATTACTGCACTAAAAAGCTCCACATAAGATAGTGCATTATATATATATAAAGAACAAGTAGCTCAAAATATGATTGCTAAAATTACAAATTAACGTTTATCCATGCGTATATATATGTAAACATCATTTTCAAGTTTAGACAAGTGTGCTATTGCTTAGTATAAATATAATGGCACTGACGATTCATGAAGATCTTCGCCATAGTCTGGGTAATAAAAGTGGTTTAATAGCTGCTACTTGAGACATTAATAATCGAAAATATGCTATAGATTACTAATAATTATTTATCATTTCATGTAATACAAAATTTAGAAATCTGATTAAAAGAGTTGTTGATGACTAATACGATAACTTTTGTTTTTTATCAACAGTGCTTTATTAAGTTTTTCCATCTCTTTTTCATCTAACTTAATCAATGTATTCTCAATGACCTCTACATTTTGCTCATAGGTTTTAGGAAGCATCTGAATAAAATTTATATTATAGATACAGTGAGTGAAAATGATGATCTTGTTTGATTATATTAATGTGTTAATGTTTTTAGTACTGTTATAATGATTACTCATCCAGTCTTAACAAAAAAAAAAAAAGAGAACATAAATCCAACATGAGATTTCTTAATAAGAACCCATAGGCTTTGAGAAGGATCAAATTTTTCGGTTTTGTTAAAATATTGTTAATTTTTTAATTACCGATAGTAATAGTTTTTATATTATAAACAGTACTTTAATTAATTTTGTCTGTTTTGTTTTTTTTTTTTTTTTTAATATAAGGATTGTTTTAGTTTTCACAATATCCTCATATGTACTGTATCCTTTATAGGTAAATCGTAATACTCATTTATTATCACAATTGCCTGATAGGCACAGCAGTGCTGCTATTTTTTTTTTCTTATCCACAATACCATTGAGTAGCCGAGTAGCTTAAAACGGCCATTCCCCCAACACCCCCTACATCAAATTCGGCTGTTACCGAATATACCAATGGCATTTTTTCTTTATATATATATATACTCATGACCACAATCCTAGTTTATACTAAACTATTCTAAAACCAATTATTTATATGAGACACACTATTATATGACAATCCCTACTTTTGCACACGGTTCAGATGCGACTGTCCGACTGTGCCAAGTTTGTTATGTATTCGGCTATGAAGCTGACTACCAACACTTACCACAAAATTATAAATTACCAAAAACATTATTCATAATTTATTTACATATTATACATACACTTAAATTAAGGTTTAATTGAATAGTAATCATATTTTCTTTATTTACACATATAACAAAATAGTTCTTGATTTAAAGTTCTACCTTCACTGCTCATATCACTCCTGAATAACTAATTCTGAAATTATACTAGTGGTATTATTAAGTGAATACTAAAATTTATACTCACAGTTATTTTACAAACACAATCCTATTTAGGTCTTCTCAGGTGTATGTAAATACTAAAAGACCGGTGAAGTCTATTAATACTTTTCCTAGCTGGCTATCTTTAACCTTCAGAGGCACAAACTCTAGGATACATCCATCATTGCAGAAAAGTCAGGGCACTTTTTCCTCAGCTTTTCTCAAAATCCTTATGACATCCATGACACAGCAACAACAGCAAGCAGCTTACGATGAGTAGAGAAAAGCTGATGATGACTTTCTCTTTTTAGTGTGCACTATTTATACTCCTTTTTTCTTTGCTTGATATCATTAATAAGTTCTTAACATTCCAATGTAACTATACTTCCATTTGGCTAATGCATCTTTACAAAAATGATTAGGATCCAGCTTTTAATTATGTCCAATCACATTCCTTAGTAATTAGCTTTAAATATTTTATCCGTTTGTTTGCTTCTAAAATTAATGTTTCATTTTAAACAATACCCAGTTTTCTCCGTCTCTTAAAACCATTAGTTATATCCATTTTTGTAATCAACAACTTGGTTTGTGTTTCGGCAATCTTTTGTAAAATGTTTTTAACTTACGATCTTTGCTCGTTTAAGTTTAATTTATCTATTAACCATCTTTCTTTGTTGCTATCAAACTTAAACTAAAACTTATCTAAAATATAGTTCCTTTATTTTTTTACCGAATCTATTTTCCATTTCTTTTAAACTTCTTACCAATCTTTTTTATTGCTTTTAAAACTTAGATATGTATTTACATTTCATTATTATTTTTCTCTGGAGTAAACTTAGCTTTATAACTTGTAACTATCGAGTTAACTAAAACCTATATATATTTTCTGAAATTAACACAGAATACATGAAATTGTTGCATATATACTTACAATTAATATGTATACAAAATGTTAAATATAATATTAATATTTTTAATTTAAGACTTATAAGATGTTACCAGGTGAAAATAATTAAACAGTTCCAAGCCATGATTTTCTGCAGATATTATTCTTTGTATATATTTCCAGTTGTCTTTATTAGTTTCTCCAAAGATGGTAGTTATTCTTCTGGTGCACTAATAATGTGAGATATGAAATGCAGCAGCACTGGTGATGTTAGAAAGAGTATAGTATACAGAAGGTCTCAGGTCATTCTTACAGCAATATGCACTTCTTTCTTCATGGCATTATTATGGCAGGCAATGGTTGGTTTGAGGAAACTTCAGCTTTTGTTTCTAGATCCAATTCTATTTTCCAGATGTTTTGACTGATGTGGTTTCTTGTTGCCTAGCAACACTTAGTATAAAGCCATCTCCTAGATAAAATCATCATACTTGCTGTTATACCTGGAGTATTGAAAAATACTTTAAAACACTTATCAAGATATAACTACCCAAGTTTTTGTGGAAATCAGTTTTAATCAGTGGTTTTTCTCCTCAGCATGAAATCACTGTAACACTGCTTCTTGAGTTGAATCTTCAGATAAAACTAAAGTAAACTAGACTACTGGACTATATTGCCTATTTGATGTTGTTCATAAACATGTTTCCAAACAATAGATTTTTTTTAAGTGTCATAGCATCGGCCGGGATGCGAACCCGCAACCTGGGCAACTGCCTGAAAGAGCAAGGCAGTCGCGCTGACCTCTCGACCACCAATGCAAGACCAAACAAAGATTTGTCACCATCTTGTTACAAAATGTGTCTGTTTTTTGTTTACAACATATTTTTGGAAAATATTTTTTTTATTCTCTTCACAACATGTTGTAGAAACAAATTTACAGATATTATATCATGATTTGATACATAAATGAATGAAAAAAAAAAGAATAGTTTTTTCTTTATTTCTCTTTCTTTATTTACATTAGTTAGTGATAGGAAGTAAAAAAAAAATGTTGCTTTTACATTTTGATTGATAACTTTTTTATTTCTAATAACTCGTTATTTTAAATTAACATTTTAAGACTTGTCATCAAATTTACTTTGGGAATTGACAAGTTTTTTTATTTAAACTTCCATTTAGAAAGCAGATCAGACAGGGTTCAAAATGTGCTATATTTTTATAATTATGCACTTTAAATTTCTTTGGTATATTGAAACTATTTTTCTTTCTTTCTTTACATTGCAATCCATTATTTTATTGTTTCTCATATATTACAAAGTAACTTTATAAAATATTTAATAATATAATTAAATGCATAAACTAACTCTTCTTTTAATTTTTTAGGCA
>JAQFVV010000640.1:208396-307606 GCA_028023455.1 Epiperipatus broadwayi
ATAAAATATATATAGCTCAATTTTTGTGACTTGAAATGGAAAAATCCCATTGCGGGCGAATAGTATTTCGAATTACCGTACTTAAACACATGAAACGAAGATCGGTTCTTCGATCTGTCTGTTTCACTATCTATCTATCTAAATCATTAAAATAAAGATACTTTATTAAAAAGGGGGTTTTCACTAATGATAAAAATTGACCATATCAAGATTATTTATTTTATTATAATCATTATATATAATCATTTATATACAAGTTGGCACTAACAGGGCTTTGAACGTTCCACCATCAATAGTTTGAAGCCTGAAGAGTTGAAGTTTGAAGCCTGTCCATTAAAGTATGAAGATTGGCTATCTTAATATAAAGCTGAGCACTGATTATATATATATATATATGTGTGTGTGTGTGTGTGTGTGAGGATAGTAATCTAGACCAACTGATGATTGCTGGTTTAGCCTGAAATATGTATATTGGTGATTATTTATCTTTTCAACATGTGTATGATCAGGTGGGTCAGCAATATGAGATGGCAGTGAGAGTAGTGGGTCGTGTAAAAGTCTGAGTTCGAATCCCGCATATATTACATATATAAATGCAGGTTTAAGCCTGTACAATGTATTAATTTCTTTTTGTTTATTAATTTTGGTACCATGAAAAAAAAGGTTTTTTTTATGTTTTATTCTTATTACATTTAAAGGTCGAATACAGGATTTATTAATAGTGGTAAATAACACACACGCGCGCGCGCACATACACAATGATATAAATGTCTGCATCGATATGTATTGGACATGAATGTAAAAATCCAGAAAAGAGATGAGGGTAGAGATTTGTTATAGTGAGGAAATGGAATGAATGAGAATTATAATTAGAAATAGATCTCTCTTTAGATATTGCTATTTTTATAATTTGAATAAATTTTCTCTACCTATTTCTCAATTATTGTTTTTAAGATTATAGGTATAAAAAAACTTTTTTTTTCATGTGTCATAGTATCAGCCGGTAAGAGAACCCGCTAACACGGGACATCTGCTTCAAGGCAGCTGTGTGACCACTCGACTACCAACGCTTGATAGGTATAATTTTTTTGTTATGTATAATATGCAAGTATTCCTGCTTTGGGTGTTTATATGTAAAATTTAAATTTTCCATGGCCTGAAATATCTATACATCAATAAATGTGTCAACATCTATATATCATATAATATGCTACTAATGATTGAGTTTAAATTTATTTTGGGGAGAAAGGGGGGAGGGAGGAAGATTATATTTGTTGTTATTATCATTAAATGTAACCAATATATTGATTTTATGTAATTTTTTCAATGTATATTAATAACTTAATATTAAAAAATTCACTTCTTTGATTAAAGAGGTTTATAGTTTTCCTTAAGGTTGACTGTTTTTTGTTTTTTTTTGTAAAATAGCTTAGTCAGCATCATCATCACCAATGGATTCCAATCATAAAATATAGTTTAAAGATTATATTCATTGTTGCTGTTATTATCATTAAAGATAATCAAGCTTTGTCGATTATTAGGTGAATTTTCTGTGTATACCCATAAATCACTGATAATAAAATTCTGTTCTTTTGATTGAAAAGGTTTATATATATATAATTTCCCAAGGTTGATTAATTTTTTTTATAAAAATTAGCCTGGAAATCATCATTGTGGGTATACTGTATTCTAATCATAATGCATGGTTTAAAAATGCCATAATATAATAAATAACTAGAAATTAGAAACCACATAATATGACTTAGGGGGGGGGGCATGCATATTGGTCTATTGTCATCAAAGTATTAAATGGGCTATTGAAGATTGTTATAATATATTGATGTATACAATAGCATTATACATCAGTTCAAAATTAAGAACAGACATGATATATGTTATTTGTGATGTTGGTTATAGAGCTGTGATTGGGAACATTATCATCATCATCATGATGTTGATTATTAAACTAAGGATAAATGGACTAAATGACTGTACAGATGATGTTTTTCCCTTTGTTTATTTGTTGTTTGTGAACCAGCATAAGGGTATGACTACCATTGATGATCTATAAAGATTTAACGAATTATAAAGACTCACACTGTTGAGTGATTAAATATGATCTATAAAGACTGATAATGTTAAGTGTAAATATGATCTATAAATACTTATTATGTTAAGTAATTAAATATAATCTACAAAGACTTATAATGTTGAGTAATTAAACATGATCTATAAAAACTTATGATGTTGAGTGATTAAATATGATCTATAAAGACTTATGATGTTAACTGATTAAATAGGATCTATGAGAACTTATGAAGTTTATTGATTAAAGGTGATCTATAAAGACTTATGATGTTAATTGGTTAAATAGAATCTATAAAATTTATGAGGTTGATTGATTAAATATGATCAATCATATACACACCTATCCATTTGTCTTAGGCCATTCCAGTACAGGAATTTAGTTGTTCTCTTACTAACTCATTAGATCATACATAAGAATATGGATAGTCAACTATTAAGCATAATGATCATGTACTGATGACCATCACTATAAAATTGCCACTCAACTTGATCTCAACTACAATAGAGGAGGTAAAAATATGCATTTTGTAAAACATTAATTTTAAACTATTCTGGTATGAGAATTTGTATAAGAATTTGTCTGAGAATTGGTATAAGAATTTGTCTGGAGAATTGGTATAAGAATTTGTCTGAGAGTTTATGTAAGAATTTGTTTACACAATTGTGGACTGTTGAAGATGATTTACCATCAATACAGTTGCAAACTGTATATTGTTATAAATATAAAACTACATACCATTATACATGGAAATCCTATATATCATTATAAATTGTGTACCAATTAGGGTTAGATAATTACCATTATAAATGGCATACCAACTCAGGTTCAAACTATTTACCATTAGAAATGGCTACCCAACATGACTTTTACTAGGTTTACATAGCCTAGTGGTACCTTGGAAAGACAGATAGAGGTAAAGAATGAATATTTAATTGTACAATTGGCTTGCCGAACTGTAAGTTTGACAGACATTATTTATTGTTTGCCAAATAACTTAATACTTATCTATAATCAGTTGCAAATAAATAAATACAAAATACCTATCATTACATATAACAACCACTGTAACTGGATAGAGATGCAAAGTACCAATCTACTATTACAAAATGACTTGCTCATCTGGGTCATAAATGAACTACATAGTTATAAATAAAAAGTAAACATTATACGTTTTATATATATATTATAATGATCCGGAGAATATGAGACTTAACATAATCTACACTACAGGGCGCCACTAGGCATTTGAACCTAGAAAATTTATAAAGTAGGCAGATACGTAAGTCCCAAAAAAAAAAAATTTTTTTTAATTTTATATATCTTGATTCCGGTCGTTAGCCCATTGTCACTAGCTCAGTGGAATAGCAGAGATTTATATTTTATAAATTCTTATCTAAGAATTTTTTTTTTAAAAAAAGAATAAAATAAGCCACTTCCAGTAATTATACACACAAACATTTATTTATGCACATATATAATATTTAAAATTGTTTTAGTATCAGTTTACATTTTAAAATTTAACTTACATTTTTAACTTTGATTTTAATTTACATTTTAATTGTTATAAATTTACATTTTAATTTTTATAAGATTATAAATTTGCACAGATGGATTTATAAAAGTTTGTTTTATAAATGCTGAGTATAGATCGGTTACATAGATTACACGGTCAAAAATATTCCAAAATAAACATAAACAATCAAAATATAAAATCATTGGTGGAATTACAGAGGGAAATTTATAAGAAACCTAATAGCATTCATCATAAGATGCCGCATTGGCACCAATAACTTAAAAGACATCCGAATAAATACATTTTAGATACTCACCATAAGGTATCATTATTTACCGAATGTCTATATATTTTGATCAAATACGAAAACCAAAAACATAATTGACCGATAACGAATCCATGCAACGTTCATACCCAACTTAAATTTAATGCATTTTTATCTAAAGTGTCGAGTATGAATAGACTACATAGATTTGCATTTGAAAGAAAATATTCTATCCTTATTTAACCTTAGGCCAAAAGTTCGCAATCAAACCAACGTCAATTCATCTGATATATCGATGCATTCAATGTAATATGAAATACGGCAGCACAAAAGGTTAAGAATAGAAATTGCCTCTCGTCAGATAGGAATACTACATCTATCTAACAAGAAGAGCAATAATAAAAAAACTCCATAGGAAAGGACAGTGGACTCCGACTTATTATCCCTTCCATAGGCAAACGGTTGTGTGCAGCATATAAAGCGATTCTGCCCATAGCGAATCTCGTACTACATATACTAATTACACCAATATATTCAATCCATTGACCTAATTTAACTATGAAACAAATAACCTAAGATTACCCTCCCCTAATATAACTTTACAAATCTATATAGCCATTCACGCACAACTTAAGTTTAATATTTATATAATTTAATTTAATGAAAAACAAAACAGTCATAATAAAACTTAAAAGAACAAAAAAAATAAATGGAAATGATTTTACAAAAGAAATACATCAAATTAAAATTACTTATTAGTAAATAAAGTTGGTCAGATAGGATTCTATTGTAGTTATTTTAAATACTGAAAGTTTTTAATTTAATGTTCATTAATTATAAAGTTCTTACGGTTTTAAACAGTTCATCTTTATCTGTTGCTTGCCATTTGAATGTGAATTCCCATGCCGTCCTAAAAAGATTGGTATTCTGTTGGCCATTTTATTTATTCATCCGGAGGTTTTTTACTTTAGCTGGTCCTCAATGTAGAAAACGATGTTTCATTTTTTTTTTAACAACTGAAGGAATTGAAAGTATGTCTTTCAATTCCTTCACCTCCAACTCCGCATTAACACATATCTGTCCTCTCATAATAACTAACTAATAATTTGCAAACTTTTCCTTTTATATTAATTTTAAGGATTCAATTGGCATTACATCATCGATGATGATGATCCTTCCGTTGAGGTCCGATTTCCCCGATGGATTTCTTTCATTGGCCATTCTGTTCCTATTGTTTTTCCTCTCTTATCTGACCATTGCTTATACATTTTAAATGCCCAAGGGCTAGTTTACATTTAACTAATTAAAACAATCATTTTGATTTTCTGATTAATTAATGCATTTTCCAAACTTAAAGATATATTTTTATCTCTAAATCTTTTTGAGTTTTTGTTTTTAAAATACCTTTTCTATTTTTAATAAAGTTTTATTTTAATAATTTTTTTTTCATCTGTGCGATTTTATATATATATGAGTTTAGTATAGAATTTTAATTTTCTATTTTTAATCCTTAAAAAAAAAATTTTATTTGCGAACTTTTATTTTTTTCAAGTTTAATAATAAAAAACACTGTAACATACGTATGTTCCCGTTACAATATAATGCTTGAATATCCTAGCACCTCACTGAGAAAGCCAGTAGCAGAAACCAGGTCTGGAGTTGGGGATATTCTGCAAAGCTTGTTAAGAGCTTATTTGTGAGCTCTCTCTCTCTCTCTCTCTCTCTCTCTCTCTCTCTCTCTATATATATATATATATATATATATAGAGAGAGAGAGAGAGAGATTTTTTATCAGATATATATATATATATATATATATATATATCTGATAAAAAATTGAATATATTTATTTTAATTAGGAGGGTATGTTCTAGAACATGTAAAGTTAAAAAAAAGATGTAATATTTTGCTAATATTTGTTTATTATTAATAAATATTTTTATCAATTGTAAAATAGCAATAAATTAAATAATTTATCAGTATATATACACACGCATACTATTTTAATAGGTATAAAATATCAGATTTTTCAGTGCATCCATTTTTTCTTGCTATATGTATATTTCATGTAAAGCCTATTGTCATCAGATCAAATAGAGGCTTAGAACACCTGAATTTTCACACCAGAATAATAGTTCGATTTAAATATCATGATTACAACTTATTTGATTTTGAACATTTGAATAGCATGTCATTCTACATATATTACACAAAGTAAAGACAATTTTTACAATACTCAGTGAAATAGTAATTATAACTGTAAAAATAGATATATTATAATTGGATGTCACATTTAAAGCTTTTACATTGATAGATAGTTTATGATCCCAATAGATTTCAAAATAAGAACTGTACAAAGAATGTGAAATGGTTATATATATTGTGATAGTTTATATATATTGTGATCGTTTATATTGTATTCCCTGCAAAATTCTTATATGCAGGTACTTTAGTCTAATGTGGTTAAACATCACCATATTACAGAAGAATCTGGAACTCTTATAATTTATAATGCAATTGGGTGTGGACCTAAATACTACATTACTTATTAACACAAATTAATATAACCTATAAGTAACCTTACTTACCTCCTCTTTAGGATATTTTAATTTTCAACATTTAACATATACAAACATAAGTATCCACAGTCTAGCTCAGAACATTGATCTCTTCATCATCATTATCATCATCATCATCATCATAATAATAACAACAACAACATAATAATAATAATAATAATAATAATAATAATAATAATAATAATAATAATAATAATAATAATAATAATAATAATAATAATAATAATAATAATAATAATAATAATAATAATAATAATAATAATAATAATAATAATAATAATAATAATAATAATAATAATAATAATAATAATAATAATAATAATAATAATAATAATAATAATAATAATAATAATAATAATAATAATAATAAACTACCAGTAGGGCTGGTTGTGTATCTACTTAAACTTTTAATAATCTATCAAAATCAAAATAACAGAAATGATGAGGTATAATTAAATAGATTTATTAAATTAAGTTATGTCATTTCATTTTATATATCAATACTGCTATTGTTTTTGCTAACTCATATTTGCTAACTACGTAGTATTGATTGTCTCATTCAAGTACTGAACACATGGACAATATGCACACACTTCCCTATGCACATGTATGTATAAATGATTTAATATTTAAAGCAATTTTTTTTATAAGAATATATTTATATTAATTGGACAAAATTAATTAAAATTATAATTAACTTTTAATTTAAGGTAAAATTAAGTTAAACTGTGATTAGTTTCTAATTTAATCTAGATTAAGAAAGCTTTTCAGGTGTAAGTTTTTTTAATGATAATTTCTATACTTTTCCCCTTTTTTAAAACTAAACATATCTTTTGTCTTCTTTTTTTCAAAAGCAAGTGGTTGGGTGATACTAGAATTTAAATAATTATCTCCTTCAGAATAATTCTTTTAACATCTCCTATATCAGAATTTATCTGACAAATCAAGTAATACTTTTGACTTTACAATCTTATATAGAAAAAAGGAAAGCTGTTATCAATTTTATAACCTCAACATTAACATATAACACTTTAATAATAAATAATTTGTAAATGATATTAAATTTATAAATAACAATAACTATTTATAGTTGTTATAAATGAACAAAAGCTGTAGTCTTTTCAAATAAAGTTTTTAGCTTCTTTGTTTTGAAAATTCCAAAACAGATAAAAAATTGCAAACTTACAGTCTTGGCTTCTAAATTAGTTGCAACATATGTTGGAAAATGGAAAAGCTCTTTTTGTTAAATTCCAATTAAAATATGCATATTTTTATGCTTTGAGTTCAATTTTTTTTATCTTGGAAAATAAGATGAATGATAATTAGTATTTGATTTTAAATCTAACAGAATAGCAATCAGAAATTTGACAGTTTCCCTCCAAAATTAAAATTCAGGCTTTTTCTTTTTTTAAAATAGTTGGAATTTTTTAAACTTTATTTAAACTTTCCAAATACAAACAACTTGTTAGTAATAACACACAAATTGACTATACAAGTTAGTAATTACATAACATTTTGAGTAGTATTATTTTCCACTCTTCTTCAGGTGTTGCTGGCCTATATGCATAGTGACAATATTCGCTTAGAAGTTGAACTCGCACCTTTAGATTCTTGATTATTGAATTTAAGGCAAATGCCCTACCAGCTCAGTAGAGCATTTGCCTTAAATTCAATAATCAAGAATCTAAAGGTGCAAGTTCAACTTCTAAGCAAATATTGTCATTGTGCATATAGGCCAGCAGCACCTAAAGAAGAGTGGAGACTAATACTACTCAAAATACTGTGTAATTACTAACTTGTATTGTCTATTTGTGTGTTATTACTAACAAGTTGTTTGTATTTGGAAAGTTTAAATAAAGTTTAAAACATTTTATAGGAACACTTTCTAAAATCCATGAAGACTGATAGAGTGCAATCTTTAGTTTTCTATGTAGACATTCTTAAATTGAACATATTTTTATAAGGTGAAAAAATAATTTTATTTTCCAGCTTATTGTTTGCTTACTATTTTCTTTCTCAGCTAGCAAAAGAATAAGATAGAAATATCTTTTTTTATTTGATTCTTTAAAATCCTGGTCAATCAAATGTTGTTATTAGATTTACATTAAATAGTTAGATACAATAAAAAATTTCCAAACTTCTCATCTTTTTTTTAAATAATCAAGACTTGGATATTTCATTTTTTACATACAATATCAGCAGATAACAATTTTTTTTGTGTCGTTATTTATACAAATGCCTTACAATTTTAAAAGTATTCTTGTTCAATTAAACATATAAAAATAAAATTTAAATTCTTGTCAAATTATAGACTTTAGCATATTATTTGATTACTTTTTAAACATATTACTTGTTAAACATAACATTTATTAAATGTATTACCTATTAAACATTATTTATTTTCTTTTATTAAAATATTATTATATAAATTAACATATTTATGATGTGAATTTGTATACACATACACGAATATACTTAAGGAATTGAATTTATTTCTCTTTAATAGTGAATGTCCACTTAATCTTACTTCAACTCTTTAACTCTTACTATCCATTGTATGCTCCTATCAGCTTTACCATCTGCCTCCAATAATACATTAGCTTTACAAACCATCTATTTCTATACAATTTTCCATTCTTACCTCTAAACATCACATGACCACCATTTCTTACTCTGGCTTGCACTGAATGGCTGAAGAGTTTTGCTTGTTTTATTCTTATCGCTCTCATTGAGCATTAAAACAAATATCATGAAATATTCTCTTTCAGTATTTTTTGACACAGTCAATTATTACACATTTATATATGTTTATCAAAAGTTTTATATAAAAATAGAAAAATGTTCTGCTTTGTAATTTACTTTTAGTTAAGTATATTTTCAGTGCAAAGCAAAACTCTCCATACAGTAATGCCATCTTGTGCCAACAAGAGCAATCAATGGATGCCAGAAGGCTTATGCATAAAATCCATATCTAGTGCATACTCCTCCAATATCCCCATACTAGTTTCTGGCTTGTGGCCATCATCAGTGAGGAGCCTTGGATCTGAGAGCACTGCACTTAGATCTTAGGATCTAATGCAACCCTCCAGCAGCCACCTTTTAACTCTACTTAACTACAAAACTATGAGAATGAAATTGAAAACATAATTGAAAATATAAATCCTCTAGTTTTAATTGGTTTTATTGATATAAAATAATCCAAATTGTATTCATTACATATAACTTTAATATATGTGAATGATGTGTTTATTTGTGGAAAACATGATATAATAATCAATTTATTTAATGAATTAAATCAGATTAAGGATTTAAAGTACATTATAACACACAAAAAATATAATTCCATAAAATTCTTGGATATTAAAGTTATACCTAATGAATACAATTTGGATTATTTTATGTCAATAAACTCAATGGAAACTAGAAGATTTATCCCATATGAATCAAATGTACTTATAAGTCATAAGTTGTCTGGATTAACATCATTTTTATTTCAAAATGAAAAATTATGCAAATATTCTAATGATAAAATAAAAAATGTAAATTTACTTGTTAATGATTTGTTAAAAATTGGTTATAATAAAAATGCTATTACAAATACTATTAAAAAATTTAAAAAGAGTCATCAATATAATAAAACTAAAAACAATATCAAAATGAAATGGATTGCAATATCATTTGTATCACATGAGCAAGTTATGTTTGTGAGAAGAATTTATTGTTTTGTGTCAAATTGCTTTTTTCTCAACAAATAATGCAAATAGATTAATTAATAACTCTAAAAGCCAAAAATTCAAGTTTTAATCAAAATTGTATTAAATATAAATTAATATGTAAATGTGGTTTACAATATATCGGTGAATCTAAATGTATGTTAGAAAAGAGGTGAATCTAAATGTATGTTAGAAAAGAGAATAAAAAAAATATGCTTTTATATAAAAGAGTTCAAAAAGGGAGACAATCAGGAAAGGATGAAAACAAACCTTCATCATCTGTTATATTTGATCATATGGATTTAAATTTGATTATAAAAATATAAAAATTATACAAATTGAATGTAATAAATGTAAAATAAACAAGGCTATATTAATTTTAAGAAATCATTGAATGTTAATGAATTGGCAATCATCACATATTAAAATAACAGAATTGTGGGAGAATTGAACTGAATTGAATTATGGGTGTTATGAAAGGATGTCTTATTTTAATTATTCAATGTTATATAGTTGTTAAAGACTACAAAATATATAGTTGATATTACTTCTAATAAAATAACTTTAAATTTGTGTGAATTATACTGTATTTAATATATATATAGATTTGAATATTACATATATTTTGGAAAGAATACAGACATCAAACTTAATTTATTACATATATTTATATATATAATTACTAAACACCTACTCAGATATGTGTGATATATATGTAACAAAAATTATTTCATCAAACTCAATACAAGTACGTAAATGATCACCCATATTAATTTCTTAAAAAGAAACATATCATTACATTATTCTGAGAGGTTCACAAAGATTCAAAAGATATAACATGAAATTCCACATCTTACATTTACATCTTGTTTAATTTTAAAATATATAATACTATTCAAGAATAAAAAAGTCAACAAATTAATAACTTTAATCACTCATATTAATGCATAGACAGAAATTATCCACTAAAAATGCATACTTAGGCATGCATTACAATGTATAAATAATATGTTACAGACATTCTTAATTAAAATCAAAAACTTCTAATTTGAATAGGTACATGTAATAGTCAAATGTATAGTAATTAGATTCATAGCGGACTGTCGCTGGCATACTATTCATAAGTTGTAATGTTTATAATATAATATACACTTTTCAAGAGTTTGATTATTCTTCCACGTTGAAATGGAATCACTAATTTTTAAATTGAATATTATATTGTCATCATGTTAATATGGGGGAGGTGGGAGTTAATATTATTTCTTTTAAGCCACTCGATAATTTTCCAGTTTTAGGACAAAATACTGTATAAATAATGAGATAGTTATTTCTATGAAGTCAACAATATATATATAACATCATAATTTTTATAAATTTATATAGGCGGCATGAGTAAAATAATGTTAATATATTATATATTTATAGGATGTTTAATTAATTGATATTTAAATGTATTCGTGCATAAATATTATGAGAAGCGTTTTAAAATACAATAGCCAATATTAAACAATACAAACAAATATTTTTATAAATTTGTCAGATCAAACGGTAACATAAAACAGGATTTAAATTTTCATCTGAATAACTTTATCAGATAAATATCAATAACTGTTTTCCATATTTGATTGTTATAGTCAAACTCTATGTAAAGAAAATTTTTAAAATTGATGCATGTTTTCTTTATTAGTAATAGTAACATTAGTAATATTTATCCTAATAACGTTCGTAAAGTATGAATTGATTTTTAAGTGCTAATTATTATACAAGCACTTATGGTGAACAGTTCACAGACTTATATAAACAAGATTAAAATGACAATTGTATTTAAAATAAATAAAAAAGATAATACATTCTGATTTTTTTTCAGAATCATCTACGACTCATGCTCCAACAGATATTAAACATTAAAATTATCAATTTGCATATTCAAGCAAATATTTTCAGGCATGAAATTCTTTTAATGATTGTGTTGTGGATTCAAACAATCTGTTAACTTGACTCAAAAGAAGAAAGTGTAATTTACTTCATATTAAATAACTGAATGGTTCATTATTTGAGGGTTCAAAAGAAGTTTCAACAAAATAAGTAATAGAAATGAAATCGATCCAATGACCTTATGCTCTAGAGCAGTGGCTCTCAACTTTCCTAATGCCGTGACCATTTAATACAGTTTTTTATGCTGTGGTGACCCCCAACCTGTAATTTTGTTACTGTTATGAATCAAAAATTTGCATTTTTCAATGGTTAAGTGACCCTTGTGAAAGAATTGTTCAACCCTCAAAGAGGTCATGATCCACAGGTTGAGAACCGTTGCTCTAGAGTTTGACATTATCACCATACCAAACAAAGTAGAGATAAAGTTGTTTTAAAATACATTGCAACTAAAATACCGTCTAAACAAATATAAATCACAGCACTATATTCATTTACATGGGCAGAAATAATCAGACAGACACAAATATAAAAGTTAAAGAAACAATTCATACTCTCTTTCAATTAGATAGATGATTAATAATACTTATTTACAATATTTAACCTTGACTATTCTAATTATGTATTCTGAGAGCTTCAATATCATTATTATATATTTTTTGCATATTTTATATATTTAAACCCTTATTTATTGCAGATTGGCTTTGATGATTATTTCTACCTTAATTGATTAGTTGTAATACTGGGAATTAATGACTTCAGAAAATATTGAAGTTGAAGTGCATTTAAAATATTCTGACATTCTGTATCATATATTAAAGATGGTTGATTTATATAATGTTTGTTCTAATCATAATTTTGGAAATAAAAGAGGCTAATATTTAGGAGTTGAAGCTGATCAGTTAAAATCTTTGATGAAGGCTTTTGTTTTATTTTTAAATCAGGTAGGTTTAAATAATGGTTATTTAAATCATATAATATTTGTAGAATTTATTTGTTTAAAGATGCTTTATTTTTATGAATTATATGCTATTAGTTTAATTAAATTACCATCATTACTTTCAACCATTATTGATCTAATGCAGAATGGTCCTGCCAAATTTAATTCAGTTACATCATAGCTTTTCTACTCTAGACCATACCAGCATATTTTGATATATCATACATCCATCTTACATGTGGTTTCTTTCTGGGTCTTTTACAATCTCTTGAAACCTAATTTAAAACTTCAATTATCCATCTATTATAATCTCTTCTAGCACTATGTCAAACCCAGTTACACTGTAATTTCTTAATTCTTTCACTAATGCTAGTAATATGTGTTTGTTCACTTATTCATATATTCTATTTTTGATTTCTACTTGCTATTCCTAATATATATATATATATATCTCAATATTTCATTGAACAATCAAGTATCTAAGTTTCAGATCCAGAAGTAAGAAATGTTAAAATCTGTTTATTGACATCTTTCCTTTCAAATACGTAGACATATTTCCTTTTAATATTAAAGAATACTCTCCTTTCAAACGCAAGATAGTCTTATGAAATGAAAAGATGAATCCAGATTCATCTTATTTTTTTATTATTTTCATTTAAAAGTAAGGTTAATAACTTTTAAAATATTTTCGTAATCGAACCTATATAGTTTCAAATATTAAAAGATGGTTAAAAAAATTGTATTAAAGGGGTGATAATCAATACCAAACTATTATCAACACAATAATTACATTTTACTCCTTAGTAGCGGTACTGTTTCTGGGTGATTAGCAAAATGACAAAGCGACTGATTCGAAACCTAACATTTCTTAAATCGAAGCTCAACCAGCCTTTTCTGATGTTTTAAATGTCATATAGTCTTCCTCATGACTAACTATTCAATTTATATATATATTTAATACATATTGCTTGACACCTGCATAAGTAACACCTAAAAAAAAAAGCAAAAAAACTTAATTGTTTTGTTTGTTGTTTTTTATTTGAAAGGGAAAAAAACCCAGAAAAAGAAAATATTATTTTTATATCGTTTTAATAATATTATAAACTCACACATGTTATTTATAAATATTTAATTATATTATCAGATATACTCACATATTATGTTTTGCTTTTAATTTTGTAAATATTACCACTACCGTATACTAAAAAATCGTATTCGGTTAAAACGCAATGTTAAAAAATGATCCACGCTGAAGCTATGTTTATGCACACATATATCTACTTCATGTTAATAAAATTAAAAATTATGAATAAAATTTAAAAGTAAAAAAGTTTAATAAATTTAATAAATAAAAATTAAATATATATATCTGTGCATAATTAAAATTAAATTAATATAATAAAATTTGGAAAGGTTTATTTACCTTAAGTTGATTTGTAAATTAATTAACTAAAGTCACACCAGTATATGTTTGTGTTGTATGTACGTGAATAAATAGTGTTGTCTCATTATTTTGGGCAGTCTGCCATTTTTATTTACATATTCTTAAGTAAATAGTTAAGTCTCTTGTGTTCTCTCTGACCTTAGCAGGCTATAAGGGGAAAAGTTGATATTCTGTGATGTCAGAATGTGGACTGCATATGTGATTGTCCTCGGGTGATTTTCATGTGGGTTGTGCAATTCTGACAGTTACATCACCGAAAAAAGAAAGTATATCATGGTTTTTCTATCTTGTAGCAATACAGGTAGATGGAAATTCCGATAAATTTTTTCAATTTTTTTAACTTACTGATTAACTTCTTTCAAAAAATAAAATAGAAAAGCAAACAACAGTGTGAAACAATTTTTCAGAATTTTTAAGATTTGCTACGGGTTTTTTTATATATTAATTTTAGATATTCGTTTATCTTTTGGGAATCTCATCTTTTCAGTCTTAAAAATCACGTAGCAGCATATCTTATTTATTTTTTAAAATAGCAAAACAAAATACCGAAACAGAAAATTCTTATAGTTGATGATATTCTAAAATATACAAACAAAAATTAGAACAGTTGTAAATGATTCCAAAACTTATTTTTTGCAAAATAAAAAAAGTCTTAATGTAAAGCTATGCTTTTAGGGCAGAGAGGTGATTCGGCACTTAGGTATTAGACCCGCAACCCGTGTTTGCGATAACAGAATGCCATTAAAAAGTCAAATTTTTAACAATACAAATTAACTGAAACACACAGGCTTATTGTACACCTGTGTCTATATATGTAATATATAGGGTTTAAGTGCACAGACCCCTGTGGGGCATGTGGGGTCTGTGCTCATATACCCTATATATAACAATACAAAATATAAATTTGCATACAAAAATAACAAACACATTATGATATGGGATGAAATATAATGGAGAGTTACAATTAGAAATTGTGTCAATATTTTTCAAAAACTAAAGTAGAAAGATAGGATACCAAGATGTAAAACAAGCAGGCAGAAAAATTAGTACACAGTTTATGTGAATATGTTTGTGTTTACTATGAGTTTAAAACTCATTCTGTGAGTTTATAATGGCCTTATTTATTTACAAGTAGCTGTCAATATGATTGCATCATATCAAATTTGTTCTTAATGAAAGAGGATATAAATTTTTTCTGCCAAGTGGAATGAGAAATTCTTTACTCCTGACTTTTCATCCATCAGAAATGCTCTGCTTATATGAGAGCTCATAGATATAACATCTGGGACCTCATGGTCATTTAAAAACTAATAATAAACACGAGTTATTTTATTATATTATAATTATTCTAATTTTCAGTTGTCAATCATGACAAATAGAATTTGAATTATCTAATTTTAAACAAAATCATTAAAGAATGTTTTTCTGAAGGTTTGTGATGATGGCATTCTAGTTGTATTTTATATTGGACTATTTCCATAATTAATATGCTTATTGAATGTTTTTAGAAAAAAATAACTTTATTAAATACTCCAAATACATTCAACTGTTAGTAATAGCACATCAAACATGTTAGAATATGCACAGCATTTTGAGAGATATTCTCCCTCTTCTTCAGGTGTTGCCAGTCTGACCAGTGACAGTACTAGCGTGGGATTCGAACCTGAACCCTTAGATTCTTGATTATTGAATTTTACTGTAATGTTCAGTTGATTTAAAACAGGCAAAACAGGTGATCATGTGATATTTAATGCTCAGTTGGTTAGAGCTTACCTTAAAATTCAATAATCAAAAAATCTAAGGGTTCAGGTTCGAATCCCATGCTAATACTGTTACTGATCAGGCCAGCAACACCTGAAGAAGAGGGGAGAATAATACCTCTCAAAACGTTGTACATATACTAACCTGTTTGATGTACTATTATTAACAGTTGAATGTATTTGGAATATTTAATAAAGTTAATTTTTTCTAAAGACATTCAATAGCATATTAGATGATGGAAATAATCCAATATAAAAATACAAATAAAAAATGTAATTATATTTTAATTAAGAACAGTTTTATGTAATTATATTTCAAGTTTACTTTTCATTGCAATAATAGTGAGCTACAAAGTCAGTATTAATTAATTTTTAGGCATTCAGAGAAACTAAATAAAATATATTTCTTTGAATAAATATACTTTTATTTAAAGTAGAAGTTGATAGCAGTAGTATAGGGATAGTGGCGTCTTCGTTAACATGGGTGAAGAGAATAAATGAGAAAATACTACTAGTGCCTAAAACCCATTAAAAATTACAAATAAAAAAAAATTTATTGGTTAATCATGGAAATCTATGTAAATTATAACTTAAATTAATGCTTAAAAAACTAAAATAATGTCCAGTAGATTTTCTCAAAAAAAAAAAAAAAAAGATTGATAATGATGTATTAGAAGAAGTTAACAAGTATACATATTTTGGTCAGATTACTAATGCAGATGCAAATTTAATGGATGAAAATAATCATAGAATTAAACTTGTTTGAAGTACTTTTGCTAGAAATATCTTAAGTGTTTACATCTAGACAGCACATGTATAGAGGAGTGATTCCCTAATTATTACTACAAATTATATAAGATTTTGCAAAACAAGTTAGAAAACAATATCCTCTCTGGATTTATTTCATATTGGTAAAAACTATAATTTATCAAACTTACTGAACTGAAAACTCTCCTATAAGATTCAGAGCTGGAATCATAGACCGGCAGATTTTCAATTGAATAAACTAAAACAGCTTATTTTGACTAATTGAATAGATTTAATAGAAAGATTGTACTCAATCACAATTTTAGTACTCAAACATCTGCATGATTTGTCAAGCGTTGTTAGCTGAGAGGTCATCGTAGCCGCCTTGCAAGCAAGTAGTTGTTTGCAGACGGTTGTGGGTTCGTGTCCCGGCCGATGCTATGACACATGGAAAACATCTGCATGATTTTTTCTACATTTTATATTATTATACTCCTCTGTAAATATACCAATATACAATTTCTTTTATTGCATATACAAATGATAATATTTTGTTCTTAAAAACGATTTTATTTAATCTTCTTTTTTAATTCAGTTGATTTTATTTCTAATTAAAAATACTTTTACATTACCATAGAAAAATAAAAAAAAATCACCAACAGTAAAATTAGTAAAACAACCAAAAGTAAATATCAAAATACTAAGTTCCAAAAAAAAAAAAAAAAGTGAAAACCAATATCAGAGGAACAAGTACAATTAAAGTAATCTAAATTCAAAAATTAGGTATATCTACTAATACAAAGGCATTTTTTAATTTGGAATAGGCATGCAAACAAATGAACAAAAAAACATTTTGCAATAGCATTTTATGGCAACTTAAGCATAATTTTCTGGAAGAAGCAAACCTGTTTTATGATACAAAGATTACCTTAAAATTTTCCAAAATGATACAACATTGATTTCCATCATTGGGAAAATATAGATGAATATATTAGATAAAATGTTGAACTCCTTTTATGAAAAGATTTTCTTTTTTGCTATATAATTTAAAAGATAGCATCATAAAATATCAAATAAACAGGCTAAATAATCACTATATGATATATTTGGATATAATATCTTAAAACTGAAATTATAACTTTTTATTATTTATAAAGTTTTTCTAGATTTAGAATAGCCAAGTTTAAAAGTGTTTACTAAGAATTATGGCTCAAAAATAAGTTGTCCTTTCCTCCAGGTTAAGAAAGAAAATGTAAGTAAGTTTAGATATTTGTTAGAGAGTCATATCTGGCTATTCTTGGAACTGAAGACTAAAAGTCCCAATATGTGTAGGTCAGCTTAATATACTATGATGAAGATTTCACCATAGAAGAGAAAAGAAGCAAGAACTGGGTTCAAATTTTATATTTGAATTTTTATTGAAAATAATTTTCATAGCTAATGTGAACCCCAACAACTGTAAATAAAATAATTTATTTTTTAAATCCTGTTCAAAGTAAGGTTCGTTATTCTCTATTCTTAAAAGTTTCTGCTGCTACAGATTGTCAAATGAATAGGAATATTTATTACTGCTTAGTTTTTATAATCATCATAATACTCTTATATCCAGTACTATTTTATTTTAGTGAATTTTAATGAAACATAATCACCTGAAATTATCTTACTATTGAAAGAAACATTCCGTCTTATAAAATTCTATCTACAATGATTTAATGTGATGTTCCAAATAATTAAATAATAAGTGATTCAGTCATTTTTTTGTATAAAAAATATTTAAATAATTTATTGATTGGAAGGTCATGTGACGTTCGAGCACCAATAGTTGTGTTTTGATACAAAAACTGTTAGTTCTTGAGTAGTCATTATACAACTGCGTTAAATTGCATTGGATACTTTTTTTTCCGCGATTAGATCCGCTAAATTCATTTGCATCATAGTGATACCGTGATTATTATTTTTTAAACTTATAACAAATTTGTATTGAATAAATTTTAATAATAAACTGTATTATACAAGAGTGAAGTTATTGCACTGTTTAATTAAAAAGCTATACACGTATTTGTTTAGCGATCATTTTTCAATATTTTTTTTATATCTCCAGCTTTACGCCTTCTTTTATTGAAAGTTTTCCATTTAATTAATACATTATTTGCTGTATCTTAATTTGGCATGATTTTTTTTATTATTATTTCTGATTTAGAAAAAAAAAAAAGCTCTTGTAGAATAAATTAAAAGATGATGTCAATAAATAAAAGTTTATTGCAAATATTTTTATTCATTTTAGAATAAATTTATTAAGGTAAGAAAATGTTGTTTCGTAACTGAATATAAATACAAATGTAGTTTTAATATATTAAATTATATTTTTATGTAATTTATACATAAAATGTCCCAATGCGATGTGGAAAATGCTTTAATATTGTTTTTAAATGTCTTCATTCAAATAGTAATCTGCACTTAAAAAAAAAGTAATACACCGAAGCTATTCTGTTTATTAACTAAGTTATTAAAACTAATCAAATGTAATTTTTTTTTAAAAAAGTTATTTTTAAAGATAATTTATTAAAAAAACTTATTTGGATTTTTGTTTCGTTCTATCAATTTATATATGTTGACAGAGAATGTATAACAAGTTATTTTGAAACATGGCTATCATTATGCCTTGACTAAATTGATATAATATAAATCACATTTCTATGGCAGTATTTTTTATCCGTTGATCGAGAAGCAACTATTTATCAATTCACTCTATCGTATTTCTAACGAGCAATTCGTTGATAAATATGGTCTTTTAATAAACACTAATGATTTCAATCATCGCATATCACATAATGAACAGTTAAATAATAATGAAAAGGTTTATTGCTCGAATTCGAGCGCCGGATGTGACAGATATGAGCCGAAGTCCATGGATCCTGAGTTATAGAGAATGCCACTCTACCCGTAATTTTTATTTAAAAATCATCATCATCATTTTCAATCATTATAGAACCACTGCAGGATCAAGGTTTCTCCAGATTTAATCCTATTTCTTCAATCTCTAGCCTCTCTTTTCCACAAACATTTCAGTCAAAGTTCCTTATTTCAACATCCATCTCACATGCGGTCTCTTTTTAAGTCTTTTACAATTAACTGTCCATCTATTATCATCTTTTTTGCAGTATGTCAAGCCCAAATCCAGTTGTGTCCAAATCTCAGGTCCATAATTTAATAATAATAATAATAATAATAATAATAATAATAATAATAATAATAATAATAATAATAATAATAATAATAATAATAATAATAATAATAATAATAATAATAATAATAATAATAATAATAATAATAATAATAATAATAATAATAATAATAATAATAATAATAATAATAATAATAATAATAATAATAATAATAATAATAATAATATCAATCAATTTCAGAACAGCTTAAAGAATATATTGCCACAAAAAAAAAGAAAAGTATACTTAAACAAGCCTCACATCTGAACCAGAAATTACATCAGATGGGCATTAGGTCACCCCTCTCCAGTTCGAGTACCATCAGCCATAAAAATACAACCACATACTGTTTGTGGAGATTTCATGTTGGAGCAATTATTTTCATTTCTTAAAGATAAATTTCAAAAAAATCCTCCCTTAGATCCATCACAACTTTTATACAGCAGACCAGAAAAAGAAATTCAATTTGCTTCTAATGATTTTGTACAAAAAATAGAGTCAACGCCAGATTCATGCCATCCTGGAATAGATGGGATTCCCAAGTTCGTATATTCTCATCTTAATAAAATTACAGCTCAGAATATGTCTAACCTTATAAATTTTTTAACTAAAGACATATATAGAATACTAGGTCTTTATCAAATATCACTTGTACCGTTTATGAAAAAAAAAGAAATGGTTTCATCAATAACAAACTTACTTCCAATTTCAATGTCCTCCCTTGGAATAAAAATTATAGAATCATTAATTAAAGACAAAATAGAGCCATATATTATACTGAAGCTATCAAAAATGCAATTTGCTAAAAAGGAATATTCAACTGGACAGGCAGCTTTTTTATTCAAATCAACTATAGAAACAATAAAAAACAACAAAAAAATACAGTCCTATAGTTGTTCAACTAGACATAGAAGCAGCGTTTGACACATACCAATAAAATACACTACTGAAAACTCTAGAACAATACACTGTACCAAAAGCCTACCTAAATCTACTTGCTAACTTATTAATAAACCATGAAATATACATTACTCTAAATGGAAAAACTTCACCACCAATAGTACCTCATCAATCCATCCCACAAGGATCCCCTCTTAGTGCCTTGTTATTTACTGTCTAAATAAATCCCATAATTAAAATCATAGAAAATGAATTACCTGGAATTTATGTACCCTGCTTATATACTAACATCTCATGTATAGCTTACATATATGATCTTGCAATTTTTTTGACATCTCAAAAACACATTCCCAAATTTCTAAAGATACTTTTCAATTATACAAATGAATATAAATTAACATTCAACATGGAGAAATCTTGTGCCTGGCAAATTTTCACTGGCAGCAGTATAACAAAACATTTTAAAGGTAAACTTAATTCATTTCTTGGTTTCTATTTCTATCTGAGTCATTCACCAATGAGACTACTTATACAAAAAAATCTTGCAAATAAAGTAGAAATTATAGTCAATTCACTAACAAAAGCCTACCTTTCACTGTACACAAAGATAGCACTTTTTAATATGTTAATCATGACAAAAATCACTTATTACACTCCAACAATACTTTATACTAAAGCATTCACTAATAAAATAGACTCACTTTGCAGAAAACTCTTGTGGGGAAAAAAAAGTAATCTCAATATCAGTAAAACGGCTAAGAAATTCACTCTCACAAAATGGTCTGGGACTTCATTCAATTTACATCTTCAGAATCCAAAAAATTCTAAACATAATCTCTGCATGTGCAAAAAAATTCCCATATCTACAAATAGCCTGTAAAATCACCACCACAGACAAACCACTTAATACCTGAAGACACTACTTGCACCATTACTATCCATAAAAAATGTGAATTTTAATCCACCTCAAAATAAATTTAAGTACTGGGAAATACATTTGCTTTTACACCTGTCACAAATTGATGAAAAAAGTATACTTAATATCACCAATAGACAACTATGCCATAAATTTAAATTCTGGTCACTTGAACCAAAATATTTTGATTTTCTTCTTAAAATTAACCTTGACTCACTACCCACACAGCATTTTTTGAAATATATGTAGAAGGAACTGTCAAAATGTAGACAATTTATGTAACCTTTGCCACAGAGACTCAAAAACACAGGATCATATTTTTTTCTCATGTCTAGGACTAAATAGCATCCATTTAATAATAAATATACTATTCAAAAATAAAAGAATAACTATGGAATGCCTAATTGCCTCATTCAAAAAAAGAGTTTTTTTTCTGAAATAAGAATCAGTGTATTGATTCTCTATGCTTTATGGTGTACAAGGTGTAAATTCATGTACAATAATAATCTAAGAAGGCACCCAAACACGTTCAAAAATGATAGTATATGTGAAAGAGATAAAAGAATAACAAATCACACAACATTTATTGACACCTGGTCTTTATTGCAGTTACCTTCAAACTTATAAAAAATAGGAAGAGTCACAAAAGATTTAGAAATGTCAAATGAAAAAGTTACAACTTAACACCATTAAAAAAACATTATATGATAGTGAACTTTTGAACTTTAGTCAGGAGTTTAAACAACTTACTGCACATATGTGAACTTTTATACCTCTGCCAGTTTTACAAACACTTGACTGTCTGTATAATAATCAAGAGTAATATGTAAAAAAATTGTGTAACCTTTTTTAAGTTATTGAATAAAATCCTTTGAAAGATGATGATGATAATAATAATAATAATAATAATAATAATAATAATAATAATAATTATTATTATTATTATTATTATTATTATTCAAACTGCTGTAAAAAGTTTTAGAGAATGGAGTCACCTTATCATACACCTTTTATGGAATCCAAACGTTGCTGTTGCATTACTGGGTTTATATCCTGATGATCCAATGCTTAATCACTGAAGAATTTTTATAGAATCAAATATTTTCCTTATCATAATCTATAAATTCAAAGCATAATGGTTACTTATATTCATTGATTCTTTCTATATGATCAACTGTACTATAACCTCTTTTAAATCTACCTTGTTCTAGTTAAAATCCAAAGTTCATTGTAGACAAATTGTAATTATCTTATTAAAATTTTTGTATAGAACTGATAAAAGACTGATAAGTCAGTAATTTTTAATATCTTCTTTATCATCTTTTTAAAATATTAATATTAATACTGCATTCTTCCTATCACCTGATACATCTTTATAATTTAGACATAACTTTGCTAACAATGTTTTTATTTCTTCACCTGCTTCTTTTAAAATTTCGATTATAATTCCATCATTACCTGGAGCTTTTCCTCTTAAAACATCACATGATCACCATTTTGTATGTTTGCTCATAACTGTTATTAAAAGAGGAAAAACTACCTATACAGTACTGCCACTCAGTGCAAACCAGAGTAATCAATGGATGCAAGAAGGCTCCTCACTGATGAAAGTCACAAGCTAGAAACTAGTCTGGGGATGTTGGATGAGTAGACACTAGATATGGATTTTATGCACAATCCTTCTGGTATCCATTGATTACTATGGCTTGCACTGAGTGGCACGACTGTATGGAGAGTTTTGCCTGTTTTAACTTTTTTTCTTTTCATAGATTTAATTGAATGTCTCACTTCTTCAAGTAAAATACTGGGCAATTAAGAAAATACAGTAGTTGTAAGGAATACTTTTTTTCTTTATTGCTATATAATTCTTGGTATTCCATGATCTTATCTCCCTCTTTAGTAATAATTCCTTCTTTTTTTAAAACAGAGATAAGTTTCCTACCAATATGAAAAGGTTGTTTTACACTTGAGATTTTTATTATCCTCTATAGCTTTTCTTGCTAAGTTACAATTATATTTTCTTATTAATTTTTTTTCATACCATTTTACAAATCTATATATTTTCTTACTCCTTCTCTTCTTTATAAAATTGTCATGTCTTAGTAGAAATTTTACTGGTCAAATGCTAGTTTTTTGTACTCGTTACCTTGTTGTAGTTTTTAAAAGCGTATCAGTTATCTTCCTATTGATTTCGTTCAAATCTAACCACGTTTAAAATCTGTTAATATTTGTAAATGATTTGCAAGTTCTAATTTAAATTTATTGGGATATTTCTGAAGGTTAGAAATAGCAGTTATGAAGATTAGATTTTGTAATTTTTGTTTCTCTTATTTTGTATTAACACATATCTTACATTTTAGTAGTTGTTGATCACTTTCTGTGTTAAATTTATTCAAGAACATTATAAACTTGAAATACATATTTTCTGTTAGTCAAAATATAATACAATTCTTCTGCATTTTCTTTGGGATATTCCATATCCACTTAGAATTTTTCTCAAAAAATAAATAAATCATAATATAAGGTTGTTTTTTTTCCTACTAACTTACTATGTTGGCTGATGCACGTTTGCGAGCATCCCACTCGTGTTTGAATGCTACGTGACTAATCATATAATAATACAGTGTCAATGACAAGAACATATGGAGTGGTCATTAGATAATAATTAATCACAAATGCATTTTAATAAGGAGTGCTTTTAAGATGAATTGATAATATAAACAGTAGTAAAAATATTTCGAACTTGGGTGGCAACATGGAATTCTTGAAGAGATTATTATTTAATACAATGTATGACAGCTGTCACTTATAATTCCTCCCCCCTCCCCCACCAATATTGTAAAACATGTTTAAATGCAAGTGATTATTCTTAATCTGTCTGCCTATCATTTATAAACATTTACCATCAGACACAATTACATGAAAACTTTTTAAATACCACTACTAGCAGACTTTATTATTTTAGCAAGAGTTAGCATTCTCTTTAACACTTTTAATTTAACCTTGATTACACACACACACACACATGGAGAGCAAATTCTGAGGATGGTGAGAATTTTTTACTGCATTAATGGCTTCATCTCTTCAAACATTTATACAATGTTTGATTCTTCCTATATATATATGGGTTGATTTGTACCACAATAGAGTTCATAGTCTTCTTGAGCTTCCAGAGAAAGGAATTAAATCTTTAAGTTTGATTAGAATATATATAAATGTCAGTACAATGATACTGTTAATTATATATGGATGAGCTTGTATTATATATATAATAACCTTAGAGATGCTTCTATAAATTGGCTATTATAAATTAAAAACTATAAAAAATTTATTAGTTAAGAAAATATATTCATCGCTGTTATTGGTTGATATAATCAGTATCATATTCAAAGATCTCTCATGCTTAAGAGAAAATATAATTTTATAAAGCATTTAAAAGTGGCTTCTCAAGCAGATTTTATAATCAACACTTATATACAAAAAATGTGTGCCAAAGCTATTAAATTGTATAAACAAGTAGCTGTCCTCTCACACATAAACCAAATAATTAAATATAGTAATATAGAATGGAGTTATAACTAACATTACAACATTAAAATATTTAAAAGAAAAGCAATTATATTTTAGATTACATTTTTATCTAAGTATAGAATAAACAGTTCTTACATTTTCTATTGTCTGTGCATATGTGTGTGAAAGCTTATATGATTAGATTTAGATTTAGCTAAAATTGATTTAGTTTGCTATGATATTTATTAAATAATATTATTTATTAAAAGGTCAATTTAAATTCAATTGAGGTAAATATCTAAGAACTTTATGAGTTTATGATTTATTTATTTTAAATAAATGTTTGTAATATTATTTCAAACCTGAAAATAAAATTGAAGCAATTGAAAAAGTTTGAAATTATTTTATTTCTCTTCAGTTTTGAATGGTTTTCATAAAAAATTACCACACTGATTCAAAAATCCTAGCATCTGTCATATGCCTGGTAAATAATCTTGACAACAACTCCCGTTCCAATTTTTCCCCAGCAAAATAATGAAACTCCAATGCATGATGGAAAGTATTTTGAAATCAGGTGATAACTGATATAAAAGCTGAATTTTGGAAAATTTAAACAGTTTTACAAAATTTTATTGCATTCAAAACTTAAGCAGGCTAAAACTTTAAAATAGCCATTTTGTCTGTCTTCATCAAACATGGTTGACTAGACTAACCAGTCTAGGTATTTTACCTTTCCTGGGCAAAATAACTTCTCACCTTGCTAAGAAAAAGATGAACAACAACAAATAAAACAGAAACTGTCATTAATTAATTAATATTTCAAGAAATCTCATTTATTGCAATCAACTGTTAATGGAAAATGAATAAATTGACTCATGGAATTTTTTCTAACAATTTAAAATTAAATTTAAGCCAATAAACATCACATGACCACCATCTCTTATGCTTGTGTATAACTGTTGTTAAAAAAGGCAAAA
The DNA here is from genome assembly GCA_028023455.1 of Epiperipatus broadwayi. NCBI lineage: Eukaryota > Metazoa > Onychophora > Udeonychophora > Euonychophora > Peripatidae > Epiperipatus > Epiperipatus broadwayi. Next base: position 234,906 of record JAQFVV010000640.1, read on the forward strand.
CTCACTGTACGTATGCCACACACAGCAAGCTAGAGTAATCAATAAATGCCAGAAGGCTTCTACATAAAATCCCCATCTAGTGCCTATTCATCCAATATCCCCAGACTAGTTTCTGGCCTGTGGCCTTCATCAGTGAGAAGCCTTGGATCTGAGAGCACTGCATCTAGATCTTCTGGCATCCACTGATTACTCTAGCTTGCTGTGTGTAGCATACGTATAGTGAGTTTTGCCTGTTTTAAATTAAATTGTTGGATTTCTTCAATTGAACATAACAGCAAATAGCTTATATATTTGGAAAATTATATTTATTAATTTTAAATAAGTTACAGATATTTATATACAAATAGCAGTAAAATATTTATTCTCTTTACTTCAATGATGAGTATATTAAGACCCAATATTGTGAATTTATCTGAATTTATCTCATCATGAATAACAGAAAGAAAACTTTGAAAAATCTTTATATATATATATATATATAGAGATTTTTCAAAGTTATAAATAGTTCTGATCATATATATATATATATATATATATATATATGATCAGAACTATTTAGCAACATAGATTAAACATTTATAAATGAATGGATTAATAAGATATTTCAAATGAAAGAAGTATTGAATGTTAATTTTTTGGATAAATTATAATTATTTGTATAATAAACTATCTAGGAATTTGTCTCCAGAGTTAAAAAAATGCATTATGGATTATGAATGCTAAATATTTAAATTTTACTCATGGATTATGGATTATCAAGGCAAGTATTAAATATGCTAAGTATCGAATTTATAAGCAATTCTTAAAATAGAATAATGTGTTGAATGTAACTTATCTTGGATTAGCAAGCATGTTAAAATGGAATTTATAAATCTCTATATTGTGTTCCAGAAGGATTATATCACAAGTAAAATTAACTCAGCTTTACATCATCTTTAATGCTGTTATTCAAAAGTGTTTATGAATTCCTAAATCTTCACTGGGATAAATTTTTAAAATTATTATAACCTTTGAAGTATAAACCCATGGATTATTTAATCAACTTTATTATAAATGCTTCTTTCTTAGTTAGTTAATATTGTTATTGTTAATGTAATAAAAAATAGAACAGTTAGTTCTTCATATATTATTATATGAAAGTACAGGTAATATTTTTATTGTTGTTATTGAATAGGATTAAATGTGGTTTACCTTAGCTTTAGATTGTATAATACAAGTAACTTTTAAACTTGTATAAAGTTATGCTATATTGAAATTACTATATGTTTTATGGATTTTTATGTTCAAACTCAAAAATTAAGATGAAGTTAATTATCTTTATTTAGATGAGTAAATCTGTGAGGAATATTAGATATAATTGGTCAGTGTTAACTTTTATCAAGTAGGAGACTGAAATATGATTAGTTGAAGACAGGTTGTTCCAAAATTAGAGGTGTGAGTCAATTACAATCTCTATATATCTGTTAAGAGACAGTCAGATCCAGACCCAGTTGTTGAAGACGATAGTGAATTCTTGACCAAACTGTTGAAGAGAGCAATGAGCTCTTGACTTAGCTGTTGAAAAAACAGTCAGTTTTAATTGAACTGCTAAAGAAGAAAGAAGTAGAAGTCTTAGCTAATCTATTTCATAGAACAGCACAAGTTTTAATTTAGCTATGTAAAGAACACTATGAGTTTAGCTATAAAATTTTTTCTCTTATGAAAACCCATGTGCTAAGTTTAGTTAAAAGCTAAACAAAATCTATCTCCATGTAACCTGCTTTATTGGAATAAAATTTAAAAAAGAAAAAAATGCCCCTGAAATAATCTTATCTAGCTAAGAACATGTGTGTCTGTATGTGTTAGCCTGACATGGAAAATTTATTGAAAAAAAAACAAATCCTAGTTGTGTGTGTTAGCCTGAAATCTTCTATGGTCAAATAGACAGAACTGTGTATATTAAACGGAAGTGAGAAACCTTCAAAAAAATGTACATAAGAAAGCTGCAAATTATAAATGCAAAGAACTCCCAAAATAAAGTAAAATAGTGAAAAAGGATATTTTCTTTAATGTGCACATTATATTTAAATATAAAGTTTAAAACTTAATTAACAAATGATAATAATTAATACTTTTATTAACATTTTTTTCAATTTGAATTATGTTTTTTCCTATTCATATGCTTTTTTTCTTTCAAAATTAAAGAGTTTTTTTTAGTAACTTAATGTTTATTAAATTTGACATGTTTTATTTATTTATTTTCCCTTTAAAATTATACAAAGGATTAGGTAATATTTACTAAAGCTGTAACCTTAGGAATGTGTGTGTAAAAATGTGATAGTAGGGACCTCTACAGGTCTTAAACACAAGCTTACATTCTTCCAAAATGTAAGCTTGTGGTTAAGACCTGTAGAGGTCCCTACTATCACATTTTTACATGCACATTCCTGAGGTTACAGCCTTAGTAAATATTACTTACATAATCAATGTGCATTTAAACAAAGGATTAGGGTAATTTAACTTATTATCTCTGATTAAAAAGCCATTTTTTCAACTTTACTTACTGAAAAGAAAATAATTTAATGATAGAAAAAGTTAATTCAATTAATGAATTAGTTTTGTTTTTAATATAAAGCTATATTTTTAATAAGAATGTATAAATATAAATTTTCATATTATCATGCCAGTTTTTTAATTTTTTAATTATTAATCAGTTGGTTTGTTAAATAATTGTTTAAAATATGTTTTAGTGTTAATATCTATTCCTCCTGCTATATGTGATAGTGTCTGCCACTTCAGTTTATTACATTTTAGTGTTTTAAGTGTTTTTAAATTATCCCAGTAAAATTATTTTAAAAGTAAGTTAGAGTAAACAGTTATATTTAATTATCATTTGTTGCCAGTCACAGTTCTTACAGTTTTTCCTTGCTGAGCTTGTTTAGATCATAAGTTTTATGGATGTAGGGAGATATGTTGGTGTTTACCATCCAGATGATAACTCTTGAGGGTGCAAAGGTATCACTTTTAAAGTCTATTTACTGTATTTTGGGATTTTTATTAGAAAATTAAGATATAGTTAGCCTGTACACTAATAGTATTATGTGGCTAAAGCATTGATGATGATAAGCATGTATCAGTATTCCAGCATTATTTATTATTATTATGATTGATGGATTAGAACTTAAGTATATGCATTCAATTGATTGTATAATCTGCCACAAGTTTGGATGTGACTAGATAAATAGTCTGTGTTAATGTACCTCCTTCCAAATCCAGTTACAAGTTTGACTGTTGATTTTATGATGATGATTTTTGATTGTTGTTATCAATTGGTGATTAGTTTTGATTTAATTATTCTTCTGTAATTCTGGAGATGGATTTTATGGTTTGGTTCATGTAATTATCTGTTCATATTTACTGTATATTCTATATTTTATTTGATATTTATTTGATATTTATTTTATATTTGTTAAATGGGGATGATGATGATGATGGTTTTCTCATCTCATATTCATCTCTATTCCATATATATATATATATTGTAATGGTATGGAGAAATAATAGTGAACCTGATGATGGCAATCATCATCATCAACCCCAGTTAATATAAAATTTAAATTTAAATTTACAAATAAATATGAACAATGAGTCTCAAAACATAACTAATTATATATTCACCCATCATTCTGCAAAGCAATAATCATTCATCATCATGAATGATCAACAATAAAAACAAACCAACAATTAATCTTGTCACTGGTTGAAATGTGATCCACTATAGACCAGGCTAATTATTTACCCACTGCCAAACCTAGGACAGGAATACAAACAATAATTATCTATATGCACTCCAACAAAATACAACAATAAGTCAAATAATGCTGAGATACTAAAATCATCCTGATCATCACCAATGCTCTGGCCACTTAGTACCAAATGAGATGTAGTGCACGAACTTTAAAGGATATCACTTTGCACCAATCCAGGATCATCTGGATGTCCAAAAATACTAAATAAAAACCTCTTTTATATAAGAGACCATTATGCAAGAATCCAGCTCAGTTAGAAAAAGCCCTATGATTGTTACTGTGAGCAAGAGATATCATACAACATATAATAATTTATAACATTTTAGAATTAAATAAATTCACTGGAATAATTTTAACAATGAAATATCAATTTATTAATAACAAATTAAAATGAAATTAAGATCAGTAGAATACAACTATAAATATAAATTAACATTCTGATTTCAATTAAGATATTTAAAAAAAGCTATCTCACATTTTTTACAAATATCTCAATAGATTTACATGAAACACCTATATATCTGCACACAGACATGCCTGTATAAGATAAAATGAATATATTTGAATTGCCTAAACTAATAATAAAAATATGATTAATTTTAACATGTATATATCTATGTAATATACATCTATATAAGCACACAGACATGCTGTAACATATGGAAATTGTGTTATAATAATAAAAAATAAATTATCACATTTTCATGATACATAAACAATGATTGTTTTCACATATATATATGGGTGCTCCTGGAAATGTGTGTTTCATTAGTTAAAAAATAAACTTATTAAAAATATACTTTCACAAGATACAATTAATTCAATGTTAAAAAAATATATAAAATTCACATATATGAATGTATATTTTATCTTCTTACTAATCTAAGTTATTGGCTCAGCAGTCTTAATTGTAAATAAGTTATATTTCTTTCCAAAAAAAAATATTGCTTCTTTGGTATTCCTACATAAAAGTTTTTCTTCATTTTTTTAGGTTACTCATGCTTAATTGTAAACATTTTTAAAAATATTCTAGCAAATTCTTTTGTTTTCCAATTTAGAAATATTTTTGTAGCTTTTTTTAAATTTCAAAATAAAGTCCTCATTTTGAGCTTCCCTTTTAATAAATAAAACTGAAAATTGGTCATTTACTATTTTCTTTCATTATTTTTAGCTGACTAAAGTTGTTTAATTTTAAAAAGTTTGTAATTTAAAAATTTTAACTGTCATTTTCAAGAAATTATCTAAAAATAATATTGTTACCAATATATAACACATTCTACTCACCAGCTGTACTTTATATATATCTGATGCAGTACCTATATCTGTGCTTCTTTGCATATATATAAAATAGTATACATATAATCTAATTCTTCAGTGCCAATGGGCTGTCTTAATAAGCTTGTCCCTTCTAAAACAGTAGGCAGGCTTATTGCCATATTTGGGAATCATATAAATTGGGTAACTATTGACATTTAATCAGCTCTATGTAGTCTGAAATTTGATAAACTTTAGGAAAGCCATCTAGTATATATATGGGCTATGAATCACATAAAATCTGGAAATTTCCTCTTTATGGATTCAAGCTCCACCATTGTGGCACTCACAGCAGTAGGATACACTTTTCTTGCCTTTGGTTCTCACTTCATAATCATCATGCCATCATCATTTGCCATATAATCTTTTTTAAAAAACCCCACAGTAATTAAAGGTAAGTTTTCTTTATCTTGATTGAAAAAAATTAATGATTCTTTTCAATTCACCTTAATCCTTTCAAAAACAACTTTGTAGGATTCTTATCAAAATATGTTATACAAACTTTAATTTAAAAAAAAGTCTTAATCTTATCAAAGTAGATAGTGGAATTTTATATTTACCAGAATATCTATTGTAACATAAACATACATGTTTTAATTTCAAAATCAGAATTAATAAAATATTAATTAGACTCTTTTAAATGTTTAATTTATAATTATTTGTTTTTAAATTCAAAATTATTTAATCCTAACTGTTATTCTATTGTAATATAGAAAATATCTACAAAAAATTTGTATTTTTTCTATTTTCAACTTTATATATATATATATAGTACCGGGTTCGAATATGTGACTATCGAAACACCGGCCTCTTAGGCAGAAAAGAACACACTCGGAGAGTATGTATGCCCAAACAATAGCTATAAAGTATATAACTAGCATTACATTTCCAGGACATAACTTCTTCTTGACTGTTGAGTTCAACACCAAATTCAAAATACTTTTTTGTTTCGTGTAGACACGGGCGCCAGCTATCTATTCAAGAACAAATAAATAATGCACTTTGGACAATGGCCACTAACTCAATGCCTACGCATCCACGACTAGCTCAGCGGTTTGTAATCACTAATAGATTATACATAATTAGTGGTTAAAAGAATTGATAAAAAATTGTAAAAGGAATTTATAAAAAGAATTGACCGACAAATAAAGTTTAATTTTAAAGACAATTTATTAACTAATATTAATTTACTAATTTTAAACATCTTTATAATTTTTTTTAACTAATATAACATATGCACATTTTAAATTAACACATTATGATATATATCTTATGAAAGCATAAATAATATTTGACATCGATAAATTAAACTCACATTCACAAACACCCCCATCAATAGTTCATTTTATGCATGCTTAATAGAGTTGAAATTACTTGTCTCTTTATGAATTAATGCAATGCAATGGCTATTATAGAATAAATGAAATAAGCAAATGTTTTACCTAGGATTTTGAATGTAGACATAAAATTTTGTTCTCTTTGGTTGCTGCTTTCGGTGAGGATATTTCCATTACAAATACTTTCAGCTGGCTGGGACATTTTCTTGATGAGTTTCTTTATTATTCACGATTATTACTATTGGAGACAATTAGATACTGACGGAGATTTCCAAGTTGTTAAGCTGACATTATTTCATGGGCAGATGTCTGTTTTCATCGGATATTTAGGCTGTGGAGAAACGCATGTTCCCAAAAGCTGCTCAACACTGCATTTTTTGTTTCTGGATACAATTAACTTAACTGATTGAAATTACCTGACTTAATTGATTTGAGAACTGAACTCAACATCAGATAAAATTTTACTATTTATACCTGTGACATGTTGTCCTTGTAATATCCTTTGGCAAAATCTGTTGCCGAAATTCCAGTGATAATCCTTTGACAACATGTTTTGGAAGATTGCTTAATTAGTAATAGCCATGCAAAATGTATTGTTTTATATTTTAATTAATATCTAATCCTTTGGAGACAAGCTTTTTAATCATGTAGTTTTATATTTTAATTAATAGCCATTGCCGTGTTTTTTTAATGATAATCTTCTTTAACTTTCATTTATTTATAATAACATTTATTACACATACATTTATTCTATTATTGACAATCGCACATATATTACTAGTTTTAATATTATTTTTTCTTTAATTCGAATGAAAAGAGATTTGTATTTTTTAAACTTTAAATTATTTATATTTTACGAATACTAATAAGAAAACTCTTTACTTCCTTTTTATAAAACCTTTAGTTTATGTTTTCTAACAAAACACCCCTCTCCCCTTCTGATTAATTAATTGTAGCTTTTTATTTCAAAACTAAAGATGGAAAACTATTTGATTCATATCTTTTTCGAAAACAAACTGTAATAAACTCTTAAACATTTAATTTTACGTTTTTCTTTTACGAAAGATTATTTTAATAATTTTTTAGATAAAATTATATGTGCCAATTTCAATATTGGTACATTACACTGCCCTCCCTTTGAGCGTAAAATGCGTCTATTTTTGACCATTTTATATCTGACAACTTTAATTTTTAATTTATTATTTTTTTATTTTATTGACATGTTATTTATTTGTTTAATTCGATCACTTTAATTAAACCTTTTATTTTATTCATTTATTTAATCCTATAATTGTTACTCTTAAATCATTCATTTGACCTACTTATTTAACTTGATTTTATTGATTTTTTTTTTTCAACTGTTTATTTACAAGCATTTCTTCTTAAATAATAAGTGCATGGGGAAAAAAAATCTTTTATTCAATATAGCCTTCTTTTTATTATTATTATTCCTAAATTTCATTTAGTATTATTACCGCCTGTCCAGTGGTTGTTTTTCTCTTTTCACTAACCTCAACAACCAGGCATTATATGTTCCCTTTTCCTCTATTCCCTGTATCACAAACGTGTTATTACCATATTGCCGCTTGATGATATAGGAGCCGTCATATATTGGCTGGAATTTCTTGTATATATGTTTTTCAGGATGACTCACCGGATAAACTCTCACCATGACCTCATCTCCCCTCCTGAATATGGCCTTAGGTCTTCCCTGCCTCTTCTGCTGTAGCATGCCCATTTTTCTTAGCCGGTTAAGTGCTTGCTTAGCATCTCTTCTCTGGTTGATTGGATTTATCCCCACTGGCAATTTAGTCTCAAACGAATACGGAATATTTCTTCTGAAATGTAGCTGAACAGGTTTGAATTCTGTAGACTCATTTCTTGACCAGTTTATCATATTGATTATTTGTGATGTTTCTTTCACCCATTTGCGATGATCATCCTGTATATAAACCCGAAATAAATGCCCCAACTCCCTCATAACCCGTTCACATGAATTAGACTGAGGGTTAACAATCAATGTAAGTATATCTCTTATCCCATGCCTGTCCATCCATTTCTTCCATTTGCTAGATATAAAGGATGTTCCATGATCCGACAGAATTTTGTCTGGAATTCCTACAGTTTTAAAGCATTGTTGCTCCAAAACTCGAATAGTTTGTCTTGCGTTAGCTTGAGCTACTGGATATGCTGCTACCAGCTTCAAAAACACGTCATATGTTACCATGAGATACTTCATTTTATTGAATGGAGGCAGAGGTCCATAGAAATCTATCGCTAGTAAGCTGTTTGGGCATTGGGCATATATAGGTTGCAGTGGCTCGACTCCTGATGTGTTAGCAGGCTTGGTTGCTGAACATATGGTGCATCTACCAATCACATCTGCAATATTGGCATTCATTCCTGGCCAGTAAAACTAATGACTCAGCCATTCTTCCACTTTATTTGCCCCATAATGTCCGTAGGTGTTATACGCATATTTAATTATTTTCTTTCTCATGGCGACCGGAAGAATAATGCATGTTTGTTTTTTTTCATAATACAAGCTGTAAGAGTCCTCCCTTTAAACAACAGTGATTTTGGTCCCTCCACAGTGGATTATTGGCTGTTTTCATTACAGGCTGATTGCATAAATACTCCATTGTTTGTCTGCAATTGATATCTTCCTCTTGCTGCTCCTTTAATCTATGCAAATCGTCTTCTATCCCATTTTTTTTATATATTTTGGCGGCAGCTACATACACTCTGTCGCAACTCAAGTGTTGTTCTTGAGCTACCAGATATAGGCTTAAAGTGTCTGCCACAATATTCTGCTTGCCATGATAGTAAGCCACTTTGTAATTAAATTTTTGCAGGAATAAGCTCTGCCTTATTAGCCTGTTATTATTCAAGAAGCTGTGATTAATAAATTCTAGGCTCTTATGGTCAGTGATTACTACCCCTTCAGAGCCTACTAAATACTGCCTGAATTTCTTGAATGCCAACACAATAGCCAGGGCTTCCTTCTCAGTTACAGTGTAGTTCACTTCTGAACCCTTTAGTAAACAGCTAATGAAACTAAGAACTCTGTGCTGTCCCTTTTCCTGTATCTGAAATAGCATAGCCCCCCAAACCCACTGCTGTCCATTTGTACAAAGAATGGTTTGTCAAAATTGGGATATGACAGCATAACTTTATTTAAAAATCCTGCCTTCACGCTCTGAAAACTGCTCTCATGCTGTTCATTCCACACCCATGATTCCCCTTTTCTTAATAACTGCAGTAACAGCTCCATGTCAAGTGAAAAATTTCTATAAAATCGATTATAGAAATTACAGAGTCCGAGAAAAGATTTAATATGTTTTTTATTCCGGGGTATGGGAAATTCCTGTATTGCTCGGATTTTTTCAGGATTAAGGTAATGTCTCTCTTTCTGTAATTATATGACCTAAAAACTTGACCTCGTCAGTCATTATCTTATTCTTATTTAAATTAATTCGAATCCCCTTTCTCTCACACTTCCCCAGCAACATTTCTAAATGCACAAAGTGCTCATCTATACTTTCCGATGCCACCACGATGTCATCCACATACATTATAACTAAATTCTTAATATCATCTGACAATACTTGATCCAGACATTGTATAAGCCCTGCCCCACTATTTTTTAGCCTGAAGGGAATCCGTTAAAATTATATGCATGTCTGTTATATTTAAATGCCGTATATTTCCGATCCTCTGGATGAAGTTTGATTTGCCAGTAGCTGGCAGTTAAGTTGAACATCGAAAATATTTTCTTATTTTGAAATTTCAATAACAATTCGCTCATAGGTGGCGGGGCATTAGTATCAGCTATTGTTATCTTATTTAACTGCCATGTGTGCAAACATAATCGAATTGATCCATCTTTTTTTTACAGTTACGATGGGGTTATTAAAAGAAGATGAACATTTAGATATAATCCCCCATTTAAGCATTTTGTCTATTTGTTCTTCTACTTCATGTCTATATTGATGAGGTATAGGATATGCACAGCCTTGATATGGTTGGTCTTTCATAAGCCTTATCCTGTGTTCATCCCCTTGGATTATCCCAGGAACTGTGGAAAATACGCTTTCATATCTATTGAATATATATTGAATAGTTTCTTCAGTTGGTCTCTTTGATTGTCATTTATGCATCTTGACTCATCCACCTTTTCCCCTATCTCTATTTCCATTACTGCACTTTGTGCATCACTCTGTTTATTTATCTCATCCTTTTGGTATTTTATAAACGAAATTATTACGTTGTTTATTTCTGCCCGACTTCATTTATAATCCAATACACAGCCTGTTTTGTACATAAAATCTAAGCCTAATATAACTTTGTGAATCAGTCCCTCCAAAATCAACAGCACATGCATATATTCTCCCTCTGCCATGTGTAATTTCACCCATGCCTGTTTGGATGTCAACTTCTCCTTCTTACCATTAGCCAACAAAACATATACTGTTTTTAAAGGCAATATTTTAATTTCCGGGTCAATGTCACTTATTTTATTAAACATTTCCTGTGACATTACCGATACCTGACTCCCCAAATCAAACAATGCACTAGTTGCAATCCTCCCTACCTTTATCTCTATCTTTGGACAGCTCTGAGATGCCATTACAGGCATGCTCTCTTCTCCACTACATATCAGATTTGCTACTTGCGTACAATCAACTTCTGTGTCTCCATCCTCATCCTGACCATCCACCATCCCCATATTGTTGTCCAATGTCATTAGTATTTCAGCCATCTGCTCTACCATTTGCTTGCCAATCATTATTTGTTCCACCTTCTCAGGTAAACCACGCCTAACTATACGCATAATATGCTATTCCGATAATTTGTATGCTGTGATTGATCTCAATTTTGCTACTTGTCTATGAAAAAATGTAATAAATAACTCCCTCATCTGCCACCTGTCCTGCTCTACTTGAAATGTAACCTTTTTCTGTAGCTCCTCCCTCCAATAGTTTTCCAACAACGAACACTTGTATTCACCAAACGTTGCTGGTTTTACACGTAATGAATTCCACCAGAGCTGAGCTTCTCCCTGTATGTGACTGCAAGCTAAGGCAATTCTTGCTCCCTCACTTAAACTATTCAAGGTGCAATAATGTTCCAATCTCTCTAAGTGATCACTCAGATTCTCCCCTCTCTTCCCTGAGAATGCTTTTATTTTTAGCAGCTGATTTACTGCCTCCATTTTTATGTATGTGCACCCATGTTTTCCATTCTCATGTTCCCTTTCTAATGCCTCTACTCTTTTTCTTAATTCCTCCAGCTCTATATCTTTTCCCATTTTGAAACCATATATTTTATTTTTTTCAAACTAGTGCTTATGTTAAACTAAATTTCCTATACGACTTATTTATTTATTTCTTACTAAAATGGAAACACATGCTGACCACCATTTTGTCCATTTTTCTACCCGATCTTAATGCTTCACTCCACCCATAATACCCAATTTAACATAATGACTTATTTTAAATAACGTAAATAGCATAAATATCTTTTCCCATTTTGAAACCATATATTTTATTTTTTTCAAACTAGTGCTTATGTTAAACTAAATTTCCTATACGACTTATTTATTTATTTCTTACTAAAATGGAAACACATGCTGACCACCATTTTGTCCATTTTTCTACCCGATCTTAATGCTTCACTCCACCCATAATACCCAATTTAACATAATGACTTATTTTAAATAACGTAAATAGCATAAATATCTTTTCATTAAAAAAAAAAGAAAAAAGTTTTCGGTCAATTCTTTTTTTAAAAATTAAACAACTTTAACATATGTAATTTAGCTTTTGTACCGGGTTCGAATATGTGACTATCGAAACACCGGCCTCTTAGGCAGAGAAGAACATACTCGGAGAGTATGTATACCCAAATAATAGCTATAAAGTATATAACTAGCATTACATTTCCAGGACATAACTTTTTCTCGACTGTTGAGTTCAACACCAAGTTCAAAGTACTTTTTTGTTTCGTGTAGACACGGGCACCAGCTATCTATTCAAGGATGAATAAATAATGCACTTTGGACAATGGCCACTAACTCAACACCAAGCATCCACAACTAGCTCAGCTGTTTGTAATCACTAATAGATTATACATAATTAGTGGTTAAAAGAATTGATAAAGAATTGTAAAAGGAATTTATAAAAAGAATTGACTGACATTTAAAGTTTAATTTTAAAGACAATTTATTAACTAACATTAATTTACTAATTTTAAACATCTTATAATTTTTTTTAACTAATATAACATACACACATTTTAAATTAATACATTATGATATATATCTTATGAAAGCATAAATAATATTTGACATCAATAAATTATCTCACATTCACAAACACGCACATCAATAGTTCATTTTATGCATGCTTAATAGAGTTCAAATTACTTGTCTCTGGAGGCTTTACAAATTAATGCAATGCAATGGCTATTATAGAATAAATGAAATAAGCAAATGTTTTACCTAGGATTTTGAATGTAGACATAGAATTTTGTTCTCTTTGGTTGCTGCTTTCGGTGAAGATATTTCCATTACAAATACTTCCAGCCAGCTGGGACATTTCCTTGATGAGTTTCCTTATTATTCATGATTATTACTATTGGAGACAATTAGATACTGATGGAGATTTCCAAGTTGTTATGCACATACACTACTATATATGCCATGAGACACAGAACTGCTTCAATATATATATGTCATCAGAAGTCTCAATTCACCAGGTAAGCTAGAAACTCGAAATCTCTGAACAACTTGCAAAGAAGATTTTATATATCTAATTATGACAAGTTTGATTCTACAGACTGAATGGATTAAAACAGTATATGTGTAGAATATAAAGATGATTAAAACATTAAATATGCAAAACCAAATTGCCATAATTAATCATGTAAACATCTGATTATAATGGATATTTTATAATTTCAAGTCTGCAGCTTACATGAAAAACAGAGTTTTTCACAAAATGCATATACAGTGAGAAAGATTGATCTAGAAAATTTTACACTGAATGGTAGTTAATATTTGGAATGATCGTGGAGGAGTGTGTCACAAATGTGAAAGGTTTGATTTATTTCAAATGTTTATTAGATGCATATTTATTAATTTATTATACATATATAATCGTCATAAAAATGAATATGGTCATTCTATTTTCAAAAATAAATAAATAAATGAAGAGATGGAGATGATTATAAGAGATTGTGATCTGGATCAACTGATGACTACTGATTCGGTATTAAATGTGCATTTTGGAAATCTTTTGTTTTTCACAACTTTGGTCATATGTTTCAGAAATGTATAATGGAATATATATATATGAAGTTAAATTTAATTACAACTAAAAATTTATATACAGAAGTTAAATTAAAACTATGTGTTATATATGTCTTACTCACTTGAAAAAGTAAAATGGATATTTCAAAATGCATCTATAGTGAAAGAGGTTGGTCTGATGTCCGTGCTGATAGCTGTTTTAATATGATAGAACAAAGATAAAAGACTCACTGATAAAAGCAAACCTTAAATACATATATCATCATTGTAAAAATGAGTAAGCTCATTCTAATTACAAAAAAAAAGGAGAAAGGAAGTAAGTGACAAAAAAAGTTGAAAGTGGATTTTGGGATAATTATACAAACCAATTCAAATAAACTCATATTCATCACAAATGATGGAGCTTTAGTCTAAATATTTGAAATTATGTGATGCTTTGTTTTATGATTCTTCTGCAGAAAAAATTTCTTTTTGTAGACTTCTATTTTATTTAATAATATATCTCTTTAGTATTTTATCTTCAATATATCCTCCTATTAAAAGCAGTCGATATCACTCCTTTATAAATATTTCGGGTATAATTAACATAATTCTGAGTTTTTCCCTTAAAAACTATGCTCAAGTTTTTTTTCCCTCCATATGTCATAGCATTGGCTGGGACGTGAACCCACAACTGTCTGCAACCAACTACTTACTTGCAAGGCGGCTGCGATGACCTCTCGGCTAACACCGCTTGACCAATTATGCTCAAGTTTCCTGTAAAAATGTTTATTTCTTAATATCTGTTTTACATGTTCAATCCAACAAATATATGCCTTAGCTGAAAAATATATCAATGATATTATAATTTTGGTGTTTTATTTTCAGAATCTTAAATGAAAATTTTCTGGAGCTTTTATGGTATGTCAATAAGGAATCCAGACCCTACTTCCACATAAAATATTTGGCACAATATCAACTCATATACATCTATTTTAGTAAAAATAGTAATAATCTTCGTTTCATAAAGGCAAAATCCAGAAACTATTATGGGATATTAGAGTGCTATACTATCTTATATCTATGAATTACCCAGACTTATAATAGATGGCTTGATAGTAGAGTGAAAAACTGCTCTTGAAAATGTATAGGTAAGGAATGGCTATGGCCTTAATCAGCATATTTTGCATTAAAGAACTTAAAACTACACCCATAAATATGACACTATCTCTAGCTAAAGTATGGCTTTACTATTTCATTGATACCTTTGCTTGTATGGCTACATGGTAAAACACTACTATAGATATTCTGGATACTTAACAATATCATATCTCATTCATTTCACAATAGAACAAAAACAAAAATTGGCATTCTTAAATGTTCTTATGACAAGACTACCTCATAAAAAAAAATCAAAACTAGGGTTTATACAAAACCCATATCCACAAAAAAATATTTAACACATGTATCCTATAATGACAAATGCACAAACAAAATGGACCTATACTAGTATCATGAAGAGAACAGAAAAGTTTGTTCAGAAGTCAGTGAGTTGATAAAAGAAGAAGTCTATATAGCAATACTCATGAAGAATGATTATCTATTAGTTGATCATTAAAACATCATTAAATAGACAAAGAAAAACAATTATAGGTATTGTAGTGCATTAGTGTATACCAAAATTATCAGATTAACTAAGAAAATTGCAATCACTATAAAATCATAATTTTCCCAAGTCTCAGTACACTATGAAGAATCTTAATTTTTATAAAATCTAAATTTGAAATGCTGAAAAACAAGAAATGCACCAATAAATACTATGTTAATATGAAAAACATATATCAATGAAAACAGCTGTTTCGTTGAAAAATGATCAAAAGAATACAAAGTAATGATAAAATAGGAAAAACATATTATCTAAAATAGAAGATGATGCATGTACCAATAAACATATGTTTGATTGGAAAAAGTCAAGAATATTTAAAAAATAAAAAGAAGAAAATTTAAATAAGTTTTTTAGATTTCAATGTCAAAAAAAATTCAATAAGTCAACATAATGTGATAATCCTTAATGTTTGGAAACCACTTTGCCTTTAAAAAATGGAGAAATCATGAAATCCATCATAAATAAATATATAAAAAATTCTACTATAGCACTTGCCAGAATAACTTCATTGATTAGATTATAAAGATCATTCGGTTCAATCTCATGCTAATATCATCATTGATCAGATGAGAACATTTGAAAAAGAGTGCACAATAAAAAAAAAACACTTGCCAGAAACACTTGAAGAATATAATTATATTATTCAAAATATTATATACTAACATATATGTTATTAATAACAGTTGAATGTATTTGAAAAATTATAAATAGAGGAGTGAATTTTTAAAAAACATTTAACAATTAAACTAAATGACAAAAACAATGCAATATTTAATTACAAGTAAAGAATTTCTAAAGTATTATCACAAATTTACAGGGAAACAGTTCTATGTTGAAACTAATAAGAAAAAATATATGAAATGACTGAAAATTTTTAAATTAAAAGAGTTGTTTACCAACAAATGACAATTCACAATAAAAAAAAATTGACTTCATTTTGCTAGTTTAAAGAAAAGTCGAAAATAAATTTTAATAAAAACTAAATTAATGTTCAATTTATTTATTAGTGCAGTATTCATATGTAACTTTAATAAAAGGATTTAAACTCTATGCACATGCACTGCAATGTTAATATCCCAATGATGATTTGTTGAGTACAGAGGATACTCTCAAACCAAAGCATGAGATAAAGGGTTTGAAAAAAATAAGAGTGGTCATCTTATCTAAATTCAATTATATAGGCCAATCTAAAACATCTTGTTTTTATGCTCTCAAACCATAACACTTTAGATTGGCCTATATAATTAAACTTAAGTACAAAGGATAAGATGGCCACTTTAATCTTTTCAAAGTCTCTACCTTGTGCTTTGGTTTGGGATTATCCTCTGTATTCAAGAAAATATCATTGAGATATTAAACAACATTTCAGCACATGTGTGAAAGTTTAAATCCCTTCATTAAAATTACATATAAATACTGCATTAGTAAATAAACTGAACATTATATAGTTTCTAATATTTCAAAAATATTAACTACTAGTAAATTGAAATATTTCATGAACATTAATATATAGAATAAAACTATATGGATGTAAAGTGAATAAAGAAACATCTTCATGCTTTCAAAGCAAGACACTTTACATTGACCTTCTTAATTGAGTTTAAATACAAAAGATAAGTTGGCCACTCTTATTTTATCCTGTGCTTTGGTTTGAGAGTATCCTATGTACTCAACAAAACATTGTGATATTAAACATTACAGCACATGTTCATAAGGTTTAAATCCCTTCATTAAAATTAAAACTAAATTAATATTTTATAAATTTATATAGGCTGAATATATTTGATTAATGGGGGGGGAATTAAAGGAAACTTAATTATGTTTGCTTGAGTTTATTTATATAAAAAAAGCAAATAAAATGGAACAATTAAGAAAAGTTAGTATTACATTTAAAACAAAAAATAATCAAACATTTATGCTTTTAAAAAAGAGACTTTAAATTAGTGTTTCTTGTCTATTTGACTCAAGGTATTGAAATATCAACTGTTGCTTTTACAAACAACTAATAGATATTCCGAAATAATTATTATAAAATATCAATAAACTATAGAATAATATATTGCTGATTTATTTATATTACTGCTGACTTCGTTTTCTAGTAAAAAAAAAAAAAATTACGCTCTTAGAATCAGATATTTTATTTTTAATAAAATGTTAGTCATGAAGTTTAAAAAAAGATGAATTTCTCAATCAATTTTGATAAATCCTTACGTAAATTAATACACTGTACAGGCGTACACACACCTGCACATATATAATGTAATATAAGAGATTCGAACTCAGATTTTCACACAACCCTCAACTGTCCATGCCTTCTCATATTGCTAACTCATCTGATCACACACATGTTGAAAAGATAAATAATCACCAATATATGTATTTCATGCTAAACCAGCAATCATCAGTTGGTCCAAATTACTATCCTCACCCATATATATAACCAGTGCTCAGCTTTATATTAAGATAACTAATCTTCATACTTTAATGGACAGGCTTCAAACTACTCCAACTCTCTCAATTCTTCAACCATCCATTTTATTGAAAATCTGATGGTGGAACGTTCAAAGCCCACGTTAGTGCCTTGAACATTCCATCATCAGATTTTCAATGAAATGGATGGTTGAAGAGTTGTGGGTTGGAGTAGTTTGAAGCCTGTCCATTAAAGTATGAAGATTGGCTCTGAGCACTGATTGTAAGTATGTGTGAGGATAGTAATCTAGATCAACTGATGATTTTCTGGTGAAATACGTATATTGGTGATTATTTATCTTTTCAACATGTCTATGATCAGGTGGTTGAACAATATGAGATGGCACGGAGAGTTGAGAGTTGTGTGAAAGTCTGAGTTTGAATAAATCATTATGTATTTTAGAAATCTTTTTAGATCATCCATCTAAATTTTTAAGATCATCTCTCAATTTATCTCACACTAAATTTAGTCTAGTACAAAACTTAACAGAGCTTAGATTTTAAGATAGAATAAATGCAGACCAGAAGTTATTTACTAAAACTAAAATAAGATTTATTAATGTAATGTTAATCATTGGATTTTAGGAATTTTGATAGCCATTTGATTCAGATCACAATTTAAACAGATTATTAAGAATAATTGTGGTGTGGAAACTTGTCTTTTAGTTTAAACTAAAAACACTATTACATCTAGCAAAAATTAGTTACGTTTTTCTTTGAAAATCAAAATGTTCGTCTTTAGCTACATATATAAATCAATAATCAATCAAACAAGATTGAAATAAATAACTATTAATAACTATATTTAAATATTTATCAAACCGGCCTTTTTTTTTTGAGGTCTCAATGCAAATGAAAGCCCGTTTAACAAATATTTAAATATATTTATTAAAAGTTGTTTATTTCAATCTTATTTGATTGATTATTTATTTATGTATTTGTGACAACATTATGGACAAATAAATTATATTAGATATTTGACCATACTTACAGGTACAATATTATTTTTCCGGCTTCTTATAATTTGATAACTTTCATTATTTAAATTTAAGCAAGATTTTTAAATTTAGTTTCGAATATTATATTTTTGAAAAAGTAATATAATATTATAAATAAAACATTTTTGAAAAAGTAATATAATATTATAAATAAAATGTACATATTCGCATATGTTTTAAAATAATATATATATAATCTCCATATTTAGAAGACCAAATGATTTGAGCATTCTGATTCTATTTTGTTTTATTTTTTAAATCAAAATTTATTTATTTTTCTGACAAAGAGAGCTGGGGAGAGAAAACTTCCTTGTAGATAACTTAGTACCAATAAAATACCACATAGATTATCTTTGTTTATTTTTAACTCGTGCTTCTAAGAGCAATTCTTTTTATTCTATTCTGCAGTCATCGATTATAAGCTTGGATAATCAATAACCAATTGACGACCATATTCTCAGACTGATTTTCCTCTTTTCTTGTCAGTAATGATTTAGGATTCAACGATGAATATAAATCTCTTATGCAAATAGGGAATTATCCTTTTGCTTCTTTATACTATTCAAGCTAATTGGTTGAATTTTAAAAAAAATCTTAAGGCTTTGAACCCAAGACAATTCATTTGCATAGTTTAGTAATTATATAATTTAGTCACATAATTATAAGGCTCTTCTATTTTTTGATTACGAAGATTACATGGTTTTCTCTGCTTGCTCATAACTTATGCTTCCAGCAGCAGAACTCTTCACCGTAATTTAGAACTATTAATTATATAAGCTTGAGCAATCAGCGAATATTGGTTGGTTGTATTTATAATAATCACACCCCAGATCAATTCTTGGTTTTTGTCTTCTTTAGAAACTAATCTAAAATGCTTATGTTGCAACATTATTATCTAGTATCCAAGCTTAACACTAGATTGCTCTAGAAAAGAAATGATAAACTCTTGGAAGCATTTTGTAAATCAACTGATAAGAATTAATATTGTATTTTTTATAAATAGATTTTAATAAAGAAAAATACAAGTAGGCAACGAACATGTATATTTATAATTACTATTATTATTTTCGATTTTGTGAATATAAGTATCAAGAATGTAAGTATATTCAGTATGTATTTAACATTAATGTAAATTTTGTATTGCATTTAGTATTTGTTTTTAGTTTCCAGCAATATGTGAGCGCTCTAACGATGTGGAAGATTTAAAACAAGAAAATAATAATGTTGAATTATTACGTAATCTAGAAAAAACACTAATCATTTCCAGGATCAAGGATTTTAAATTTATGTATTCATTATAAATAAATAGAACAAGAGTGATAGTGATTTTAATTATATATATTTTAAATTACTTTTTATGGGTTAATACTTAGCATGATATCGTTATATATATGTGTATTTTTATCGTGATTATTATTTAAAAAAGAAAAAATATTAGGCTTCACATTTAACTGTATGTATATATTATTATTACAGCTAAAATAATCATCGGATTATGATTTTTCCGAAAACACGTCGTGGAACTTTAATATGTAATAATTACATATCAGAAGAAATTCTACTAATCTTTTTTATTTCATTGGGTAAGTTATTTACAAAAAGAAACTATTTCTTCTTCCTTTTTTTTTCTCTGAAAGTATTGATAATAATATTTAATGATATGTATATATTAAGTTTTACATTTTTATTTTGCGTTATTGTATTCAAAATTAAGTCATAAATTATATTATTACTTACTATTCTTTACCCCCTTCCTCTTTCTATGTATAAATGTAAATATTAATCATTTTAATAGGATTATACTTGGTACCATTTTAATAAACTCTTTAGGATATTTTTGACACTAAGGAGAGCCATTGAATCACTGTTGACATAGGTGTATAGGAGATAGTTTATTTGTAATCACATAACTTATAGATATGAGTAGGAATACAGGTAGACAGTTATATATGGTCCTTGTAGATATAGAGAAGGTATATGATAAAGTAAATAGAAATAGATTATGGGTAAGTTTAGTAAATTTGGGAATGAATGGAGCTTTAGTGGATCTTATTAAGAGATTGTATGAAAATAATTACTATACATATCAATTAGTAAATATAAAGTCAGAGTTAACATTTGGGTGAGACTAAAGCAAGGATGCTCTATGTCAATTATTTCATTTTTGTTATATGTGAGAGAAATGGAGAGAACAATAGAAAGACTAGAAAGAGAGGTAAAGATACCATAAATGGAGAAAGAGAGAAAAAAGAATTTTTATTGGGGGGATATAAAGTTAAATGTGGTGAATAGGTATAACTATTTGGGAATCATCTTAAGTAATCACAGAAACTGCTTGAATGAATGGGAGAAAAAAATTGATAAAGATAAGTGGATGGCAAAGGAGGCAATTCAAGGAGACATGGGATGGTCAAGTTTTCATATGAAATGCAAAAAAAAAAAATGAAAATGTTCAATAAATTGCAGTTTATGGATAGTAAGAGAATAGTCAAAATAGTATTTAATTTGAATACAAGTAAAGGACAGGCAACAAGATAGGTTAAAAAAGTAGTATGTATGCCGAAGATTTGTATAAGGACTTCATTTCAATATATTTTTTACAAAAGGTGGAATAATATTATTTTTATAAAGTGCAGTCGATATTGAAATATTTGATTGGCTGGTTGTAGTCATAAGTGCTTGAGAGATTTGCACTCTCTCATTTATTTCAAAAGGTGGAATAATTATTAGGAGGATTGTTGAGTGTTATATTGGCAAAGAATGGGATAGAAGAATAGATGCATTAATAAAAATAGAGAGTTGGAAAGATAGAGAACTAGTATAGAGAGTAAACAGAGTTTAAATATATATAGAAGTAAACAGAATACTGGATATGAATTAATTTATGATAATAGCAAGGAAAGTAATTTACTCTTTAAGGCTCAAATAGAATCATTAGCAACAATGGAATATACACATAAATTGGAGAAATTTGAGAGATTAAGTCTCTAAGTTATGTAAGGAAGGCATGGAAAATATTAGATATTTGCTAATTGAATGTAAATGCTTACTAGCATAAAGGGTATAAATAATAAAGTTGTGGGAGAATAAATATAAACAAATTAATTATACAGAAAGTAGGTTCTTGGTTTTTATGCTGGGTTTAAAAAAAGATAAGGGGGATCTAGATATAAAGGTCAGAGAGTAAACAAAAAAGATGTTGTGGAAATGGGATGGAGCAGGATATAGAAGAATATATAAAAAACTTAGGGTGGGGAATGGAAAAGAAAGATAAGGTGGGTAACATCTTTCTCTGGGCATAGTGACTGAGATATTCCCCTTACTTTGATAAAGGAAAAGCCATAGTGTATTACATCACATTGTAGATGAGTGATAAAGAATCTTAGATAATTGATAGAAAGTACCAACAGAGTTGTTTTGATATTTTATGTAGGGCAGATCAAAAAAATATTAAAATCAAAACATGTCTATTAAAATAGTATTTTACCCTGGGTATCTTATAGATAAATTACAGTTATGATATAACAAATAAAGTATCAATTAGAAGCAGAAATTACATTCTGAAGTCATGGCATTTAGTAATACTATTTGTTTGAACCATTTTAAAAATGAATTTGCTCTTACTTTATTAATCTAAATTATATAAGGGTCATAGATTAGATATTATTGTTTTCTATGTGTAAAACATCCACCCCTATAGTCCGCGTCACAACTTTCATGCTCTATGCATTTTGGTGCACATGATGCACATTCACTTTTGGCAATAATACAAGGTGACATCCATCAACATTTCATAAAAAGTTAGCACAATTAAAAAACAGAGACAATAAAATAGTACACCCAGACATCTTTGTGGCCACTTGGTCACTCATAAAACAACGCTCAAATCTCTAATAGTTCTGCCATTTCTCAAATCATTTAATATACTCACAAAGAGAATATAAAAAAAATGGACATCACAAAATCCAAGAACTGATAGATGATAATAAAATATACAAAATATTGCTAGCAAAAACACATCCCAGCTTACAAAACCAATATCTAAAGACTAACAAACTATTACAAAGCATAAATGCAATATATATATATATATATGTGAGTGTGTGTGTGTGTGTGTGTAGTGTATACATGTGACTTACTTATCCAAATGTAAATAAAATAACTTTGAGAAACAATTTTAAGAAAACCAATGGAATTTAAAAAAAACTATTAGAGGCCATATAAATTTAGTATTATAATCTAGAACAAACAATCTATTGTTCACCCAGTTTATATCTGTAAAGACTTGTAAAGAACTTAAATAGACACAATATACATAATCCTCAGAAACATCAATATAAACACATGTATACTGAAAGTATTAATGTAACCCCCCTCTTCAGTATGAATAAAGTTCCTTTTTGAAGAAGAAGATGGAGAAGGAGAATAATAATAATAACAACAACAACAATAACAACAACAATAACAACAACAACAACAAAAACAACAACTGAAATACAGGCTTATTATATACCTGTATCAATATATGTAATATATAGGATATATGAGCACAGACTTTCACATGACCCACTGCTCACCACTCTATCTCATATAACTTATACATTTGAACACATATATGTCAAAAAGATAAACAATTACCAATATAGGTTCTTCATGCTAAACTAGCAATCATAAGTTGGTTCAGATTATTATCTCCACACATATATACACTAAGTGCTCAGATATGGGTAGCCAATCTTCATACTTTAATGGACAGACTTCAATACACTCCACACTCTAACTCTTTAACCATCCATCCAATTGAAAATCAGATGATGGAAAGCTCAAAGAGCACCCTGAGGCCAAGATTCTTGTCACATCCATGTTGACCTAAAGTCAATATGACCTCTCATGTACAGGACATAATCCATTTAATACATATACAAAGGATGGGCAGACATCTCTACTATGTAATAATGAAAGTAGAGATGTCTGCCCATCCCTGTATATATATTAAATGGATTACATCCTGTATATGAGGGGTCAGATTGACTTTAGGTCAACATGGATGTGACAAGAATCTTGGCCTCAGAGTGTCCTTTGAGCATTCCAACATCAGATTTTCAATTGGATGGATGGTTGAAGAGTTGAAGTATGAAGTGGATTGAAGCCTGTCCATTAAAGTATGAAGATTGGCTATCTTAATATATATCTGGGCACTTATTGCATATATGTGTTGAGATGATAATCTGAACTGACTGATGATTGCTGGTTTAGCATGAAATATGGATATTGGTGATTGTTTATCTTTTCAACATATATGTGTTCAAGTGTACCAGGAGCAGTGAGTTATGTGAAAGTCTGTGCTCATATACCCTACATATTACTTATAATAATAATAATTTTTAATTTAATTTTAATTTATTTACATCTTCCATACAGTTTGAAATATACAAACCAGTTACAGGCAGATAATCTAAATATAATCAATATATGTTTATATAATAAAACTAAAGTGACAGACGGTATAATAATAATATGAAATTAATAATTCCTATAGTATTGATTTCATTATATTTAGAGATTTATTTTTATCTATAGATAAAATGTCTATTTCTAATTTATTGTCAATAGAATTATTCGTTGCAATGTAGAGTGTTCTAAATACAAAGTTTTAATATTTGATATTTCTATTTTCTCATGATGATGATGATGATGATGATAGTAATAATAAACTTTATATTCATTACCCCCTTTCCCCATTTTATTCCTCTCATCTTTTTTTGTACAGCACTATTTTCAAATATTTCTAATTGATTTACTGTTTTAATCGTATACTACATAGTCTTCTTCACTCTTAATGTCTCTATGATACCATCATTAAATATAGCATTTATTTCATTAGTTTTCCCTCTCACTCTGTTAAAAAGCAAAACAAACTTGATTGTTTGGCAATTATTTTTTTTTATATACAGAAATTATAGGAATAATGATAATGGAAGAAGTATTGCTTTGTTTTTGTGAGTGATAGATCCTGTTTCTATTATAAAAATTATCCTGATGAATGCACTTAAGCACCATCTATTATAAGCCTGAATAATCAGTGATTTCAACTTTAAATTCCAAAGTCTTATTGATAAAGACAAAAACGAG
The DNA here is from genome assembly GCA_028023455.1 of Epiperipatus broadwayi. Taxonomy (NCBI): domain Eukaryota; kingdom Metazoa; phylum Onychophora; class Udeonychophora; order Euonychophora; family Peripatidae; genus Epiperipatus; species Epiperipatus broadwayi. Next base: position 259,901 of record JAQFVV010000640.1, read on the forward strand.
AGACTGTTTTGAGGCTAGAGATTTAAATGCAATAGTATTTGACAATCACTAATTACTCAAGCTTACACTAGATGACATTGGAGTGGGCAAGAGCTCTTGGTTTATTTATAGGAATCTGAGAAGTTAAAATAATGCTATTAATTTCATTTTGCCTTTGGATGCATCAGCTGTTTTTAGGTGTAAAAATTTATTTGGAATAAAAAGTAGAGTAGATTGAGCAGTTATGGGAAATAATAAATATATACAGCACACAATATATTTACAAGATATATTAATCATTAAAAATGAATGACTGAATAGAGTGTTGTGTGTACATATATGACTATAATACTATGTGATGCCAGTAATAGTTAGACTTTGTGAATGATTCACAGTTACTAGTATAATTAGGAATCAATGTCTTATTGCTCAAAGTTATTATATCTTTGTTGTATTTATATATTGGATTATTTCCATAATGTAATATTAAATATTAAACCTCTATAGAAAAATTTAACTTTATTTAAATATTCCACTTACATTCATCTGTTAGGGATAGCACACAAGTTAGTATAAGCACAATGTTTTGATAAGTATTACTAACAGTTGAAAGGTAATTGGATTATTTAAATAAAGTTAAATTTTTCTAAGAACATTCAATACTCAATATTAGATGATGGAATTAATCCTATATATAAATACAACTAGAATACCATCATCATAAACCTTCAGAAAAAGCATTATATCTTTGTATTTCCAATTATAACATCACATGATCACCATTTTTTATGCTTTCTTGTAACTCTTATTAAAACAGGCAAAAACTCACTATACGTATTGCCACACAGCAAGCTAGAGTGATCAATGGATGCCAGAAGGCTTGTGCACAAAATCCCCACCTAGTGCCTACTCATCCAATATCAGAAATTAGTCTGAAACTAGTCTGGGATATTGGATGAGTATGCACTAGATGGGGATTTTATGCACAAACCCTCTGACATCCATTGATTACTCTAGCTTGCTGTGTGGCAATATGTATAGTGAGTTTTTGCCTGTTTATTTCCAATGATGTCACAATGCTGTATTAATTAAATCTTCATAATGCTGAAGATATTTGTTCAAGATAATTGAAATATTACTAATAGTATTCTCTGTGCTTGTAAAAGATAGGAAAATAGTTAATGTAAATTTGAGGGAAAAGTATTTGATCTTAAAATTGGCTGTGATGTGATTTATGAAATCTCTTTGGTTGAATAAGAAGGAAGCTTTATTTTGTTTCCAGAGTAATCAGAATTCATTAAGATGTCTACTAGCTTAGTATTTCACTAGAACTTCTGCATGACTATAAGAATTTTTACTTTTGAAGTTTGAATATAGAATAAGTTGTTAGAGTTTCTTGTATTGTGGCATTTAACAATTAAATTAACAATAGAATATTGTGATATTCTTTTGAGTTTAGGTTGAATACATTGGATAGTGATAGTTTAATGTATTTTGCATGAGAAAAGATTAAGAGTTTTTCAAAATGCAGCTGTTATTCTTGTAAATAAAAAAAGTCAAGAAAAGATAGCTAATGGCCACTAATTTAATGTAGATGGAAAATGAGATCATGAATTATGAAAAGGTTTTAATATGCCAAAATCCCTGTGAAAAATCACTTAAAATTTGCAACCATTATCATTGTCAATATAAACTAAAGTTTGTATAGTGCAGTTTAATTATGTGATATAAATGTTTGATGATTACTATAAGAAGAATAAAAAATGACGGTTAAGTTTTAAATCAACCCATAATGAGAGAATAATAGATTAATTCAAAATTTAATTCCTGCAGAAAATTGTCCAAAACTATAATTTATTAATTAGTTTGGTATCATCTAATATAATTTATTTTAAATAAAGCAGTGAATAAAAGTAGCTAACTTGCGTTGTTAGCCGAGAGGTATCGCAGCCGCCATGCAAGCAAGTAGTTGGTTGCAGACGGGTGTGGGTTCGCGTCCCGGCAGATGCTATGACATATGGAAAAAAAAGTAGCTAACTTGAACATATACAGTATTTAAATCTAGAATAGCAGTATGGATAATTCATCGACTGGAAATTGTGTAAGTTACTGTAACCAAATTATCTGGAAATGCAAATTGACAAATCTTTCAAAAAGTAATGTTAAATGTCCAAATTAAAGTCAAGCGTTGGTAGCCGAGAGGTCAGCACAGCTGCCTGACAGTTGTCCCGGGTTCGCTTCCCGGTCAATGCTTTGACATATGGGAAAAAAAAATGTCCAAATTAAAGAACAAGCATGTAATGAGGGTGTAATATTTACATTTCATAGCTAATAGATTGGGTTGTATAGTTATGTAAATGTAAAATTCATTTAAAACTTTTTTTTAATTCCGTCTACCTTTTTTTATTTTATCTCCTAGAGTAAAAATAGCTTAACTCATCTATGAATGTTTGGTAATGAATAATTACAATGCCTTTAAGAGATTTTAAGAAATGTAAAATAATCTTTTGATTGTTGTGAATTAAATCCAACTTAAGTAATTAATCTTTAACAAGACTGAAATAGATAACTAATGATAATTATATTTTAATATTTATAACCGGCTTTCATCTCCGTTGAGATTTTCTTAAGATATTTAATTATACCAATTACATGACCAATTAATTGTATCCACTCCATCTACTGGACATTATTTACATTAAATTGATGAAAGTCGGTTAGATAAAGATTAAAATATAATTATAATTAGTTCTTTATTTCAGTCTTATTGAGATTGATTATTTAATTTATATATATGTTATAACATTGCGGACAAATAAATCATACTGAATATTTGACCGTTATAGTTATTTAAATCCAGCCCATTGATAAATTGTAAATATCTGTTGGGGTTTAATGCTTACCAGTCAACTTTAATACTTAATTATTTTGAAGCTTTGAACATTTTAGTGAAGATGTAGAATGTCGGATCTAAGAATAAAGTTTTTTAGATTGTTTTTTAGCTGAGGCTTCATTTAGAAGGTCATGTAATATTGAACATTTGAAAAAAATGTTCGAATATTACATGACTTTCTAAATAACTATTTATAATGTTATTTATATTTATAGTTTTAAAAATAAGTGAAAATATTTAAATCGGGAGGGGAGAAATTGCAATATTTTTACAGAATATTACTATTATTACTTTTAGTAACAAGGGCGTTCAGTGATCACCCATGCTTGCGACAATGTGAAAATGATGTCAGCATGATATGTGAATATAAGTTTAACGTGGAATGGTACTACACGCTGTCAAAAGCCTGTTATAACTGTCCTGTAAACCAAACAGATTGCTACCGAAAAGATTGTATTCCAGCCAATGGAGTCAAAAGACCAATCATGGTCATAAACCGATTACTTCCAGGACCTCATATTCATGTAAAGTATATATTTCAAATATATATGTGAGTGTATGTATGTGTGCATGAATCTATCTGTTTATGGAATGATAGATAGGTAAATCAGTCTTTAAAGTGTACTGTATGGCAAAAATCTTTCTAACAATTTATCATAAGAAACAATGGAAAAAAAAATTCACTAGGCCTTCAGCTGCTGTAGTGGTGAGAATTTGAGCAGTTTTCTTTCTCACTTTTGCTAACACAGTATTTAAGAAATGTTAGATACCCATTTACCAACCAATGTTGGGTAGAATATTTGGATTAATTATAAGCTAACTACTTAAAAAAATTCTGATCTGATTATAACTGAAAAAACTTTCAGGCTTTTACCCACCTGGATTTGAATCCAGATTTTAGGCATGATAAGATAATACATAAACGATGTACCAGGGACGCATTGAACGATATGCGAATGTATTAAAAAATAAAAACAACTATCAATTATTGTTATAATATTTTTTAAACCACTAAAAATGATTTATGTAATATATATGCTATATGAGCACAGACTTTCACATGATTCACCATTCTCCACTCTATCTCATAACACTAATACACTTGAACACATATGTCGAAAAGATAAATAATTACCAATATATGTATTTCATACTAAACCAACAATCATCAGTTGGTCCAGAGGTCAACATGGGTGTGATGAGAATCTCGGCCTCAGGGTGACCTTTGAGCATTCCATCATCAGATTTTCAATTGGTTAGACGGTTGAAGAGTTGGAATATGGAGTGGATTGAAGCCTGTCCATTAAAATATGAAAATTGGCTATCTTAATATATATCTGAGCACTTATTGCATATATGTGTGGAGATGATAATCTGGACCAACTGGTGATTGCTGGTTTAGCATGAAATAGGTATATTGGTGATTATTTATCTTTTTTGACATATATGTATTCAAGTGTATTAGCGTCAACACCAAAATTAATGCTAAATTTAATAAGTAAGTTTCTGGAGAAGTCTATTGGAAAATTCAATTTCGAAGGAAAATTTAGATTTAACTCAACTTTGCTGACTGAGCGAGAGTGTTTGGTTGTGGTGAGGGTTCCTGGAGGCCTAAATCCTAGTCCCTATGTGGGTTGGGGCTGGGAGGAGGGCGCTGTGGGGATCGTTATCCGAATTGAATATCTCGTTCAATTTATTAGCAATAATAACATTATACATTGCGGTTCAATGATTGTTTTGTAAGCCATAGATTTTATTTAATAAATTAATAATTTCTAATTTATCATATAAATTAATAAATTATTTGTTCAACAGTGAACGTTAATGGACTATTCAAGTGTTGCTTTGATTTTCATTCATACATTCTACATCAAATCTCTTACGGAATCTCTCACAACCTCATTTTAATAGCAGTGCGGAGGCTTGCAAATCTTCGCTAATTTTCACATTTGACTATTAACAATAGTTAAACACCTCATGCATTAGGGTTTCAGGTTTTCATAAGTTATCAGGATACTGAAACATAATGGATGAAGTTAAATATGCTATTTTAATTTACACATTATTCTATGTAGATCAGCAATTACTTTGGAAAACGAATATTATGTCATTACGATATCAATTAATTTGTCAAAAATAATAACTGTGATTTAATCTCTACATTCTGCAAGATCATAGAGAAAATTAGATAAGAGACCGAATAGCAGCCGCTATAGGAATAATAAAAGAGACTTGGGCTATTTATCAGTTGCCTAAAACCTGAATATCCACGCCTAAAAAATCCAAGAACTCTCAATTACGAACAAACCCTTGCAGCCACAAGCTCAAACAGGTATTGCTGGAGGTTTAAACACAAGATAAATCATAGATAGCAATGTTTAATAACTATAAAAATACATTGCATTTATCTTGTATATCTGATTGACGAATACATTCTAATTTTAAAAAAGAAAAGTGTTTTAGTGTTATAAGATAAAGTTGAGAGTGGTGGGTTATATAAAAGTCTGTGCTCATATTCCCTATATATTACATATATTGATTCAGGTATATAATAAACCTGTATTTCAGTTATTAAACATAATTTAGAAAAAAAAAGTGCCATTGATAAGAATCTTTATCAGATTAATGGAGCTAAGTCTCCAATACACACACACACACACACACACACGTACATATTTCTTTCTATAACAACAGTACTGACCTAAAATAATATTGATTATACTTGAAGTATATGAACGCAGTAGCTAGGTTAATCAAAATCTATAATTATTTAAGCTTGAAAATATTTATATTTTTGATAAAGCTGCTAAACTAACACTGTCTCAAATATAACCGATATATATATACTATCTCAAATATAACCAATTTATATATATGAGTGTGTGTTTGAATACATATTAAATAATCTGATGCTAAAAAAAAAAAGTATAGTTACAGAGCATTTAGCTTTCAACTACTAAATGAGTGGTCTATTGCTTGGGAGATCATAAGTTTAAGATCTATGTATCCTGAGATCCAAAGTCTATCACTGTACCAAATCACAGGGGTTCATTAGAGAATCCAATATTTCATTATTTTGATGCAAAAATAAAACATATTAGAATTGCTACTGAAATGTAATGCTTTCCAATTTTATTGAGGTTTCTTGTTCGGCGTTTTCTAAAAAAAAATAAATAAATCACATTTTGAAATCCAAGACAAAACGTATAATAATTAGAAACGCTTTATTAATATGTGCAATAAATAAATAATAAATTATTTAGTAAGTCGTCAGTGCAATAAATAAATTACTGTTTTTGTCTAGGATCTATTTCCACTAACTCTCATGGTCATAGAAATTATTAAGCAAGATGACGTATTAATAATGCCGACTGCAACGTTTTATAAATTAATAGATATTCATGTTTCACGAAAATGGCTGAAATGCTTTGCGCAAGATAGCAACCAAACCAAAATCTTTCAGTCTGCTAAACCTGCCTCTTCATCTCTTTTTCAACTCACAATCACATTGACTCAGTCTGTGCAGAGATATAACTTGAAAATCCCTTTTCTAATCTAAGAAATTCAAGGCAATATGATTAAGATTGCATCACAAATAGTGCTTAGTCTTTGATAAGACAGCATCTACAAGATAAAAAAAGATATTCTTTACATTTGCTTCATTTCTGAAGATCATTTCATGATATACCACTTGTGGATTCAGGTATTCTAAATTTATATACATTATTTCATACTCTCACACAATTTCTTTTTTGAGCAAATTCTTCATTAATAAAATACATTTACAATTTTGTTATTTACAATTATATACTGTGCCATTACAATTTGGTCACTAGCCAAATTTATAGTAATGTGCATGTAGAAAAGGTCAAACAAAATCATCATCACAATTTTATATAACCATAAAGGAAGTTGTAGGGCATCCAAGTTTAAACCCTACAAGGTCCAGTTCTAAAAGCTTTAAACAGAGAAAGAATGGGTCAACAATTATATGCTTTATTTGTTTGTGTGTTGATAGAAAGGTAATACACACATTTAAACTATTTAATATTTAATTTTTCTTTAAAAAGCAAAGTTATAATGCATACATATAGGCAATGTATGTGTAAATTATTTATTTATTTTATATTTCAAATATTAAACATTTTAACTTTCTTTAAAACTAACCTATGCTTGATCAATTCTAATATTTTATTCTATGCTTTTATTTTGCTTTTCTTTAATTATAATTGGGATTTAAAAGTTACAGATTTAATTAAATAATTGGGTTATAATTACTAAGCTAGCAATTATAGTATTTAAGGTTAGTTTATGAATGATTTGAAAGAATGCAGGATGTGTGTACATTACATACAAAATTTTACATTTCCTAAATATTGAAAGAAAAGGAAGTATTAAATCTGTTAAATTATTTTTTTTTGTACAATTGTTTGTTAAAAGAGGAAATCTGTTTAATCAGATATCGATCTTTGTAGTGGATTTTTTGTAAATGATTGTCACTTTGGAACTATAATTTTTGAAATTGCCTTATCAAGATCTAAAGAAGGAAGCTCAAAGATTTGAAGTGTTACCTGGATGTTAAAAAGAAAGAAAAAACAAAAGAAAGGAAATAAGAATTGAGTCTATTTTTTTTTTAAAACAAAAGTGTCTGGAAAAAGGATTAAACTTTTCAGTTGAAAAATACTTTGGTTGAAAATAAATTAGAGATCTAATTAAAACAAATTTGTCCAAAAATAGCAAGTGATGCTATCTCTGATTGGTTAAGTTAGCTAAAAATTGGATATAAAAAGCTGTCTTGAATTATTATTGTTGGATTCAGATTATTAAACTATAATATTGAACGTTGAAAATATAAGAGATGGCGGGCTAGAAAAATTATATGTATATTCCATTTTCCGGACCATCTGGAGGAAGCTGCACATCACATAGGAAAGAAAAGATGTGTCTAAAATAATATTCTACACCTTTCAACTGACCAGATAAATAAGATGTTTTTAATAGAAGGAAGAAAGCATTCACCTGCATTCAAAGAAGATGAATTAATCTACTGATAAATATTAATCATCAAGTCCAATTAATTGTTCCAACAACTGATTTTAAACTCAAGAAAATTTACAAATGGGAAAACAACTGCTGTATTTCATCCACATGCTTGACAGGAAGAGAAGAAAAATTAATATAATGATTTCCAAATTATCCACTAAAGCAAATAACCTCAATAGAGTCACCATCATCAAATAGTTATCCACCTCAAGAAAGAGATTGTTCCCAGTAAAACGAAAATGGTAGCTGCAGAAATATAAACCTTATACAAGACAAGTTTGAACCCTTGGAAATTCGCTACAAACAAAAGATCGGTAATATGACTTTTTATATCTATTTTCTTTATGATATCAGTCTTAATAAACATTTTAGCAATAAAGTGGTATATTTTTATTTAAAGAACTTTTAAAGACTATTCAGATCGATTAAAACAAGAATGTCTTACTAATAATAACTTTGAGCTTCACAAATTATCTTGAATGTATCAAAATTATATGTTTATTAATTTTACAGTTATGAAATATGAATATGTAAAACAATTTTTTTTTATGGTATTATGATTTTAGTTTTAACTAATATTATTTTGGTTTTAATAATATTTTGTTATTATGGGATAAAACACGCACATACATAATAATATTTTTATATGTGTATAATTGGAAGTGAATGTGGAATAATGAGTAGTATTAGAATATTAGATTATTTTGTTTCAAGTTCAGTATAGATTTCAGCGCTTGGAAGGGAGGGGGGAGAAAATAATTTAAGACTCTTTTCTAAAATTTGCCCTTTCAATTTTACTAACATTTTTTTTTATTCTATTTACATGTTGGATTTTTTTAAGTATGTGTGCCAATGAGCAGATAATATTTTTTTTTAATACTTTTCTCATGGAGTGAAAATCATGGTCAATGTGACGTCCAACTTAATACAAAATACATTTGAAGGGAAAGGGGGAAGAACTTAAAATTAATCTGTGGATTATTATATAATCAATTATTATTATTGTTATTCATGTCAGTTTTCATATTATCTAGAAATTTTTATGTATATGTTAGAAATGTAGTAATAAATATTAGTTTGTTTTATTAAACGAGACGTATATATTTCATTAAGTGTAGTCTTGGTTAAGTGTGATTATTCATCATCATCAATGGTTGAATATTAGTTATTTAAGATATAAGTAAATATGCTAAAATTAAGCAATAATTATGAATTTCTTTATAAAAATTAGTTTTATGTTTAGGCTTAGTCCTAGAGCTGTAGTCGAAACCCTTGTCATTATTGTTATTATTATCATCATCATCATCGTCATCAACGTTTTAATTAATGAGCTGTTTAACTGTTTAAAGGCCATAAATAAATATTGATTTTATAATATTTAGTGATTTCTTAGTATTATTATAACCACATCCCATCATCTATTTCATGCAAGGATGAGTGAATTGCCATCCTAAATTAGTTATATATAATCTGAGCTAGTGAACTTATAAAAATATTGAAACACATTTGTTATGTTAAGATCTGAGAAATGATTTATGTTTAATGAACTCCACTATGGTTTAAAGATGTTTTACTTTTACCTAACTATTAGTGCTTCTAGTGATATGGCTCAAAAAGCAAAATCTCTCATTTTTTTTATTAGAAATAAGGTACCAAAAAGGGATTCAAACCCGGTACATGTAAAAGGTTATTAGATATAACCGTGTCTAGATTCAGATAATCTAGTGGCGCCCTGCTAGACCATATTCACTTAGTATTTGTTTAAACATGCACTTAACATCAAACCAAGAAATGAAAGTGGATAAAACCTACAGTCTGTATACCTGAGTTATAATACATTGCTATAATAATTTGCTTATAATAATTCTTGATAGTGTTATATTTTGAACCTTTACTCAGATATTATTTCTTTTGATCATCATTTAATTTTTGAATTTATGATTATTTCTTATATATTGTAGACAACTCAGGTATGGCAATATTTTTTTTTATTTGAGCCTTTAAATAATTATTTGAGCGACCTAAAAATTGGTTACAATACATTTAACAATACTTACACAGATGCAGAGATTGGTATAGATTATACTCTCTTAAAAACTTTCTCATATTAGAGAGATTGAAAATTCTGTCAAAATTGTGTGATAAGAGTATATAGACAAAAAAGAGGGCAATAGTCAGGCTCTGTTTTAAAAGACAAGTTTGTCTATGAAAAATTACCTAAATACAAATAAATCAGCATTTATTTTTATAGCGTCTGTATACAATTGTAATTACATTCATATCGGCCTTTTAAGCCAAATTGTGCAAACGCTTTTGCGAGTGTTAAATAATAAATGAATAAATTCTATATCTTGTATTGGTCAGACGATATTCATTTATTATTTAACACTCGCAAAAGCGTTTGCACAATTTGGCTTGAAAGGCCGATATGAATGTAATTACAATTGTATACAGACACTATAAAAATAAATGCTGATTTATATATATGATTAAGTTTCAGTGGGAATGACGTTCAGTAAATTCTAGTAAATTTCATCGGCGTCATTCATTCATACGTTATATATAGTAATTTAAAGTGACTGTTCTATAGTCACACCTTCTGTGCCAGTACTTCAGATTTGCTCATATATAAATATTTGAGTCATAGGAATAAGAGGATTCCTTTTATTCCTGCATAAATTCTATATCTTGTATTGGTCAGACGGTATTCATTTATTATTTAACACTCGCAAAAGCGTTTGCACAATTTGGCTTGAAAGGCCGATATGAATGTAATTACAATTGTATACAGACGCTATAAAAATAAATGCTGATTTATATATATGATTAAGTTTCAGTGGGAATGACGTTCAGTAAATTCTAGTAAATTTCATCGGCGTCATTCATTCATACGTTATATATAGTAATTTAAAGTGACTGTTCTATAGTCACACCTTCTGTGCCAGTACTTCAGATTTGCTCATATATAAATATTTGAGTCATAGGAATAAGAGGATTCCTTTTATTCCTGCATAAATTCTATATCTTGTATTGGTCAGACGGTATTCATTTATTATTTAACACTCGCAAAAGCGTTTGCACAATTTGGCTTGAAAGGCCGATATGAATGTAATTAAATACAAATAGTATATTTTATTTAAATTTTGGTTTATTACTTATCAATGTAATTATATTTATAAGATAATCATCCTTTCTCACTAGCGTCATACTATAATATAAATCAGCGATGTTAAATGCAAAAATAGTCTGATCCCAGTCACAAGATAAAGACTTTGAAAAAATAATAATGTTTGTCTTACTTTTAAACCTAAATATATTTATATAGGCCAATCTTAAGTGTCTTGGAGTGAGAGCATGAATATATAAATCATTCACTTTATTCATTTCTTTTAATAATCTTATTAACACTTATGAAATATAATTTCTTAGCAATGATCAATGAATTTTATTAGTGCAGTGTAAAATTCATTGATCATTACATAGTTTAACATCTTCTAATATTAGCATGAATTAAATTATAATATTTCATAAGTGTTAATAAGATTATTAAAAAAATGATATAAATTGAATAATTTATATATTCACACTCTCACTCCAAGATACTAAAGATTGGCCTATATAAGTGCATTTAGATCTTTATTTTGTGACTCGTCCAGGACTATCCTCACATTTAACTTTGCTGATTTATATTATAGTGTAGTGCTAGTAAGAAGAATTATTTTCTTAAATATAATTAAAATTACTAGTAAAATTTATGAATCATTAACTATGGAGTGGTTTATTGTTCAAAAGATCATGCAATATAATGGAGCATCACCTGATATCACAGATGAACTGTTCTAAGCCAAGCAGGGCTTAAAATGCCATAGTTTATTATTAAGATAAGAACAGTTGGATTACAAATATATATAATTAAAATATAATATTATTAATTAATAATTTTTCTCTAGATGGTTCCTGAGAACATCAATGCATTGTTTTTCTTTTCTTTATTTTTTCATAAGCCACTCTAGAAAGTGCCTATAGAATTTTAAGTCAAATGAATGTTAAATTTAGTAGGCAGAATTTCAGCAGAAGAAGCAATCACTAAGTAGTAAGTTTATTACATATAAGTTCTGCAGTTTAATATTGCTATTATACATTTGTGAATCTTGAAATGATACTTGACAAGAGCAACTCCTTTGGATCAGTTTGTGAAGACTATCTTTTTAGTAATTGTTAGAACATCACTCAAATTATTGATCTTCAAATTATTTGAATTGAAAGCTTGAAAAAATATTTATAAAAAAATTAATTGAAAAAATGAGTTGTCATTCACTAAATATGAAATTACATTAAATTCTGGAATTCCAATTAAAAAAAAAGCCTATAATTAACAGAAATTTTAAAAATAAATATTATAAATTGTCATATTGACAAAGATAGATCAAAGACTATTTTGACAGTGAAGATGAAAAACTTTTCTATAAATAATACGTTTCTGCATACTTAATAGTATATCTTTATTAGAAGCTTGTCTGAGGTATATAATTTATATTCTATTTTTTTGATTATTTACTTATGAAACAATATTTATTTAATTATCCTATACTTTGGTGAGAAATATTTGTATCAGAATATCACTTCAATTATTGGCTTATTTAATTTTAATTATTTCAAAACACTGAGTAATATAAAAGTTCAATAAACCTATCAAATTTAATGATAGAAATATGCTCTCTTCTGGAAATAATATTCTCCTTAATCGTTACTATTCTTGATTCACATACTAAATTGTAAATAGTCAACTTATTATTTTAATAACTAATTATTTAAATAATATTTTTGTTGACTTTGTAATACTTCTTATTCTTAGTGCTTCAATTTTTTTATTATACCATTATGTCACATAACTATGTTATGTTTCAACAATTATGATTTTTAACATGTATATGTATTACTAATTTCAACAGCAGATAAATAATTTTTACTATTGCTTGAATATTTAAATTAATACAATATGCAGGCTTAAACCTGCATATATATATATATATAGGATTCGAACACGACCCTCATCTCTCCATGCCATCTCATATTGCTGACCCACCAGCAACGTATTTGGAACGAGTGTTCTATGATATATGATTATTCGTTTTCTGGTTGTATTCACCAATCAGTTTTATAAAGTTGTGGCAACGTAATAGAGCCGATTGTATTATTTCTATACAGTTGTAAAATAAAATAAGGCTAATAATCATACTTATAAAAAATAATCAGGCCGTTAGCCTTAATATATTTGGAAATGCAAATTAATTCCTTATTGATAATATATATTTTCTATTATATAAACTTGTTTTTACCATATAACTCGTAATAACTTTAACATATCTTGATATACTACACATATTTCTATTAAATAAATTTGATTGCCAATGTGTACGCTAGTTACACACATATTTCATTATATATATATATTTAAATTAATACATTATAGAAGTGATTTGAATAATCATTAATACATTTTTTTTTAAAAAAAAGAAGCAAAAATTTATAATCACCCGTCTGTGCACTATAGATAGTCTCAAATCCATGTGCTCCGTTGACCCTAACCCAGATTAAATCTTGATTGAACTTTACTCAAAGGATTCATCTCTACTGAATCTTAATTTTATGAATTGTTTAATAGATAGACTATTTCATTCACTATTTACTTGTACAAAACCCATAATTTGTAATTGATTTCAATTGTAGCTGATTATGTCTCTAGAATTAGAACTAAATGGAAATAAAGTAAAAGGTAATGTCGAATATTTAAAGTAGAGAATCATGAAACAAATTAACGACATTTGCAATATAGCCCTACAATATTGTTTGTCTATGGGGTAGATATTTAAAAAATAAATAAAGATGCTAAAATAAAAAGTCTTAAAAGCTATTAAATTATCCAAAGTTTTCACGTTGTTTTAATATCCTATTGCTGAAATATATAATAAATTGTTTTCACGCAGAACATTTAGCCTACAGTGCAATATTAAAGATAATTATTGCTTGGAAATTTTAGCCATTCTATATGTTGAATTATATACAGTATATCATTATAAACCAGTCAACCCTTAGATAATCCTAATATCAATAACAATCAACAATTTCAAACTGTTGTAAGACAACCTCTTTTAACAATATATATATAAATGGATGAATGACAGATTCATAAATAGATAGATAGATTGCTATGTCAGTTAAGATAGATCAGTTAGGCAGATAAATAGATAGATAAATAGATAGACAGATGGCAGGCAGATAGATATATAGATAGAACAAACCAGGAAGAATTATGCAAATTGTTTTTTGTTGTTGTTTATTTTATGGTTATAATGTTTATAATATTAAACATTTTTTATTGTTTATAATGTCAAACATAATTTTATATATACTAAAACGAAAGTGGAATTAAATACTATTATCAAAATTAAATACTTTATATAAATAAATATCACGCAGTTGCATATGTTTATGCTATAGAAGGTGGACAGAGCAACAAACTGTTATTGTTTTCATTTATTTATATATTTAGTATTGCCATATGAAAATTTATTTAAAAAATCCAGTTTTATTTTATTTTATATATTAATTTATGTAGTATATATATATAAAGAAAACTGGTATTTACTCCATAATGTTTATTAAACTAATTATGTTTACAATTATTTTATTTAATCAACATATGTTTTAGTACTTGTTTTCGATATATTAAATATTGTATATATAACATTTTATTTTTATAGGTATGTGAAAATGATATTATAGTAGTAAATGTGACCAATCAACTTATGAGCTCTGATGCTGTTTCTATACATTGGCATGGGCTTCCTATGGTAGGATTACCTTACATGGATGGTGTTTCAATGATATCTCAATGCCCTATAACTGCTGAAAGCACATTTCAATATAAATTCAAAGCAGAACCTTCTGGGACATATTTTTGGCATGCTCATTCTGGGCTTCAACGTGCTGATGGTGTTTTTGGAAATTTAATTATCCGTAAACCCAAACATAAAGACCTTCATTGTAATCTTTATGACTTTGATCTTGTAGAACATGAAATAATAGTCTGTGATTGGACAAATGATCTTAGCATTGTTCGATTCGCAGCACATCATCACAGTAATGGGAGTAATAAACCTGAAACAATCTTAATTAATGGTAAAGGCATGAACAAAGCCTATATTGATCCTGATACAAATGAAACTGTTTATACACCTTTAGCAATATTTAATGTTGACCAAAACAAGCGATATCGGTTTAGATTAATTAGCTCTGGAGTTTTGAATTGCCCAATTCAGTTTTCAATTGATGATCATATGTTGAATGTTATTGCTACAGATGGTCATCCTATAAAAGCAACAGAAGTTGATTCAATAATTATTTATGCGGGAGAAAGGTTTGACTTTGTACTTAATGCTAATAATACAATTAAAAGCTATTGGATTAAAGCTAGAGGACTCATGGATTGTGATGAACGTTTTACACATGCAAAGCAAGTGGCCATTTTGAGGTATTCAAATGCAACAGAAACATGGCCAGAAGGAGAAACTGACTACTTCTCTACTATGAGAAATGGAACTGTAAGTAGTTGTGTTTTTTTTTTTGGCAAATTTCATTTAAGGTTTTCATACTATTAATCATGTCTATGTTAGAATTTCTGTGGAAGATATATATGGATTGGCAGGGGGAGGGGAATTTAAGTTTTGTAGGACCATTAGGATAAATAATGCTAATAAAAAATATCAGTTATGTTTCATATTTTATACAAACAACAGCAAAGAGACATTTTAAGATATACAAATTCATTGAAATATGGCTAGAAAGACTCAGTTGAAATAAAACAGCTAAATAGTAATTGCAAAGTATTTTTCAAAAGATCTCTTCATTTTTAGAGCTATAAATTTTAATTAATATATCTTTCATATTATTTTTAACCATTAATCACAGCAAGAATTAATGGAATAAAATTAAATTATAATAATTGCATTAAATAATCATTCACTAATCAAACTAAATCCTCGCAAATTAACAATTATTAGATAGAATACATTTAAAACAATACAGTGCAAAATAATCCAGATACAATATAATGTCAACCAGTTGTAATAATACATATTTATGGAACGATTTTGTTTTGTATTATATTATTGTTACTAGCAGCAATATTGTACTTTATCTACAATAAAAAAAACAACAACATACACATAGGTTGCTACATAACAGTTTTGTAAGATTATATAATTGAATTTATAATATTTATTTATTTTTAATAAATAAGAAAAAAAATTATCCATTGGTATTCAACATTAAACCATGAGAAAGAGTTCTGAAATGAAAATCTTTAATTAGAATGGATTAAAAGTAAAAACATTTTTTGCATTTTTTTTCCTTTTAGATTAATAATATTTTAGTGATTGTCTTACATTTGCAAGTTCTAAAGACATATTTACAGAATATTCTTAAATATTTTAATATAATCTGTTATGTGTTATATACTGAAAAAAATATTATTGTTACATTTACATTTTTTTTTCAATTCAATACTGTTAAGTCTTCATAACATTTGTGAGCTCATTTAGTTCTAGGCAAGCCTGAAACGATGGCCATAATGAACTCTTCTTAGTTTGCAGATTATGTGCTTGTCAGGTATCACTTGTTGTTTTTTTATTACAGTGGTTGCCTATTACAACTTGTATATTATCCTATCACCTCATATTTAGTCACCCATTTTGTTGCTCATCTGGAATACATTACAAAGAAAAAGTAATTTTCAGGGATGTAATTTGTTATTTTTATTTTTCCAGTCCACAAAGTAACTTTTTGCTAACTAGTATCTTTTATGATTTATTTTCTTTATAATTAATAAAATAATAAACCAATAACTTTACTTCCATATTTGTTAAAGCTGATTGAATGAGTTCAATTAATAGATGATTTGAACTAGACAAGTTTAAGTTTGTTTGTCGAAGTGCAACACGAATTCTAACATCCTTCAATGAAAACTTTTCATCACATTGACAAATCTATGTCAATTGAGAGGACTTCTTTTGCTGATATAATATAAAGTTGAAAAATTGTGATTTAGAGGTGTTTGGTAATATACTGAAATTCAATGACCAGATCATAAGACCAATCAGCATGGCTTTCAACTTACTAATGTAATAATAATATTAAATCTATCATTGTAAAGTTACATTTTCAGTGAATTGTGTATATAAAGTAAATGAAAACTTTTTTATGTGAAATTGAATACAGTTTTTATGCAAAAGACAAATCTACTTAGTTTTATAATTATTTTCTCAACGATTCTCTAATAAAATTTAATAATGTTGATTTTCATCAGGAAAAGGTGCTGAAGATAAATACACCGGAGAGTTACAATTATATAACATATTGAAGTCTTTCATCAAGAAAAGTGTGCACAGAATTTAAAATATCAATTAAACAAATTTAATAAGCCAGCAAATGATATATGTGACATATTTATGTTTTATGGATTAATTTGCATAGTATTGCAAAATTTAATTTAATTTTTTTTTTTAAACTTTTTTATTGTCTTATTTCCTCTGTAGCTTTTTTTCTGGAGTTAGAATGACCATATTCATTTACATGTGGTTGCTAAAGAACCCTCAAATGCATCCATACTACACATAAATGGAATGATAATACTTATGTAACAGTAGCTACTAATAAACCTATACATTCTAACACTCTGTCACACTGATATGCATGTGTGTGTCTGAGTAAGAATACAACATTCTTTAATTTTTACATTATAGGGCAAAGGTCTCTTCAATGCCTCTCAACAGTAATGAATCAGATTTGCTATTTTCATGATTGTTTTAAAAAGTAATTAAGAATTAATAATTACTCATTTAATCAAAAGTTATCTCAAAATAAAATAAAATCCTAAGCTTGATTTGGAATTTTTACAAATATTTAAGCTTTACATAGCCTGAATTCATACCAAGGTCATAAATGTAAGATTCCCCCTTTCTCTTCATATATACAAATATATAAATGATGTTTAATGGACTTAAGTTAACAATTACAATACCATGATCAGATTATTAATACAGATGAAAACATAGTAGATAAAAATAATCACAGAATTAATCTTGAATAGATTGCCACTTTTGTAAAAATAACTTATTATCAAAAGGAAATATGCAGTATGTGTTTGAAATGGAAAGATTTAAGGTATGCTTTTACCAAATTTTATTTATCGATCTGATAGTAGGATGATTAATAGAAGAGCTATTCAAAGCCTTATCACTCATCAAAGAATAGAGAGATGTATGATAGAAGTATTAAGAAGAGATCAGAAATGAAATACATAGGTGAGAGAAAAAAAGATATCATTCACATTATTGACACAATTAAAAGACTGAGATGGGTCTGGGTTGGACATTTTGCTAAAAAACGTGGTAATAGATGAATAATTAAAGCTTTAAATTGAATCCAGAGAAATTGTAAAATATCTAGAAAAAAACCCATATGTGAGATGCTTATATGAAATAAGGAAGTTTGCTGGTATGATATGAAGAAGAAAAATAATGGGTCAGAGAAATTGGATTAAATGGAGAGATGATAATAATGATATATGTGAATGGGTAATTATTACATTATTAGAATAGACTTATTTATTTATAATACTAAAAAAAAAAAAACCTCATGAAATTCTGTACCAAATTAACTTTATAACAATAATTCTAATAATGAGTTAGTTACAAGTAGGATTTAAAGATAAAATATATTCCTAAATAATAATTAGTCTTCTATGATACTTGTCAGTAGTACTATTATTAAGAGTTTACATTTTTGGTCAAGATATTGGCAAGACTAATGATTATAAATAGAATGCTGTTAATAGTCAATGTAACATAATATAAAGAGATTACATCTTTGCAATGGCATTTTCCATTGATCTCTAGAAATAGAGATAATCTTTACAATATTTCTATATATGTGAATAAAATACTCAGATTCATTCATGTATATGAATCTTGTTATTTCTATTCTTGTATCAATATTTCAATCAGTTCTCACCTCCATTGTCTGGATAGTAAATTCACACTGTGGACGAATCTGCGAAATGTATCTACATCATTCATCTAAAAAAAATTTCCTTTTAACATATACTGTATTTGTTTGCATACACATTATGGAATTCTTTTGCGTATTTATGTTTGACGAAGTAGAATTTTTTTTTTTTCTGCTTTATTATCCGACTTTAATTATTTAAGAAGAAAAAAAAATTCACTTCGTCAAGTATATTATTACAATTTATGGAAAAATAAACAATGGAAATTACATTTAATATAATATATTTTATATGTTGTGTGTAAAATTATATTAAAGAATTTTGACATGATAATTTCGGCTTTGATATATCATCAATAGTAAAGAACCAGCTGACTAATAAACTTTGCAAAATCTCTGTTCAGGGAAATTTAAATAAAAAATGAAATATTAGTTCAGAGATAAAGAGAATTGGAAACATAATAAGAAATTTATAACTAAAAATGTTGCCTTAGAAGTTTAGTTTTTGTCATTAAAGAAGTCAGATTGAATAATGCTTTCCCCACAGTTTTTGAAGATATTATGGGTTGTTGTTAGATAAATCGCACTTCTTCAGTCTGATCTAAGGATATTCATTATTGCAATGATGGAATATATTAACCTCATAGTTATTTATCTTGTTTCATTATCAATTTTTATACTTTGTAATGACTAAGAATATCATGTAATATGTGCAAAATAGCTCAAAGTTAACCTAATCATTTGTGCTTTAAGCAGTAGTTCAAATCTTATTTGATGAAATATCCACTTATTTATCTTATTTGCTATCCATAGCATTGTGAAAAGATTTGACTAACATCATACTTAAAAAGCATTAATGGTTTCACTGTCATTTTTCAATTAATATCCAATTTTTATGTCTATAAAAAGCCAGAAAAAGCACTATTATTTGGACAGTTTTAATCTTCATTTTTGAATTTATTTCCTTATATTTAAAAATCTTTTTCAGGTTTAGACTATGAAAGTGAATGTATTAACTTCATGAATACTGGATTCTTTTTCTTGATATATAAATCAATGAGCTAAAAACTTTGCTAACTTTTTTTATCTTCATCATCAATTTTCCAACTCACATCTCTGATCTTGTCATTGTAATCTTCATATTTAATCGTAATCCCATTTTTATTCTATTTTTTAATTTTCTTAATGAGATATTTAAAATCTTTTCTATTTTTAGCTATACATGTGGACATCATCAGCATATTTCATATTACCAAAATGTGATACATCAATCCTAAATTCATATTTACTTTCATCCCACCTTTTTTCTTTCACCATATTCTTAGTATAAAATTGGAATAGATAAATTGCTAATATGTTAAAGCAGCCTCACTAGTTAAAATCATTTTAGATCTAATTTTTATCTGGTATAGAAATCTCTCATAAGGACATTGCAATCATCTGATACTTATATTTTTCTAAGATTATTTTATAATTTAATATAGACCCATAAATCAAATGCCTTATTATAACCAGTAAAGTAGTTAATAGATTTGCTCTACCATTTTCTGACTTCCAATACATATTAGTAATGGTATTTCCAGTATCTGTTCTTTAATAAAACCAGGAGATAAATCTGAAAATTCTCTTTTAATATAAAGTTCTAATCTAGTGCTCAATAATTTTGAGAAATTTTTTTGCATATGGTATGAGAAATAGGATTACACCAGAGGTAGCAGTGTAAAAATTACTTTATAGAAATAACTCATCAAAAATATAGGTTTTTATGGTATAGTTCTTTTGTATATTCTTCCATTTTTGTTTAATCTTTGTTACTTCTGTTATAATCTTTTCATTGACATTCTTCAATAAACTTTTTAGCAGATAAATATTCTTTTGATTTTAAGAATCCTTCATTTCAAGCTCGTTTTAATTTTTTCCTACACATATTGCTATTATATTGTTTCTTTTCTTTTTATGTACTCTTTTAAATGTCCCATTCTTCTCTCTTAAAATATTATTATCATTTTTAATTTTAACTTTTAAATTTTTTTTTATTGTATCTCTTGATATCGATATCTATTTTGGTTTCCTGATTGTTTCATCTTGCTTTTTTTTTTTTTTTTTTGAGATTCCTCTTTAATTATTTATTTTATTTTCATATCTAAAACTTCAAAGTAATTTTTACTAGCTTTTAAAGGCACAAGATATATGTCTAAATTATACCTAGATTATTCAGATATGATTAGTAAGTCTGTTTTCAGTTTTATTTAAAGTTTCCACAAGAATAATTCATTCCGATCTGTTATATAATCAGCTACTTACTGTTCTTGTTAGTAAAATTGAATTTTTACATCACTGAGTGGCTGTTATGTAATCAATTTAAATTCTTATACATTCTATCTAATGAAGTTCATATATTTAATTGGTGCTTTTCATCTTTATTCCTATATATTATTGGTTTTTCCCCTTTACAACTTTGGCTTACACCAATCACTAAAAGTATACCTTGCCTGTATATTTTATCAAATTTTGTCTGCATTGAATTATAAAACTTAATTTTTATTACTTAAGATGTTGAACTTGATTTGTATTAGAAATAATGTTGATTTAATCTCCACAAAATTGAATTGAGATTAATGGGTCATTTACAGAATTACATCCAATGACATTCTTCTCAATATCCTTTCTTATAATAAGTCATACCATATTCTCTTTATTGTTCTTGTTATGACTGATAAACAGTATAGTCTCTTGATTTCTATGTTTACTCCATTTTACTTGGTTGACTATTAAAATGATAATATGCAAGTGAATCAATTTGATCTTTATTACATCAAGAATTTTTTGGTTTATAGTTCATCCATTCCAAATTGTAGTGAGCGATTTAGTGCAGTGGCAGAGGACAGATTTGAGAGCAAAAGATCCACAGATCACAACTAAACTTTGTCCTCAAATGTTATATAATCTTCTAAGCAACAAACTCTTCAGTTATTTTATTTTTAATTTTAAGTTCTCATTGTTATTTCTTTTTTTGCAATTTATTAATATTTGTTTAATTTATTTGGATATATTTAAATAAAATTTCTATTGCAATCATTTTTTAAAAAGAAATATAGCAAATATTTATTGGTAAATATTCATATCTTTCAGCCTATTAAAGAGTCATATTATTAGAAAGAGATCTATCCAAGAAGAGAGGCCTGATTTTTTTTTTACAAATTTAATATTCCAATGATGTTGAATTTATTTAAAGGTGCAGTTTCTATATTATTTGTATTATTATATCAATAAAATACATGAACACTCCATTCATACACATGCATAAATTAGTTGATGATTTAAACAAGATGCCATCTACAAAACTAATCTGAACATTATCATAGTAATTAATTATGTACAACAAATTTTTTCATGTTAAAAGATATACACATATTGTTAAAAGGAGGTTGCCTTGACAACAGTTTGGAAATTGTTGATTGTTATTGATATTGGGATTGTCTAAGTAATGACTGGTTTTTAATGATTACTTATAAACCCATTTAACCTTGAGCATTATTACACTTATTATTTAAGTAATACTTTGGGTGCAATTTGAAATTTATAATTACAGTTTGTAATGTTATAATTGACTATTTATTAGTCTGTATTCAGAATAGGTTTTATTACCCGTGTAAAGAGGTTCATTTAAACTTCTTTGTATCAATAATTTCAATATATATTTGGTCAAGTTGCAATCTTTGGTGTCTATACAAGTATATTAGTTCCACTTTATTGTTAAAAGGAGGTTGTTTATTATGATGTTTTTTTTTGCCAAGTTTGGAAATTATTGATTGTTATTGATATTGGGATTGTCTAAGTGTTGACTGGTTTTTAATGATTATTTATAAAACCATTTAACCTTGAACATTATTACACTTATATATAATTAAATAAAGGGTAAATGGATTTGGAGATCAAATCATTCTAATTAGCTGAACTATATTAAAACAAATTCACACTTTCAACAAAAGCAAGTTTCTGTTTATAAATAAAGTATATTATTGTTTAAATCAAAGAATAAAGTCATTTATTGAATTAATATATTAATTATTAGCTTATCAAATTTTGTTTAACAACTTTCACACATACATATACAGAGGTATATGAAGAGTGCCTGTATTTCAATTATTACGTAATTAAACAAATAAATCTATTTATTTACAGAGATTCATTGTTATTAAAAATAATAATCAGAATAACATCAAACATATATTAACTGACAATTGAAACTATTTTTTTTACTTTCTATTAGTAATTTAAAAAGAATTTTTTATGTAATTGATTGTAAAATATGTGTGTGTTCGAAAATGCAGCAGCACTTCGTATGCACAATTTCTATATTTGCTTTTTAGATAATCATGATTTAAAAAAATAAAAAAATAATAAGAATTAAATTCTAATTTTCTAAACTGTAATTTTTTAGTTTACAGGACAACTGAACGCTGCAAGTATATAACATTATGAGCAAAGACAACAATAGATTTTTTACCCTTTATAAATTTCCTGCTTTTTTTTTTTTTAAACACTCAAACTCTACTAAAAGTGTGAAAAAAACAAAAAAAAACAAAAACAAATTTGTATATAAATAATACAAAATATATAAATTTATTTATTATTAATAATACAAATTTTAAAATATTATATATTTTAGAAGCACCAAATTTTTAGAAAGCAATAAATCTAAATAATAAATTGATTTTACTTTTAATCCTTTTTCTTTTTATTTTTTTGTATAAAATGCGGATCAATTTATTCAGTGATTTTTAAAAAAAAATTAATTGTCTTAGAAATCATCTAATTATCAAATGTACTAATTAAAAATAATATTTAGAAGTTAATCAGCACTAATTTCTATCGCCTATGCAATTCAAATAAAAAATCTCAATATAATCTCTAAATAAATTCAGAATATAAACAAAGAATTTTTTTTTGAAAATTGAAAACTTAAAATTAAAAGACTTGAAAAAGTATTTTAATTACAGAAATGATTAAGATGGCAGCTTACTGCTATTAGATTTATTAATTTATATGTATTTATTGAATTTGTTTTTGAATTTTATTTTTAAATGTACACAATACTAATTTCTTTATTAATAAAATTATGTTATATATGGGTGTAATGAAAAATACTTAGATTTCTCTTTTACAAATTGTAATATATGTTAAGTGCGCAGGGACACAGCAATAGAGAAGCTGAGCGGAATAATAAGATGACTTAGTGCATTTGAGGACTTATTGTGTCCTCACATCTGCTATGAATATGAGGACAGAATAAGCCCCCAAAAGCCCTAAGCCATCGTATTGTTATTCTGCTCAACTTCACTAATGCTGCATCCCAGCATACTTAACATATATATATATGTATGTGTGTTGCATATATATGTTAAAAACATCTGAACTATATATGTGTGTAAAAAGATGTATTATATAAGATTCACTATCAGTTATGAATTTTGGCACTGTGCCAACTAATGGAAGATGGTAATTTGCAAAGCACATGGCTTTGTGAGATTTTTCTTTTTGTAGTCTAGTTCTGGTTTGTTACATTTAGATTTGATGAATATAAGACTTTCGATTTAAAATTCCTGTTACTGGTCAGCAAAAAATAATTTCTTTATTTGTCAATTATAGATGTAGCTTACTCTTTCAACAGATTAGAAAACAGAGCATTGCTGAAAATCAGAATTAAAAGAAATGTCAGTACATAGTCATTATTTGGTGTTCAAATTTATTTGGGCTGATGTAACTAACTAAAGATGTAACATAAAAACAAATAATAATAATAAACATTTTACCTGCAAATAAAAAGAACAAACTGAAATACTGTGAAATTATTAATCTTAAAATAAATAAACAAATAAAATTCACCATTCTTGAATCTATTATGAAATTATTTTATTCTATTCAAACATTTATTGGGTAGGATGTGTATTCACATTTATAAAAATGTCATACACAATTATTAATTGTATTTTATTTGTTGGGTTATTTAAGGATAATTTTAATATAAAAAATGTTTAAAGCAAGAAAGTTGAATCAAAATTACTGTATTTGCCTAAAGGTTTGTGATAATGGTATATTAGATGTGAAAATATATTGGACTATTTCCATCATCTATCAGTAAATGTTAAATACCTAGAAAATTTTAACGTTTATTAAATAAAGTTTAAAATTTTCTATGCATTCAACATTAACCGCTAGATGATGGAAATAGGCCAACGTATTATCACATTTAAAATTACTATAATTGTAAAAATAAGTTAAATGTGAATACTTTATAGTGTTTTATAATAATGAACATAACTATAAATTCTATATTATTGTATTTATTATTATCGTTAAATAACTATTAACTGTTTACAGTACAATGACATAATTGTTTTACAATATTAATGATATATCAAGAGCTATTATTTTCATTCTGTTGTAAAGCTATATACTGTAACCTTGAATAATCAATGAACTCTAAATAGACAAGTCATCACATGATCACTATTTCTTATGTTCGATTTAAGTCTCATAGTTTTGTAGTTAAGTAGATATAAAAGGTGGCTGCTGGAGAGTTGCATTAGATCCTAAAATCTAGCTGCAGTGCTCTCAGATCCAAGGCTCTTCACTGATGAAGGCCACAAGCCAGAAACTAGTCTGGGGATATTGGATAAGTACACACTAGATGGGAATTTTATGCACAAGCCTTCTGGCATCCATTGATTACTCGGGATTGTACTGAGTGGCAATACATATAGAGTTTTGCTTGTTTTAATCTAAATAGACAAGGATTTAAATATAGAACTAATGCATTTATATATTTAGCAATAACATTTTACAAAGCCAATTACTCAAGGCTTTAATAGGTTTGTAGATGTAGATAATAACAATGAAACCTTAAGCTATCAATAATCTCAACCTGTAGTCAAGGCAAACTCATTTTCTTTAAAAGATTACTGACAGCTTAAGGGTTGGTTGTTATTATATTCTATCTAATAATCTGAAATTTAAAAAACCTGAAGTTTTTGAACTCAAACAAATTTACTTACATAATTTTACAAATAATACTGTATTGGGTTCTAATTATTTTAAAATAATGAGAATTATAGGTCCTTTCTACTCTTTGATTGGAAAATTAATATTAATAACATCATCACTTCCTTCACTCTACACTAGAGCCATTTACTGCAAGCTTAAACAATCAATGGATATTAGATGTTATTTTCATCTCCAAAACAGATTACATCTTTTGCTTACATCAGTAATGACTGGAGTTTAAAGATAGAGCTAGTACATTTATGGATCTAGCAGCTAGCCACCTTTTACTTCTATATACTATTAAACTTAATATTTTGAAATAAAAAAAACTGTAAGGTTTTGAACTCTTGCATATGTGCATTTATTCCAATTGTGAATTCTAATCATCATTGATGAAGACAAAAATCAGATGCTGGGCTGAAAATTGATTATTCAATTTTAACATAAATGGTTTTAGATTAGGATAAAGATAACTGCTCTTAGAAGCATATGGTAGCATGTGAATTGTTGTTGATATCAACAATATATTAATAAACCAATGTCAATAAACATTGCAAAGTCATTAATATCCAAGACGAAAATGAGAGGAGGAGAAGAGAAACTTAGTTTATAGAAAGAATCTGAAATAGAAAAACACATTTTGATAAATTTCATCACTGTGAGTATATTATATAATAATATATGCTAAGAGAAAAGTGTCTTGAATCATCTACATGCTACCTGGAAGTATAATCACTGGTAGAGTATTCTATATGGAGTGTAGAGATGTCATATAATATGCATACTGTCTGTTCTACATAAAAAATGTGTCTCTGAATTAATGGCCTGTATACAAACAGAAGAGCTATAAAATACCAGAATTAAATAAAATTATTGTTATGGAATTGCTGCCATGAGCATCAAAGAGAATAATTAAAACTTTAAGGGTTTATTTTGCAAGACATTGTTTTTCAGGCTATCAAAAAGATATTTTCTCAAATCATTAAAATATTATAGACTATGGTTATTAAAAAACCCAAAACACCAAAATTTATTGATATTGAACTGAATTCACATCTGTATAACTATATAGCAAATTAGCTTGGATTGAAACCATTATTGTGTTTTCAGTTGGGCTGATAGCTTTATAATAGTAAACCAAAAAGGGAAAAGGTGGATGCTGGAGGGGTGCCTTAGATCCAAAGATCCAGATACACTGATTGCAGATCCAAAGCTCCTTCATTAATATTGGATGGAAAAGCACTGAATAGGAATTATGATGCACAACCTTCTAGAATCTATTGATTACTAACGTTTGCATTAGGTGGCGCTATTGTATAAAAAATTTGCTATTGTTTTATTATTTTCAAAATTGTATTGAGCATGGTGATATTAAATGGTGATATTAATCCATAAAATAATAAAAGCACAATTTAAATATACTTAATGAAATCTTTAGTAATTAAGATTAATTGAAATAGTTCGCTATAGTAACATTAATTTTGATAAGAAAAGAGTTAATAAATTTTTCATTAATGATTTTTTTAGTTTTGCTTCTTTACAATATTTTTCAATATGAAATACTTAACAATATAAATTTTTCACAATAAGAATATATTTCATTAATTAATTGTATATATATCAGGGATTTTAAAAAGTGTGTACATTATGTGTATGTCTTCAATGAGGGTTTTTTTTTGTGTGGGTTTGTCATTTTAAGGAAGGTTAAATAAGGTGGAAAACTCAGCCAAAGACATGTGCAGATATGCATGCTATGTATTTATATACATAAACCACTAAACATCACATGATTACTATCTCATGCTAGCACATAATTGTTATTGAACAAAGCAAAACTCTCCATACAGTAGTGCCATCTTGTGCCAACAAGAGCAATCAATGGATGCCTGCCTTCTGGCATCCATTGATTGCTCTTGCTGGCACAAGATGGCACTACTGTATGGAGAGTTTTGCTTTATTTATATACATAGGTAACAATTTTTCTTTTTACTAGATTATTATTATTAAAATGCTGTTGTATAATTTCACTGTATTAGTTATACCCTTCTTTCATTTCATTCTTGAGGTGGTTGTATGGCATGCATTATAATTGTGGATCATTTGATTATAAATGACAATTTCAAGGTGCTACAAATTTGTATTAGATCACAAAGAGCATAATAAAAGAGGATAAGTATTTAAAGAATAATAAAGATAAGCAAATCAGTTCTTTATGAAAGATGACACTAAAATGCTGAGAAACATTACTACCCTTAAAACAAATAAAGCTAATTTACAGCCAATCTAAAACTTTAGAACAGTTATTATATATATAATTATTTTCATATAATAACTTTAACAATCTCTTATTTTCAGTATATCCTTTCTCCCTTGCCTCTTCTCTCTTTCCTCATTATTCTTTATAATTTACACTTTTTTTATTCTCCTAAAAATATCTGAAAATATTTTACATTATATTACATGATGACAAAGGATTTGTATTCCATATAATGTAAGTCAGTGATGAAAAATAGTTGTGACAATTATCCAGATACTGTCCACTTTTTTGTGATAGATGACTGAAGATTTTGGTGGTTCTGAGGGTTAGGTAATTAGTATGATCTCAAATCGGAATGTAATGAATGCCAATGTATGGCATATTTACATTTATCATTTTGGTTGATATCTCCATCTGTTATGTAATGCTTTATAATGTGAGGTAAGGTGATACTATTATATCTCTATTCGTTACAGACACACACACACACATATATATATATATATATATTGTACCCTCACTTCCAGGAAATATAATATATCATAAAAATGAGTCTAGCTCAGCTAAAATGCATATAATTGATAATAAAAATATTCTACGTTAATGCTAATTGTTTAAACTAGCTCAAATTAATAAAATAATAATATGGTTCGGTTTATAAAATAAATAAATAAATAAGTATTTATTAAATCAGAAGACTAGGAAGTGAGACACAAGGGTAATCAAGAATTACATTGAGCCAATATCCCACAGGATATTACCTCAATGGCATAAGAATACCATCCCCTCTATTACTATTTCAAATAATAAATCTATAGCATTCTTATGACTTCAACAATAATTAAATAATTAAGATTACACTAATAAATAAATCTTAATCTTTTATTTAAAATAATCTAGCTAAAATAAATCTCAGGTTCTTAAATTAATTCATGTCAATCAAAATTACTGTAGTAAAGCATGATAAGGGATTTAATATCATACTCAACCACACCTAACTAATAACAAAAATAATAAATAATAATAATAATAATAATAATAATAATAATAATAATAATAATAATAATAATAATAATAATAATAATAATAATAATAATAATAATAATAATAATAATAATAATAATAATAATAATAATAATAATAATAATAATAATAATAATAATAATAATAATAATAATAATAATAATAATAATAATAATAATAATAATAACTAATAACAAAAATAATAAATAATAATAATAATAATAATCTTCATTGTATGATTTTAATCTTATCTATCTTCCCCCAGTATAATAACAAAAAAGAAATAATAACATAATATTTTATCTTTCATATGATATCGTAAATAAATATGTGGTAGTATTTTATAATCTGAAAAATATATGTGTGGCAACGGATAGCATTATAACTCTGTGTAATATTATAATGATTAACTTATGACCATAAAGATAATGTAAATGTAATTTCTTAAATAAATAATTTTAGGAAAATATTATGATTCTTAAATAATATTTTTATTTATTTCTGTGCAAATATTATGTTTTGGTTCAAACCCACTATAGCCAAATGTTTTGCAGTATGGAAAGAAATTAGCTTAACACACAAATTTAGAAAACAAGTTTAACAAAAATTTTATTACAATAAAAATAAACAATAATCTATTTACAATATTTACAGTTTTCAAATAAATCTTGCATCTTTACAATTTCCAGTTTCTCATAATAAACTAATAAAATAAAATATAAAAATTAAGTTTTCACTCTGATTTAAAAAAAAATGATTTGTCTATTTTACACATTCATCTGAATTCTAATAATAATGATAATAATTAATTTACGTAACTTTTTTAATATTATTTATCATTAAGTGTCATTGTGATATGCTTCCTTTAAACATACATCAGTTAAGAAGCATAAAACAGAAAATACAAAAAAAAAAAAAATTAATAATACTAATATGTATCTCGTAATTTATTCTCAATCACTAAAATAGTTTCTTATAACAATGTTGTTACTGTTAAACAAAACATATACATTTTGGTTCATTAACAAAAATGAATGGACACAATTGATAATCTAATTGTCATACATAATATGTCTTACTTAGTGTTGATCTAATATGAAATAACTGCAAGTATTGATGTATTTCTCTACCATTAAATAATAACTATGAAATATAGCTCTGCTTTATCCTATACTGTTTTGTTTTAATACACTATCCATTAAAAAATATGCAACACCTATAAGTTTTTAAAATATTTAAAGTTATTCAAAATTGATGAACAACCTCATTTACATACTTTCATGAAATTTATTTTATTAAAAAAAAAAAATAAAGAAAATAATTTATGATTGTTTATGTTTGATTCTCAATTCCATTTGCATTTATTCTTATCATCCTCCTAAGTAAACAAATCTATCTTATTCATTTTCAATAACGATCCTTAAACTCTAAATATTATCTATCATTTTCTATTAAAATACAATACTGTACAATGTACTACTTTAGAAAATCGTGATAGTGAACAGACGCATAGGTATAGGGACAAACTAGAGTCTCAACTCAATAGTACATATATTAGATAGTCATCATAGTACAGTGTATAAATAAAATAGAGGCATGACTTATCTGTCTAATGACCTCTACTATAAACAATGATGTCCAAGCTATTTTTTTCAGCCTTTTCCTGCCCACAGAAAATATACAAGCTACAGGGCTTTGTTATCTGTATCTGCATAATTATTAAGATCATAATGATTATTCCTGTTCCCATAACAAATTCTTACATTAAAAGCACCTCTTTGGTTTCATGTTTAAATTACTACCAAGTCACTACCCTTTACAAATTTTCTTATAGACTTATCAATCTATATCGACAATAATTCTGACAACATTTCAAAATAACAAATAAAATTCACCTGTAAATATAACAATCTCAACTGATCAACTTTCTTATCAATATTCTTGTACAAAATACAAATGACTATTATCCAAACTTTAAACATCTAAGAAATACTAAAGTTCTTTATAAAAGAATCATATAATTATTCGTTATTAAGTTGTATTATACCAGTAATATGAAACAAAAGAATGCATATTTTTATACTAAATAAATTCTAACTTCTATAAGCTTTATGTGTGTATAATGTATTCACACATAACCCATACATTCATACTATAACTTTATATAATTCGTTTATAATCTAAAAAAAAAAAAACAACATAAAAATATTAATATTTACAACTATTACCTAAGTGATATCTACTTGTCAATCACTTATATGTGACATCTTCTGGTCCACAATTTAAAAAATAAAACATTGCATAGTATACATTCATTCATACCATCATACTTAAAATATTAAAATTCCTTAAAATTATTAAGATATTTTTTATAAAAATTACAATATTATTAGTGAATAATTAAGCTTTTATGTACCTATCCTATTCTAATTATTAAATAGCATTATAATTAATACTAGGGTTAATTAAAAAAAAAAAGTCAAAGACATATTTATGTAGTGTAAACTTCTATGACGAATGTTCTTTACAAAAAAAAAATAAAAAAATGTTTTTATTTCCTCGAAGTTTTTTTTATCAAATCTTGAGGAGTGATTGAAATTGCCAACCCTTGTTGCTATGCTTTTTGTTTGAATGCTTGACAATGAAAACAAAATTCTCTTCCCCTAAAAATTGATGCATGCTCTGTAGACTCCTTCCAAACATGAAATACGAAGTTTAAAATGAATAATAAAAAAAAAATAAAGTTGTCTTCAGAAATCTAAAAATATTGGTAAAAATAATCATTGATCTGTTCTGAAAAAGTTTGTAAAATAATAGTTCATTATCTCTATTATTCAGAACAATGATTATTGAAATAGTTTAAACTTATAATATTTAAAAATAGTACTTCGAAGTTTTTCTTTAGGATCCTATGTCGGCTTGCAGTGACCTCGACATGGCGATATGAATTCGGACATCCGGTTATGATTCTTGCGCATTTTAAAAAATATTTCCAGAATTCATATTTATTTATTATCTATAATTTTATCATATATACGGTTTTATTGTCAGGATATTCATTATTATTTATCCAAGGATACTTTTATTTTCTATTATTAGTTCCAATTATCAGTCTTTCCAAAATTATTATACTGCGTGTAATCTTTAAAAAATAGTAAAGACTTAATAAGTACGGTTTTTAAGTAACTGTCTCCATTTAACTATTATTTTATGACAGTTTTAAAATTATTAATAATGTTCTCTTCAAAAAGAAAAACATTTTCTGCATTTTTTCTTAACATAATTTTTACTTTCACCTTATTGAAAGATTTAAAGTTTTATCGTATTATTTTCCGTTTCTAATATGACCATCTTCCAAAAGAAAAATGCATTACCATTTTAAATTTTCTATCAATTTTCCTGTTCAGCTCTTCACACAATTATATTTTTAATTATAACTTTTACTTCCAAAATACTTTTAAATAAATTGGTATTTTCTCTTGGTATTTCCATGTTTTAATGCGACATTTAATTAAATTTTGACAAAAGTCTGGTAAGGGAATTTAGCTTTCTAGCACTGCATAATTTAGATAATAAATTTTATAATTTGTTTATAATACTCTCTTTGCTAAATAATTAAATTGGTACACTTCTAGGTTTCAAACAAATTATTAGAAAGCTATTATAGCACTGAATTGACTAATTTAAAGCTGATTAAATTTACAGAAAAAAAATTGACTAACAGAAGCAAAAAAATTTAAAAGAAGCATGAAAATTTTAAAAAGAAGCACACTTAAAATAATTAAGCATCAGTATTTATACCCCAATAAATCAGGCATTGGATTGGTGGATTAAGATTTCACCTGATAGCTTAATTTACATATAACTTTGATATTACACAATTAAAATCAAAAAATAAAATAATGACTCATTCTTTTTAAAATATTACTTAAAAATATTAATATTAAATTAATTTTTATACTTTATTAAAAATAACTAAACATTTTAAAATAACTTTTAAAAACAATATTTTATCAATTTATCCCACCTTTAATTTTTAATGTAACTATTTTCTTTAAAACAAAATATTTAATTTTTTGCTAACTACATTCGTTTTATAAAAACTATTTAAACATTTTATGACAAATAATTTTAATATTTTCTCCGGTGATAGATAAATAAATATCTTCAATTCTATAGTGTAATTTTTAAAGTAAGTTTTGAAACTTTATTAACAAAAACACTAGTAAGCATGCATGTATAACTGTATACATGTTACATGACTTACAACAGAGACAGATTTTATCAAATTCTGTCTGGGAATATTAAATATTTAATTGCAACAATTATTATATTAAAGAAATAATATAATAATAAAATTTGGAATAATAATTTTGAAACCATAAAATTAAATATATATTTCTCTACCACAAAGACTACTTTTAAAACATATAATATTAAATATAATTATTAAATATAATTTATACTGTAAAATATAATATTCATTTAATTATAAGTTATTGCTATTAAAATTCAACTTTTAATACATATTTTAAAGATTTATTATTACACTATTTATAATGGATAGCTTTCCCAAACATATACAATTTATACATTTAGTTTTATCCAACTGTTTTAAATACATTTAGCACAATTTTAGACATTAAATATCTCTATCTTGCTTTAATTGAACTTTTAAAAAGATTGTCAACATAACATAATCATTATACAAAGAGAACATATTTCAAATTTAAATTTTTTTAGTAAATTGATATAATAAATTTATTCTGACCTAAAGAAAAGAGCACAATATTTTATCTACATACATTTTTGCTTTATAATATTTTCTTTAAATTAATAGGTATATTTTTTATTTCTTTTATTTGATCCATTGAAACATATTGGATTAGAAAGTTAATAAAACAAATCCTTATTTAATATATGCATTTATTATATATACACATCTACTATAAAAACTTAATTTTAAAAGAATATACATTAAGACATCAAGAAAAATAATTAACACTAAAATAGAATAATATAGTTAAGGCAAAGGCTGTGCAGAAATGAATGAAATCACATGCCTGATTGAGTGCTCATTGAGTATGCAAAAGAATAAATGGCTGATTGAGTAATGACTCATGACAGTATTTGTATAGGCAGATATTTACTTAAAAATTTATGAATTGAAAATTCTTAAGTTTTTAGTTCTTATTTAATATTTTTAGCAAACCATGGGTTATTAAAATTGTGGATGGTGAGTCTATGTATATAGGGAAACAACATGTATATAAATTTCAATGTAGCAAAATATAAATTACGTAACTTATGTGTATATTTATGTATATATTGATATTTATATATATAGTAGTATTTAGAGCCATATGCACTATATTTGGTTTCAAGATTCTTAGTAGATAACATAGATTAGCATATATATATATATATATATATATATATATTGTACCAGTCAAAATAGTCTGCTCACTTAACAATATTCAAATCCTAAGCAAAAGTACCTCAAATCCAATCATGCTCGAGATACACAGGTCTGGAGCAATCCTGAATTCTAACTTATTTGCCTATTCTTTGTGTCTCTGACCCAATGAACAACAATCCTGATGATACAGCACAATTATTTTAATTCTGGGCCCAGAAGCAAAGCGGTAGAGCATAAGATCAGACTGATGATGATGATCAAGATAAGAGTAGCCCAGGAATTACATTTATTATAGTTATTTACTATAGTTATTTGGCTATTAGTTAAAAAAATAGTTCTAAATATTAATTAGAAAATATTAATTCAAAACAAACCAGGATTTACATGAAATATATATTTAATAAAATATTGAGAAAATGCATATATATGTTACAAAAGATTTCACGCTTGGAATGATATTGTCTATTTACAAAACTTGGGATTTGTTTTTATAAAATCCCCTTTACATTAATTATTTAATGATTATAATTTTATGGAGTGTATTATAACTTGTGTGGAATTAATATGCCAATTTAATAAAATTTTATTAACAGAACATTGTGGATGTCTAAAATAAATATAAGAGATGTGACAGGTTTAGTAGTAAATGATTTGATAAACAGGCAAAAATGTACAATTTTAATCGTTTATCTACCTTATAAAAATCTTTATATATACTTTTATTAGCATTGTTTGGAAAAGATGTCTTTGGAACTTATACATAAGAAACAAACAATGTGCTTTATTTACGAAAATACATGATACAATCATTAATATAAATTGATTTACATCTATGGGAATCAATAACATTTTTTAAAAGAAAGCAGTTTTAAAATCAACATACTGACTAATTAACATGTTGATGCATTTCATGAATGAGTCATTATTTCCAACACCTAATGAAATGTCAAACAGACATAAATCCATTAAATAAAACAATAACGATGCTAGCATGTCATTAGAGAAATACGGATCTTATGGTTCTTTGAATACTTCATCATCTTAAACACATTTGAGGATAAATGAGGGTTGATATGTCTACTATTTTTATGGCACAGTATCGAATGAAGAGGTTTGGTTTGAATGCCCAGAGCCAGCTGTATGGAACTTCTGCAGCACAATCAAATCCCTATAAACCTTGCATTCCACAGGGAGTAATGTATACCCGTGATTGTGAACGATTTTGAGAACTAGGAGGAGGGGAGATTCAGATTTTCGAAATCCCCAATTGCAAAGCAATAAAGAAAATACATGTGGAAGTACCATAAAAAAAGGAAAGGTAGGCCAGCAGCATTATACCTGTGCAGTAAACTTAATATATTATGTTCGAAAGCCTGTAAATGGTTTGACTCCTGCGCAATGATATATTTAAATAACGAATCATTCATCAACATATAATGGACAATAACTCTTTTAACTCTGACATTAAACTAACAAAATTTATATTTAATTTTGATTCCCATATACATATTACTGGTAAAATTAGCCCTCCAGGCAACAGCAAGGTGGAATAATTATATTAAGGTTCACGATCTTTTAAAATAAAAATTTAAAGACAAATTCAAATAATAAATTAAAATATGCATTCACAATAAAATATTTTAGATAAAAAAATGTGAATAACAGATTTAAATATAAAAACAACATAGCGAGTGATTTCTGTTACAAATGAATAAAACTTTACTCATATATTTAAATGAAGCCCCTGCTTCTTTCCCCTTTAAACAAAGAAAATAAATCCTTATTAGACTTACGAGGTTGGATGATATCGGCATATTAATTAAAGAGCATAAATTGTTTACATATATAACATGAATGAGTTAGAAATATCTAATGGAGCCGCACAAAGTTATATATATGAGTTCAAGTGTGAAAAGTAAGTTAAAAATACATTATATTAGTAAAGGATTACAGAGAGAGAATTTCAGAGCATAATTAATAGAAACTTATGAATTAATACACGAATAAAACATAAGATTTTCATTATATCTTAGATAAACAGATTACCTAAGAATTTTATATTAAAGGCAGCTCCATATAGAACGAGGTTACCTCAGAATAGAAAGCAGGTGCATTATTAGTGGTCAGCAGTTGGAACAGCAATCAGGCAGTCATCTTGTATGGCCGGTCAAATGGATGGAACTTAATAACATCAGGTAGACAGTCTTCCAAGAGACCCAAAGAAAAGTGTTTCTTTTCTACTCACAGTTCATAGCATTGAACTTCTGTTGACTTTTTAAAATTTTAAGGTCTGGAAACACTTCTGAAAATTTATTTTACCGAAAGACATTCTCACAGAATTTTCTAAGTAACTGAAAGTAACTTAAAGTAAAAACTGAAAGTAAATGTCTGAAAAGTAACTAAGTTTAATGACTAGCCCAAAGTAACTAAAACTGCCTAAAAAATGACTCTTTTGTTCTATGGTCCCTTTTTATACATATTTTAATTCCTCCAAGAATGCAATTTCAGTTGCCCACAGCTATCTCTATAATCTCTTGATTAAAAACAACATTTAATTAGCAAAATATTTTTAAAACAGATAAGGCTCAAAATTCCATTTTAGATATTTTTTTAAAGATTTGCAAACAACTAACAAAAAAATTCCTTAAGATTTTCATTAACATTTATAATTTTAATTAATGAAAACAATCTGAATCCAGATAACGATTATTTCAGTATTTCAAGCCTTCCCCATTTTTCTTTGTTTTTACATTCCAATACTTTAATTAAATACACATATATAAAAAGATATTTACAATTATATAAGAACATCTAATTTTAAGCAATAAATATTAATAGAATTATTGCTTCCTTCATATATATATATATATATGCATCACACACACTACTGTTTTACTTTACTAAATAATTTTATTAATTTCTTGGATAATTATGTCTACCATGTGTGTGGGTGAATGGCATATATATACGGTGAGGTGAAAATTGCGGGCCCCGCAGGAGGTTAGTATAGATGGTGAAGCATGAAGCTCGATGATAATTAGTCAGCGACTGCTTCAATATATATATATGCACTCAACTATAATATACTTAAATTTTAAAATTACATATAAATATTAAATCAATAACAAAAATAATCAATAAAAAATGATACTGTATACTAATGCATAGTTTTTAACGTACATACACATATATTTTTGAAAATACAAATCTTAAAAATAATTCACAAATCAGAAATAGCAGCCTCTCTTATGTAAATATTATTTCTCCAGTAAAACCAAAAGTGGATCATTTCTACGTTTTTATATGGATAAAAAATCAATCATTGCTCTTTGGAATGAAATGTTATATTGGCAATAATTTTCATAAAATTTTAATCAAACCAACTCTTGGATTCAAATAACAATTCAGATATAAATTCTATTGATTTAATAAATCTGAAAATAATAATAATAATAATAATAATAATAATAATAATAATAATAATAATAATAATAATAATAATAATAATAATAATAATATATATATATATATATATATATATAGCACTGAGAATATATAAAAATATTTATGAAATAATAATCTTTCAATGTGCACACAAGAAAATTAATTTGTAAGTTAGAATTTCTAAAGCCATTTTAATAAACTTGCATATCAAATATAACAAGGGTAATCCAATAGTTTGACAAAAAGTGAAACACTTGTGTTTGATATTCAAGTTTTTATACAGATAGTAAATCAATCATTGATTTGTGGTAAAGTGAAATATTATATAATTATATTGGAAGATTATTACTTATAAACAAAGCAACACTCTCCATACAGTAGTGCCACCCTGTGCCAACCAGAGTAATCAATGGATGCCAGAAGGCTTGTGCATTAAATCCCTATCTAATGCCTACTCATCCAATATCCCCAGACTAGTTTTTGGCTTGTGGCCTTCGTCAGTGAGGAGCTTTGGATCTGAGAGCACTGCACCCAGATCTTAGGCCACAAGCCAGAAACTAGTCTGGAGATATTGGATGAGTAGGCATTAGATAGAGATTTTGTGCACAAGCCTTCTGGAATCCATTGATTACTCTGGTTGGCACAGGGTGGCACTACTGTATGGAGAGGTTTGCTTTGTTTATAAACAATTATGTGCTAGTATAAGAGATGATGATCATTTGATGCTTAATGGTTTAAGATTATTACTTCATAAGCTGATGTTTATTTATATGATTGTTGAAATTAATAGAATTTATATTTGAATAGTTATCTGAAATTGTGATCTAGTTTATTTGAATTGTTTTATAAAGATCATCTCTAATATGGTATTCACTTTTTTGGGTTTCAACAATTGATTTATCATCCATATAAAAACTTAGAGATCAAGAAAGTAATCTTTTTTTTGTCTAATTAATGAGAGAGGACATTATTTGTAAGTTTATTAAAATGAATTCTAAAAAAATCTGTCTTGTAAATTATTATTATTAAATGTATATTGAAATATAATTACTCATAATATTATTATATATATATTCCCAGCACTACATTTTAATACCATTCGTTTATTTACAGGACTTGTTAAAATGTCTAGAATTTTTTTATGAATAGAATTTATTTATTAGTAATTTAAATATTTAAAAAATTAAAAATACAAATTAAGATAAAAACAAAAATATCTTGCAGTAAAAAAATAAAGTTCTGTAGAACAGACAAAAAGTACATTATTTAAAACTAATGAAAACAATTAAATTTTAATGCAATATTTAGAAGAATCTTGCTATTATTTTTGAATGTATTAATATTAGTGTCATTTTAAAAAATTAATTTATAACAGATTAGTAAAAAAATAACATTATTAAACTTTTTCTAGTTCTTCCTTGCTTACAATAAAAACTGATTTTTACATATAGAAAGAAGTCATTTGCAATGAATGAAACTTTGCTGCAATTAATTACAGCAGCATGTAATATTATTTTTTTTATTATAAATTTTTAGTTATTTTTTTCTCATGTAATATTTTTATTTTGAATATTGGCTAAGTTTACAGCATATTTGAAATAGTGGATATAATGAATTTAATGCATCATAGTCTTTAAACTAATTATTTAAATGATTATTTAATAATTTTGTTGATCATTGTCAAGTTGTTGATTTAATATAATATTTATAGTTGTAATTATAAGGGATTTGAACACAGACTTTCAAGCTCCCTTCAGATATTCATTCTATCTCAGAGTGGATAGCTAAAGAGAGTTTGAAAGTATGTGTTCAAATCCCTTATAATTACATCTAAACTCCAAGTACATAAATTATAATTGTACTCAAATATTTATAGTTATCTTTATTTTGTTTGGCAAAATATACTTTAGAATTAATATAAGTGATTTCATATATATATAATGATATTCTTATTTGATGCTGTATTTCTTTGAAGTTCTATGTATATATATATATATATAATGGTAATTAATTATTATATACAGTCTTTCAATCCACAGAAGTACTTTCAGTTAATTCCTTAACCTTCCTCAACTGCTGCTAAATTTTTTTAATTTAACAGCAATTGAGGAGGGTTAAGGAATTATCCAAAGTACTTCTGTGGATTGAAAGACTGTATATAATAGTTAATTAGCATTATATTTATTATTTTTATTGTTATTAAAATAGTTTTTAATTAACAGGCATTTTATTTGTATTATATTAATTACATCTCCCATAGAAATTTTCAGTCTTATATATGACCAAAAATCAAAAAATTCTTTGCAGGATACATATTTCTGTCAATCAAACTTGATGCCATCAATTGCTTAAGATATCAGTTGAATTCATATCAAACATAGCAATGCATTTTCTATTTAAACAGATTTGCAACACTCAATTTGATATTAAAATTTGAACATGAATTTTTGTGGTAATTTAATTAAAACCTTCTTTGTACTGGCTTAATGTTATTTCACAAGGGACAGCCTATAATCCAAATTATTTTTAAACTAAACTATCTTGTTTTAAGTAAATTTTAAATATATAAATACTAATTAATTAGCATTATTTAAATATGTAACGCATTAACATTATTTTAATTATATTCTCTATAAAAATTATAGACTTACTTATGGTAACATTTGACAAAAATTAATTAATTCTTTGCATAACACATGTTTCTATCATTTATAATTTGTCATCAACTGTTTCCCAAGCAATTGAGATGATATCAAGAATAACGACTCAATTTCTGTTTAAATAGACTCATTTTATATCCTACAATAGGTTAGTTAATTTTTCCATCATATATTGCATATATAAATTAATAAATGTCTATACATTTTGCAGGGGGCATAGTTAAAATAGTGTTAATACATTACATACATAAGTGATGTTTATTAATTAGCATTTATATATGTAAATGTTTATTTAAAGCAAAGTTATTTTAATGATAGTCAGGTTATAAGCTTTGCCTTGCCAATTAACATTAAACCGATATAAAAGAGGTTTTAATTAAATTACTACCAAAATTCACATTCAAATTTTACTATCAAATTGTGAATCTATTTAAGCAGAAACTGAATTGCTATCTTTTATATGATCTCAACTCATCTCCCAAGCAGTGATGACATCAAACTTGATTGCCAAAAACACATATTCTACAAAAGATTAGATAAATTTTCATCAAATGTTGCCATATATAAGATTATAAATTTTTATTAATTTCTCCAGAGGGCTAATTAAAATAGTGTTAACACATTCCATATTTAAAGTGTTTAATTAATTAATATATATATATATATATATATATATATATATATATATATATATATATATATATATATATATATATATATATATATATATATATATATATATATATATATTATTTTTAGGTTCTCAATCCTCTAAATATGAAATCTTCTCCAACTCATATAACTATGACACAGATTGAATCCTTAGTACCTTACCAATTGCCAGATGATGAGGTCGATTTCAAGCATTATCTTGCTTTTGATTTCAATAAAATAGACAATTTAAAATTTCACCATCCTCAGTATTATCCAATAAGATCTATTAAAAAAAATCAACATTTATATTCACCCCAGATTAATAATATATCATTTGTGATGCCATCTTCTCCTGTTTTTGCTCAACATGATGATATTAATCCTGCATTATTTTGTAATTCGTCAACAGTTTCAAATTGCACCAAAAATCTTTGTCAATGTATTCATACACTTTCAATTCCATTGAATTCATATGTGGAATTAATTCTTATTGACATAGGTAAGTTAAAGAGTTATAGGATTGCTTTTGAAATTTAATTTTATTAAGAAATATAGTATATTTAGTTATTAGACATTAAATGATAATGCTGATATGATTGGCTTTAGTTAAATCAGTTTATTTCAAGAAGAAACAATTATCTCACTGTACACTAATACAAGTATATAAGTATATTTCTCATATTAAAGCTAATAACTTCACATTTTTAAGACTCTAAAGTTTTTAATCTTTATCAATTTATTTAACTGGTTTTATAATCCTAAATACAGTTTAGTAATTATATATTTTAGATAGTCTCATAATAAGCTAACTGCAAGTATCTTTGGTATTTTGGCAGAAGAGTGTTGTATCTCAATAAAATAACATGTGATACATCAGTTTACTTTCTGTAATAGAAGATAAGCCACAACAGTAACTTGATCTTTTTAAATATAATAAAATGTTGATACAGTGATGTTTAAGATAACAATATAAGCTTTTTTATTATAATAAAAAATTTGAAGTTTTATGAAGTACCTGATGATTACAAAATAAATTATAACTATTGAAATGTATGTATCATATATAAAATCTGTATTTTTTCTGTTGTGTGATTGGTGAATGAATGAATGTTTGTATGTTGTCATGGGTAACAACCTCTACATTTATGCAAAGGAAGTAATTCTGCTATTAAATAAAAATGCTGGGGGGAAAATCAGTACAAGTGCTTTTAACTAAAGATATAGTAGATATATCATGATAAAGATTCCCAGACACCTGTAGAAACAATTACAAATGCTGATTCTGAATTTAGCTTTAAGGCACTCTTTGCTTTTATGGTCTATCAATCCCTTAATATAGTTCAGATGAATGACATACTTAGCAATATTTAATAAAAAAAAACATATTTACATTAAATCTTTAAAAAAATTGTTAAAGCAACCAAGTAAAAAAAATATTACAAATATTATATTTAATAAAAAAATATTACAAAAATGACAAGCATTTTTGTATTCTAACAGTAATAAATGGTAACTGTTAATAAAGCTAAAAAAAACTATTATGATTAGTTGTGACACTATCAAAAAATCTAAAAAAAAAATATTTTTTTTATTCAGAGGATAATTCAGTAAATGTATATTTGCACTTTAATGTTGTCAAACGTAACTCCTATATTTAAAAATGTAAATTTTAATTTAGCTTTATTAAAATTTGTAAATTTATTTATATATTATTAAAATGTTTTGTTTAATTTACATTAAATCTTAAAAAAAAATTTTTTTAAGCAACCAATTATTACAAAAACAATATTTTATATTCTACCATAATAATGGTATTCAAACT
This sequence comes from Epiperipatus broadwayi, assembly GCA_028023455.1. Taxonomy (NCBI): domain Eukaryota; kingdom Metazoa; phylum Onychophora; class Udeonychophora; order Euonychophora; family Peripatidae; genus Epiperipatus; species Epiperipatus broadwayi. The sequence continues at coordinate 303,209 of JAQFVV010000640.1, forward strand.
GATTTTTTACATTTAAAATCTTTTGTTTAATTTAAATTGAATCTTTAAAAAATGTAATAAAGCAACTAATTAAAAAAACATACAGCTTTTAGTAAAGGCCAGGTACATCATATAATAGGTAAGGAAGGATAATTTTTTTTTTTTCCAGGTGTCACAGCATCAGCCGGAAATGAACCTGTGAACTTTTTTTAAAGTTTATTTGTATGAATTTACAAAAATAAATGAATTATATTTGTAGTTAATATTAGAGAAATATGAGCTAATTATACACAAAACATGCTCTAGGATCAACAAAAGAGGAGTTAGTTATTTAACATTAGATTCAGGTTATCTGAATCTAAACTATTGCTATAGTCAGAAATTAAAATAAGCATGAAGCAACAACAGAGTTATGTTAAGACATGCAATTATTGTTTCATCTCTAAAAAAAAAAACCCATTTATAAGTCAAATGCATACCACAGTAAAAATAAAAAAAATACAATAGGTAAAACATATATGTAATAATTTATATACATGTAAAATTAGTAGAATGCCAAGTAAATAATTTTCTAATTATAATCATAAGTTTAATACAATTGTCACTGTAAACTCTTGTGAATCTATATTTATAAATAAAATTTGTTTCTCATAACTCAGATCATAGGTCAATTTTGATGCCGCCGCCTCCTCCTCCTCCTCCTTCTTCTTCTTCATCATCATCATCATCTTCCTCTTCTTCCTCCTCCTCCTCCAAAAAAAAACATGACTCTTAGGAAAAATTTTTTTAGGCATTTAATTTTTTTTGTTTTACAGTAGAGATGTAGAACCAAACACTATCTTATGCAAAATTGGAAAAAATATCTAGCATACATTTCAAATAATCCAGAAGAAAAGAATAAAAAAAATACATTCAGGTTATTTCAAAGTAGATAGATGGTAATATCAGAAAATCTAGAATAATCAGCCTTGATTGTTTTCTGGAAAATTAGGTTCAAAATGGTCATTTATATAACTATTGAAAGATGAAGAGTTTTCTTTATTAAAATTTGTATTCTTCAGTATCTATTTTAATTTCAACTTCTAGTAGATAAAATAAAATATTTGCAATGCCTCTATAAAGCACACTTGAAAAAATATTAGCATACTTTGCAAATGAGTCATATTTATTTATTTAAAAAAAATTAAAGGAAAATAATTTATTATTACATTTTGATTTACAAGTGTCAAACTCATTCCATCCACATCTTTGACACTATCCACTTCAGATAAATATGGTAATAAGCACCACTAATCATTTACTAAACTAGAGATTATCTCTACCACAATTATAAACTTTAAACATCATTTGTTTAAAAGCACATATTATTCACATTTCTTTTTTCCATGTGTATTATCTTTATAAATATATTAAATAACATCAATATTTCCACACATTTAAAAAAAAAATCATATATGCATCTTGGGATCATTGTCTTTTATTGTATCTTGATTTAAATGATTTTAAAAGAGTATTTGGAAGTGTTGAGGTTATTTAATATATTTATAAAAATAATTTAATTTCAATTATCGAATAACTAACTGATTATAATTATTCAAGTAAAAAAATAGGTCTACGATGATGTCCTTGTGCAACTATACTAATAACATTTGAAAAATTCGCTACTTTTTAATTATTTATTAAAAGTCATATTTTATAGAAGTTCATTTTCAATTCCTAAATATCTTTTTTGGTATTTTTTTTTACACATACAAGCTAAAATGTCTGTCTATCCTTTACCTATCGGAAACTAATAGAAAAATTTCAAGTTTTTTTTTTTTTAATGCGTATCACAATTCTTACAGAAAGATAGCAGCAGTGGTTGTATTTTTATATTGGACTATTTCCATCATCTATACCTCTCGAAACGTTGTGCATATATTAACTTGTGTGCGCTATTACTAACATTTGAATATATTTGGAATAATTAAATAAAGTTAAATTTTTCTAAAGACATTCAATACACATATTAGATGATGGAAATAGTTCAATATAAATATACAATTACAACACCATCATCACAAACCTTCAGGAAAACAATAACAGTAGTGGTCTTTCTATAACCAAAATACATATTTGAAAAAGATAATGTGCTGAAAATTTAAATTACTATAATAATATTTTTAACGTAGCTTTAAGTGAATTTAACCAAACTGCCTGCCCACTATTAATTAGTTTGTGTGAAAAACCTTGGTCTTTTTCTTCCAATTAATTCGGTTAAATCAACATGTACCCAACAATATTCGAGAGAAATAATTTATAATAAATCAGTTCTTATACGAACCTTAAGCAAGATTGGGGAGCAATTAAATGCTGATCCAATTGCTGTGTAATAACGTTATCTTATCAAATATTTGAAAACAAACCAGAAAGATGTTTTTCTGAAAGCATCTGGAAGGATAGGAAAAATATTTTACATTAATAAATTGTTAGTTTATTTGCTAATACAACTCAAAACTCAGGATTTTAAGGCCACAATATGAATGCAAGTGGACAATAAATAAAAAATTTGGATTATAATTTATCTTTTTTATGTACAAAGTAAAATTTGATTTACAGCACAGAACATCTGAGAGGTCACACTGGTTAACTTCTTTATATACTCATTAAAATTGCTACCTATAGCACATTAAGTTTCTTTTCTATTATTCATAATGCTTTTATAGCTTTCCATGTAATATATTAGATTGCTTTCTTTTCACTACTTCATTTACCTTTATTTACTTTTGTGACTATTGTTAAGCATAAAAATAGTAATTAAATGGTTTATCTCTTGGGTCATCACAACTTTTATATGACATTCATGCGTAAGAAGTGACAAAGCAGAATGATATCCATGAATATTTCATTCTCGAGTTCTGTAACCTTACTACTGCATAAAATCATAAATAGCATTATAACACTTAATAATATGTACAACATAGAATTGGTTATTTATATAATCATCTTTGAGTTTATTTTTACCAGTTTTATATATATTCAAGTTCAATGGACTTTTATCTCTCAAATCCACTATCCTACCTTTGTTTTAAACCATGCTTGGCATCATTATTTAGACTAGATTTACTATGTTGTTTTTGTATTTATTTTTATCAGTTATATATATATTAACATTCTTTTATTTATTTATATCATTTATATATATATTAACATTCTTTTATTTATTTATTTCCTTTTTTACTGAACAGATTTGAAGCTCTTCATTTAATATATCATTTTTCTTATTTCCATATTGATTATATATTGTATTTATCTTAAAAAGTTTTAACTTTTTTTTTTTAATTTTTCTAATTACATAGTTTAGTTTCAGAGGAATCCATTTCTAACAGAAACAAGTTTCTATTCTTTTTGCATTTATAAAAGTTATCATAAGACTTAATAACCTAAATAACATTATCCCTTTTTTTTAAACCTTGCCATTTTTTAAGTCACAAGCATATTTAAATTTTTTCATATGAAAGTCAGCTCATAGCAATGCAAATATGCATTCAACAGGGGTCAATAAATGGGTGACTAACTCATTATTTAGGAGCTTAAAGGCTTAAATTAATCTGATTGTCAAATGAGTATTCATACATTGACTGTGAAATTAATAAAATAAATGGTGGTCCTCATATTCTTGTGAATGAAGAATCTAAGATAAAATATAGACTCAATAATGCCTAGATACTATTGACTAAAAAGTAAAAATCCAAAGTAATCTGTGTTGATACTCTGACCATAAAAAAACAAGAAAAAAATTATTCTAATAGAATGCAGAGTCATTACTGTTATGTATTTGTATGTTCAAATACATATACAATTGCGTAAATGCAAATAAACGCAAAATGAAAAAAATAATATTATTATATTAAAGATTTATCATTAGTAAAAATTAAACAGTACAAACTAAAATAGCCAGGTAATCAGAAAGTACAAAGCTATTTAAATGTAAAAGCAATTAGAAAGATTAGCAATCTAAGTAAAATAGTTGTAATTAAAAAGATTAATAGTCAACTGAATAAGAGTTCCTTATTCATTCATTGATAACTATAGCAGAGAACTAAAAATAACTTTTTGCTTGTGTTAAAACAAAGGAGTAACTTCTCCAATCCAGGATGCAGATAGAAAAAGTGAAATAACTACTTTATCAATTGGATCTGAAGATGAACCAATCAGCAGCATAAGTGAAATTGGATTACAGAGTACCAGGGAGAAACCAAAACAAACACTTGCTGTTTGGAGCTCACTCAGTGCAGACGGACTTTTAATCATCGGTGCTGGACATGCACAGAGAGCTTATATGTGAAGAATTGCTCCCAAACTACCAAAGCAAGCTAGGGACAATACAAGTTATATTGATCTATATTATTACTTATGTATGTCTTCAGGTCTTCTTAT
>JAQFVV010000641.1:0-262845 GCA_028023455.1 Epiperipatus broadwayi
CTGACCATCTATACAACCCCAGCTGGAATGTCGCATTCCAACAGAATATCCAGGAGGGTGTTTATCTGGACTGAATCAAAGGCTGCCGCAACATCCAGCTGGACAGCAATAGGTTTTGATTTGCGATGTCCTCTGATGTAATTGAACAGTGCAGTTACATTGGACATAGCATGCGAGGTTGATGATCCCTTTTTTCCGTATTGGTTTGACGAGATATGGCTAAGAATTTGAGTTTGGATTTGATCTTTAATGACTGACTCAATTATCTTGATAAACAATGGGGTCATGGAAATTGGCCGGATACTGTTAATGTCGTTTAGTGGTTTTGCTTTTTTAATAAAAGGCACAAGTGCCACTGGGTAAAGATCTGTTATGTTTCTGTTGCCGGAGGCTAGGTGATCAATCATTTTTTTAGTAATTGGCACAGTGAATTGACTGAGGTGTTTGAGAAGGAAATTTGGGATGCCATGAAGGCCAGGATGAACGCCGTCAGGGAGAGATGTTATCTTCTTTTTGATTTGGATTTCCGTGATGCCATGTTCGCCGGGGTCACCAGCATCCAACCAGCTGTTTATAGGAGGAGCTCCATCTTTTTGCATTACTTGGCAGAATTGTTTGCTGATGTGCTGCATCATTGGAAAGCCAATAAGATTGGTTCCATTAGTACTAATGGATAAGGGAGTGATTTGTTTTTTATTGTATCCCAGTGCCCATCTGAGGTAGTCTCTCGTCCAGCAGTGTTGTTGTGCTAAGAAACATTTGGCTCTTCTGATGGATATATATTCTGCAAGGGACTTTTGCTTGATTTTATAGAGATTTTTAAGGAAGATAATTTTTTCTGCATTTGGAAATTTTGCTGTGATGCTTGAAGTTGTATATTAATGTCTGTTAGGTCATTTAGAAGGCCATTAGGTCTTTTGATTTTCCTGGTGTGGTGATTTAATGATTTGGATTTCCGTGATGCCATGTTCGCCGGGGTCACCAGCATCCAACCAGCTGTTTATAGGAGGAGCTCCATCTTTTTGCATTAATTGGCAGAATTGTTTGCTGATGTGCTGCATCATTGGAAAGCCAATAAGATTGGTTCCATTAGTATTAATGGATAAGGGAGTGATTTGTTTTTTATTGTATCCCAGTGCCCATCTGAGGTAGTCTCTCGTCCAGCAGTGTTGTTGTGCTAAGAAACATTTGGCTCTTCTGATGGATATATATTCTGCAAGGGACTTTTGCTTGATTTTGTAGAGATTTTTAAGGAAGATAATTTTTTCTGCATTTGTGAAATTTTGCTGTGATGCTTGAAGTTGTATATTAATGTCTGTTAGGTCATTTAGAAGGCCATTAGGTCCTTTGATTTTCCTGGTGTGGTGATTTAATATGGACTGAAGTATTCCAATGAAAGAAAACCAGCCCTCCTCAGCAGGAAAGGAAAGGATGTATGCCTCAGACACTATCGCTTCGGTCATATTTGATTGCGTGATCATGCGCATGGTTTTACCAGGTCCATCAATAGGTGTAGGGATTGTAATAGGTGTAAGTTGTAAGATTAGAGCCATATGATCAGAGAAAGCAACAGGGGCCAAGGCTGCATCAAGGTTGAAATGGAGGTCTGGGGTGTAGAAAACCAAATCAATCAGGGACTTTTTAGTTTTAGTATAGAAAGAGTAGGCGTCAGGAGGGAAGAAACCCTCTCCACACATTAATCTGCGATTTATTAGATGCAAAAATCTCTTGTTGAAGTCGTTGTATGTGGTGTTAAAGTCTCCCAGAAGAATAGTAGGGGAGGCTCTGTTAGCTTTGATGGCATTTAGGATATGGATTATTTTTAGATATTGAGAGGTGTCTTTGGCTGTATATATATAAGCTATGATGATCGGATAACCCCAATAGTCTATTTCTATGACAATAATATTGGCATCTAGGAATAGAATGCTAAAACTGTTTGGTGGTGTTGACTTGCTGAGAAGAATACCGACTCCACCTGAAGCAGAATGGCCTATGGAAAATCTAGTAAATCCGAGAGCTGAGAGAAGAGATAATATTTTATGATCAGTCTTATGGTGATATTTAGTTTCACCCATAAGAAGTATATGAGGGGAGCAGAGTGAGAGCCAGTTTTTAATAGCTAGAACTCTATCAATTGAGTTGATGCCGCGAATGTTAATGCCAGCAATTTTGCAGAACATGATAGATTAATCCAAACTGTCCTCAGCAAAGTGTACCAAGTCAATGTGGGACATCTCCATGTTAATGAGTTCTGATGTTGTTTGGCAATCAGAGTCTTGTGATTGAATTTGTGGATGGATTGGAGATATATTTGTTGGTTGAGGAAACGCATCCATGAAGTCTTTGGTGTCTGATGAAGTAGTGTAATCTGTCTGAGATTCGTCAGATGGATCAATGGTATCGATGGTTATAGGATCCATGGTTTTCCTCTTTTTTTCTATGGATTTGCAAAGCTTTGTGCTGGATATATCTGAAATTTGTTTGCTAGCGGGTGGTGGTGAATAATGTATTGGATGGGAGCTGTCATCATCAGAGCTTGATTTATCTGAGCGAATTGATTTTCTTTTAATTTTCTTATTTGTATTTTGGGTATTTGTTGTGTTGGTTTTTTGGGGGGTTTTAAGTTTAATAGTGTTGTTTTCTTTTTCCTGTTCTTTTGATGAAAGTGTTTTTTTATTGTTATAAGAATTTGATTTAAATTTTAGACCCGAGTCATTTTCGGTTTGCTGTAACTGTTGTGAAGCATTAATTATGCTGACTTTCGGGTTGAGTGTTTGATAAGTCTTTTCATCTGGATGGTTAATTATTGTAGGCGTTGAAGAATTGAGGACAGTTTGTGGATCACTTTGTTTAGGTTTGTTAGACTTAGCTGGCCCGAATGATATGCATCATTGGTTTTAAGCTGGGTGGGAGTTGTTATAGATGAATTGTTTTGAAATTTTTTAAGTGTATTTTCTTCATCGCCTGGGTTTTCCTTGCTCTCGTTAGATGGTTTGGTCATATTGTCTTCTTTTGTAGAAAGAGTTTGGCCTAGCATTGTTTCTCGGGGATTAGTACAATATGTATTGTATGAATGATCTTGAGTATTATTGGTTTGAGAGATTGGTTTAGTAGCAGTATGTGTTATTGCTTGGTTCTCTGATTCACTACTATTAGTGTAGAGGTTGGTGTTTGTTCTTTCTTGAAGATTTTCATTTTGAAAGATAGGTTTGGATGTGAAAGGGTTTGTTGGAGGATTTATTTGAATCAGATTGTCTGGGTTTGTGAGGTTGCTGTTTGAATTAGTCCCATGTGGTGATTGTCTATTTAAGGATGTGATAGCCGTATTAATAGGTCTACCAGGGCATCTGTGAACTTTATTCTTTTTAATACCACAGTGTGTGCATATTCTTGCTGCACAATCTTTAATAAGATGTGTTCTTTGAAGGCAGAAGAAACATTGTGGCTGTACTCCCCTGAAGGTCAAAACCATAGGAGAGCCTCTTGCAGTAATAATGGTGGGTATGTCAGTGGGTATAATGTTTTTCTTTAATGTAAGTGTGAAGATAACTGTATTGGACAGGATTTGATCTTCGAAGTGAGGGTTTAATAGGTGTTTAAATTTGCTAACTGAACCATAATTAATAAGGATGTCTTGTAGTTCTTGTTCTTTCAAGTGGGCAAGGCAGTTTTGAATTCTGCCGGATAGTGTAACTGGACGGTTCATATCAATGGAGCATAGTATATTATTTCCCAAAGATCGGTAGTTATTTTTAAAGTTCATATGGTCCACCCACGTTTTAAACTCAACGATAACATAGCGGTCATTGGGATGATTAAGGATCATGTGAATGCCTCTGCCTAATTGATTTTGATTGATTAGGCTGTATAGTTGTTCTAGAGGGAACTTATATAACGCACATTGTTGATTTGTTATGGTTAAGATTAACGACTTATCGCTGTAGTAGTTTGTAAATGATTTATACAGTGTGTTGGGAATCGTTTTGTTGAAATCGTTATTTATTTTTAGGAACATGTCGTCATTAAGATCGTTTATATTAAATGAGACATTTTCCAGAGTGTTTGATTCTTGTTCTGTGTCTAATTCTGAGATATTCAAATATAGTTCATTGTAATTATCGGTCTTAATATTTTCGGAGATACTCTCAGAATTTTTAGACCTTACGATATTTGCGTACGTAGAGGAATTTTTCAATATTGGAATTGAGGAAATTGGTTTAGATTGCAAGTTGGCTGATGTAGCAATGGATTGTTCTGTGCTATAATCTTTGTTTGTTTTGGAATGAGATTTATTAGTTTTAAAATTTATTTCTTCTTTTTGATTTTTAAATTTACTGTTGACAAACTGTAATGTGACAGCGCTGGTTTTGTTGACCTCTGGTGGAAAAGTTTTAACTTTAAAAAATTTGCCGAAATCATCTTGTTGGAAATTTTGTCTATTATTTTCAGATATGGTTTTCAGGGTATTATTGGGCAAAGGAAATTGCTCATTAGAGTCTTCCGAGGGAGCGTAAAGTCTTCGGAGAGGAGATGATTGGTTTTTGCTTGAATTTTTAAGAATTTCAATAGTTTCGGTTGATGAGATATTTGTCCTATTGTTTATATTAGGGGTAAGTTGAATATTTTCTAAACTTTTGTTGATATTTGCGATGGTGTTTTCATTTGATTTATTGGTTTGTGGGTTTTTATTTGTAGTGAGAAGTTAGTTTAGTTGCATTTAGATTAGATCTAAGGCTATAATATTTACGACCGATGACTGCATTGCTAGATTGAATGCTGAGATCGGGGTTAACATTAATTTGAGAGTTATCGATTATATTATCACTTTCCATAATATATAATGATTAAAACCGAACCGACTTACCTTGAATAAAAAACGTAAAGGTAAGGGGACAATCGTCCCTGTCTTCTTGAAACTGAATCACTAAGGGACGCTTTTAATAAGACCAGTTGCAAAGATGGCTGCCAAAAGCGGAAGAAGGCAAATGATTGTTTGTCAGGTAAAATTTAAAAAAAACATGAAAATAATATATTATTAAAAATCTGAAATGAATCTATTTAGTCATTGCTTATTCACTTACAAATATTATTTTAGGTTTGTTTCTTACATAAATTGTATTATTTTCATATTCAAACACATTACATTATTTTCATGTTTTTTTTTTTTGTGCTTTGCATTCATTTAATCCATTATTATGATCATGATCACCAATAAAATATCTCATTAAACCTTTGCAATAATTATAGCTTTTGAATTAATTTGTTTTTCAATCATTGTAAATTTGGCTAAGATAGGGGGCGGGTCTACATCAATCTGTTACAAGACATTACTGTGTAAAATTGTGGTGCCATGTGGCAAATTTTTTTTTTAATGCGTTCTGCAGATTTGTCAATTTTTTGTAATGACTGAAAATTTGAATAATGAAAAATTTTCTTTTCTTTTAGGGAAAACGGCAAGGAAAATAGTTGTAACGCTTGAAACACATTACAAAAAAGCTGTTGCAAGAAAACACAAGTTTACAAATAGTTTATTGAAATTGACAAATTCTCCACATCCCAAAAAAAATGTGGTGAGGGAAGTCCAATGTCAAGACAATATTGATATTTTTTTTTCGATGCAAACACCATTTTCTCTCAAAATTAGTTGGTAATGGTCAGACGTTTTATCTACAAGTTCTGAAACATTCACGTGATGTGATATAATGTAAACATTCCATTTTGTGGCAAAGTGATGCAAGCTTCACCACAACAATGCCTCAATGTGTAGTCAAATGTGCAACAATTAATTAAATTCTGCATGACTCAGCTTATCTATCAGTCATATTCACTTGAACTCTAACTATATAATTTCTTTTTATTTTCTCAAATGAAAAAAAGCCTCTAATTATTATTATTTTTTTGCTGACTTACAAGTGGTGAAGAAAAAATTGTAAGAGTGATAAAAGGCTTCACTCTGTATTTCCAGACTACTTCGAAAAATGAAAAGCACGTTTAGACTGTTGTATTGTATTAAATGAACAGTACTTTGAAGTGATATTAAATTAATAATACTTAAAGATAAATAAACAATTTTTTATTATCAAATTCCAATGCACTTTTGGGTCTCCTCATATTATTTCCAAATTTGTTTTCTAAATAAATTATATATTTTCATATTTTTTATTTTATATATGAAAAACATGAAACTTATTGATTAGCTTATTCCTGTCTACTCTGATGTATGGATGTGTCTACCTCAATATGTAGTACATCTATGAAACAAGAAATTGTAATTCTATGCTTTTCTTGCCAGAGTAAGCAATTAGCTTTTATTATATTTGTTTTATTTTATTTTTTTTTCCAGTTAATTATATCTCACATTTTTATTTCATCTATTCTAATTATTAGATACTGCATGTTATTGATATATTATTTTAATTATAATTACATTTCTAATTTTAAATATTTAGAAGGAGGGAGATTTATATTAATATATTAAAAGAATATCATTGAAATGATAAATTGGGTATTAAATAAGTCTAATTAATAAGTTTTACATTTCTTGTCCAGAAGCAGGTTGAAGTAATTAGACAATCAAATGATATTTGATTAATGACAATGATAATTTGATACTCCTAATATATCAACTTTTTGAAATTTTTTTTTTAAATCCGATTCATTTTACATAGGGTAAAATTGAAAAATTACATTTAAAGAAAAATAAATAGAACTCAGGACAATAATTTTTTAAACAAATAACCACAAAATATGACCTCTTTAGCTAGAATGTGAAGAGATAAAGTAGTTTATCTAATCAGTTGTCAGGGATCAAGCTGCTGGTACCTCCTACTTAATGAGATTTCATTAATTATATAATAAAGATTTTATGAAGTTTAACCATTTCATGGACATCATGTTTTCATTCTTCACAATTTCACTCAATCATAATTAACTAAGTTTATTACCCTCCAGAGCTGCATGAAAAAAATTTCTAGTTCATAGTTTTATAAGACTGCATAACATTATTTAGCTGAGCATTAAGCAATAAAACAAAATTGAAGTCATTACTGGTAAAAAAAAAAAATCTAATAAAAATCTTTATAAATGAACTAAACATTTATAATGGATTCTGGATCGTGATTAATTAATTCCAAATAGTATGATAAATAAACAGTGAATGAAAGATTATTTTTTTAAAATGATCCATTTTTTAAGAATGTTTTCAAATTTGTATGTAAATTGAAAGTGGCAATTTTTTGTAGAACACAATTGTGAATGAGGCTAAAACAAACCATTAATACTTTGTGTAAAGCACTTTAATTTATAGTTTGAGCCAATTTTTTTTTTTTAAATAAAATTTTAACTTTCATATTTATTTAATCACTAACTTTAGTTTATTTTAAATATATTTATTTAAAAAAATAATGTATTATCCTGAAGGTTTGTGATGATGGTGTTCTAGTTGTATTTTTATATTGGACTATTTCCATCATCTAATATGGCGTATTGAATGTCTTTAAAAAAAATTAACTTTATTTAAATATTCCAAATATATTCAACTGTTAGTAATAGCATATCAAACAGGTTAGTATATTTATGCACAACGTTTTGAGAGGTATTATTCTCCCCTCGTCTTCAGGTGCATTAATATATTAAAATAGATACATTTTTACTACATTACCAAATTAAACACCATTAACATTGGAATGTGAACCTTATCCAGGGTTTCAATCATCTTTCTATTAGCCATTATTAGTCATTATCAAGAGCATTTTGTGGTTGCTAAATTCATTTAGAAAGATTTTTGCTACTTTCTTAACTGATTGTTAAATCAGCATATCCAAGTAAAAAAATTTTTAAAACTCATATGAATTTTGAAAGAAAGCAAAAAATTAAAATTAAAATTTGGGTACAAAGAAAAAGGTATTCAAGCATGCTTAATCCTAGTACTTTGAATATTATTTTGTGAGCACAATTTTTATTAAAATACATTTACAAGATTTTAGGACACTATAATCCTCAATCATACATGCCTTTTACATAACTAAATTTTTAAATATATTTTAGTTAAAAAATTCATAAACTGAAATATTATATAGTGTTATTATGAATATATTTATAATAATATGTTTGAATTTTTGGAAGATCTTAAATAAATATAACTTCTAATTGTTTTACACTAAAAAAGATCTAGTAGTATAATCATTATATAATTAATACTGCATATTTATTGTGAATGTGAAAAAAAATCTAGATTATGTTTCCTATAATTGATTTATATCTCCCCCCCCCTCTACATCCAGTATATATATTTTTTTATTATTTCATTGTCAGAAACCTAAACTTAATTTGTTACTTATTTGTTAATATTTAGATTATTTGGTTCAGATTATCAAATTTTTAGTTTTCTATAAATGCATATGCATAATATTTACAGCTTTTTAACTTACCCAGTTAATTAAAATAAACTTTGTTAATTTTGAGTTTGGGTCTTTGACTTTGCAGAAGCAATACATAATTTTACCACTATTTAATTCATCCACCATTTCTTCAAGATCTCCAACTAATGAAATAAATAGAAAGAAAAGCAGACAAGTATTAGAAAGATAAAGAGAAAAAATGTAAAAATATAATTGAGGAAAAAATGTAATAATTACCCCCTCCCCCCCATTTGAAAAAATCAAACAAAAAAAAATCAAATTGAAAATAAAAATGTGTATACATTTTATTGTCATTTCTCTTAATTATTTAAGAAAAAAATTTTTTTTTTTCATTTGCAATAAAATTCAATAATGCTATATGCAATTCATCCCCAAAAAATGCAATTAAGAAAGATTTAAGTCACACTTGTCAAAATATTCATCTTATAATATCGAAATACCTAACCTAGATGTAATTAAAGGGGATTGGGTAGAGATGATGGCTGTGGGAGCTTGAAAGTCTGGGTTCAAATCCCCTTTAATTTCATCTTAAAATAATAACTTACTCCAAATATCAATTAACATAAAATAAAAAATTTGTGCTAATTACATTAAATATAAATTGTAATATTCAACATAAATAGGTATTCTGATAGTTTACAACTAAACTCCTCACTTTAAATAAAAATTCCTAATATTTAAAGTGATGATTGAGAAGTGCATATGTTCAGTAGCTAAGAATACTATCAATGCAGCTTCAACTCTTGAAAATCATTAACAGTATAGTTTCTAATATTCAAAAAGGGTACTAGAAAACTTCAATGAAGTGTTATGAATTGTAATTGATACAATAAAAGAAAGAAGGTATTCTATCTCCTAAGAATAAATCTAATGCTAACTTTGGGATAATTTGCTTATTAAATTTCAATATTTCAGTTTGTTTGTTTTTTTAATTAACAATAATCAGTAGTTAATGATTGCTTTTTTTAAAAAAAAATAAAGCCAAATATTTTACATAGAATGTTAGGAAATTTGTGCTAAATATATATATAATTGTAAATTCTAATATTCAACAAGAAACAACAATAGATAAAATTCTGGTAATTTATAATCAAACAAATTAAACAATATTATACTTCAAGTGTAATCAAATGATGAAATAGATTCTGTGTATCAGATTGATCTCAGCCCCTTAACTAATTCAATTATCCAAAATATACAAAAGGAAAAAAAAGACTGAAAAATATCAAAAAATAAATACTAATAACAATTTTGTCTTAATCATTTTATAAAAAATAACATGAAACCAGTTAGTTGTACATACTATATTTTGCACATTTAAAACTACAAAAATTAAACAAAATATATTCCTCTGGATAATTTTAAAAAAAAAAAAAAAAATCAATTGTATATATATATCCATATTATAAAAAGCAACAAATAATGTTTTCTTCAATGCAAAATATTCTAACATCTGCCTTCTAAAGAGGATATTCTGCACCAAAAATGCATTTAAGGATTTAATAAGCATTTGTGAAACTTTCATTTTTTACAGGAACATTTATATTAATGCACAAAATTAATAATGCAAAACACTGTTTTCCTACTTTCCTTATATATAAAATCCCTATTTTCTCTGTTGTCTGATTGATGAATGTTTGTCTGATGTCACCAGTCAAATTCACAACCACTACATTTATGTAAAGGAAGTAATTCCACCATTAATAAAAAATGCTCAGAAAAAAAATCAATACATGTGCTTTTTTAACTACAGATATATAGCATGTATTTCATGATGAAGATTCCCAGAGAGCTGCAAAAACAGCCACAAATGCCAATTCATAATTCAGCATTAAGGCACTCCATGCTTTCATAGTCTGTCAATCCCCTAATATAATTCAGATGAATGACATACTCATCAAGGTTAGTAAAAAAAAACATATTTACATTAAATCTTTTTAAAATATATATTTTTTTAAAAAAAATAGAAAAACAACTGGCTCAAAGGTCAGGGTTTTTGTATTCTGACATTAATAAATGGTAACTAGTAATAAATATAAAAAGCTTAATACTTTTGTTCGTGGTCCTATTGAAAAATTAAAAAAAAAAAATTTTTTTATTCAGAGGGTGCCCCAGTAATGCTGTCAAATATGACAGGAATATTTAAAAATGTAAATTTTAATTTAACTTTATTAAAATTTGGAAATGTATTGGTATAAAATGTTTTGCTTAATTTATATTAAATCTTTAAAAAAAATTGTCTGAAAGCCCACAGTTTTTGTATTCCATCCTAACAATGGTCTTTCAGGCTGGTGCACAATTCTCACATTTAAAATCTTTTGTTTAATTAAATCTTGAAAAAAAATTTATTAAAGCAACCAATTTAAAAAAACCACAGCCTTATAAGGTGGGATACATCTAATATCATCTTTCAATATGAATATATTTTTATTTCTGAAATCTAAATTTCATTTCCATTTAATTATTGGATAACTTTTCCCAAATTATAAACTTCAAGAATTTTGATTCAAATGTATTTTGTGTATATATTCAATTGATATATTCTTTTGTGTGTTTTCTAATCTTGAATTCTCTTTTCATAACACACATAACCTTTGTTTGCACTACTTTTCTAGATTAATTATTTTTCCAAATTAAAAATAATAATAATAAATTTAATAGATCTTTGTTATGATCTTGCATATGACAGTACAATTAATAAAGAGTAGGAATTGAATTAAAGTTGGAATAGAAATTTCATTTGACAATAATTATATATTTGGATCTTCCTGCCCTTACCAAATGGTCTACTTTGAAAAATCTGATTGCTTTGCAGATTGCAAATAATCACCAGAACTGGTTGTAATATCAGAAATACTAATGGTAGAAAGAGGAAGAAGCAATATAATAACACTTTCTATATATATATATCATATAGCCTATTATTGTAAAATTACATCTTCATTGAATTGGGCTTGTGAAATGAATAAATTGTAATAGGTTTCCTAAAAAATATTTTATGATGAATTTAAAAATTTTATGATAGAGGAAGACCCACCAGTTCATGTTGTAAAGATTATGACTGAAAATATAATATAATAGAGCTATAATTAGCAAAATATAGAAATATTTCAAAAGTGAAGAACATTTCAAAAGATAAAAAATAGCATCAGAAAATAGAAAATAAACTTGTAAGTGGATATATATGAACTTATTTGTGATTCACAGATTATAGTACAGTAATTATAAAACTAATTTTTTTAACACATTATTTTTTGGTTTTTTCTTTTTTTTTTTTTTACTTCTCGAATTGCAATGGCCATGCTTATTTGTAAATGCTTATAGAAAATTATGAGTCCTCTTATATTAACATTTCTTTCCAAATGTTGACATAGTTACAGAATCCATACAATATACATTTTAACACATATATGTATAATAACAAATATTTTCAACATACACATGCAATATGTACACATATTTACAACTTATTAAACATTATACATATTGAGACATCAATAAATGGTAAAATAAAACTTTCTACTAATAAATAAATACTTTCATTTAATAAGTGAAAGGAAACTATCTCTTTTTTTCTTTTAAAATAATAAGTATTATAAAATTAGATATAAACGACTTACCCCATAACTTTTTTCTAAGCACTTTGTACACAACAAATAGGTTTTAAATTACTCATTAAAATAACATATAATATTTTTGTATACTTCTTTATTCTTCTTGTTAGAAAAGTATTGATGAAAAATAAAGGGAAAATTAAATTAGAAAATTGAAACTACTCTTGAAAAAGATTACAGTAGTATAT
Organism: Epiperipatus broadwayi; assembly: GCA_028023455.1. Classification (NCBI taxonomy): domain Eukaryota; kingdom Metazoa; phylum Onychophora; class Udeonychophora; order Euonychophora; family Peripatidae; genus Epiperipatus; species Epiperipatus broadwayi. The sequence continues at coordinate 12,226 of JAQFVV010000641.1, forward strand.
GCTTGTGCTATTTTGAAATTGTAATGCCAAATAATTTGAAATGAAATAAAAAAATTTAATTTATTTTTATTAATTTCTAATTTTTACTTACCCCCCCCCCCCCCCAATGTGATTACATAAAACCATAGATATGAGAAATAGAGGTGATTGTATATATATAAAATTTCCCATCATAACGTTGCAATTAAAAAAAAAAAGCAATCTCAAAAATTTATTACAATTTAAATCAGTTGTTATTTTTTTCCACAAGATGATAGTTAGTAATAATAAATGATGTAAAATGAGATACCAGTAGCCCAATAAAAGTATAAATAATTACTAGTCATGAATGTTTATGCTTAAAGTAAATTTTTTATATAGAATTTACAAATACTATCTATAAATAATTTGAATTTGTCAAGTGTTGTTAGCCGAGAGGTCAGCACAGTTGCCTTGCAAGCAAGCAGTCGGTTGCAGACGGTTGCGGGTTCGCCTCCAGGCCGATGCTATGACATATGAAAAAAATAATAATAATTTGAATTTTTAAAGTAAAAAAAATTTTTTTCCAGATTTTCATTAAACATTATAAAAACTCTAAAAATCTGTAAAAAACATTATTATTATTACATTTTGCAATTGTCATTGCACGAGCTACTTGTAAAAATTAATGATGGCACCAACAATGATAAATATAAGCAACAGATTAGTTACTCTCTGCAAAAAACATAAATCATCTTGAAACTTTATACTTATTATTCACATTAGGAAGCACTTTGTGTATTTGAATATCATAAAAATAGTTATTAAAATGATCAACAATATACTTTTTTACAACTTCGATTTTTAAGAGCTTTTTCACATAATACTAAAGATAAAGTAATCACCAGACTTTTCAGAAAATATTAAAGATAAGTAAATCAAATCTGTCTCACAAATAAAAGTACATTGGCTCAATAAATGTAAAAGTCTAACAAGATTTATAAACATAATAGATTAAAAGATTTTTGAAATCAAAAAATCAAAGTTATGATAAAGTGATTTTTGTTGATTAGACAATTTATATTTTTTGAAATATATCAGGAACAAATTGAATTTCATAAACTTTAAAGATAAAACACATTTCTGCAATGATAATTTTGTAAATTTGTTTATAGTAAAACTAATTTAATGGATTTCTCACTTTAAAAAAACACCCTCATCAATTTCTCAAACATGAAAAAAATGATAGACAACTTTAACACTTTGTTGCTAATTTTAAAATACTGCAAAAATTGTTTGAAAAGAGGAATGAGCCTGTTAATAAAATATCAAGAAAATGGTCACATTTTTATAAATCCATTTACTTATAAAGAATATGGAATAGAATTAACTGTAAGCCACAATGGAAAAAAATTAATTAGATTGTGAACTAACAAAATGACATATAGTATTGTTATTCTCATGCCAATGATGAAAACATTTGGAATTTGGTTGATAGAGAAAAATGTCTTTGTTTAGAAAATGCAACTTGCAAGATGAAATCATTTTCTAATTTGGTTTATTTACGTAAGTCACTGTTTTTCTCAATGAAAATTGTAAAATCAAAATATATATTGCAATTGACTGATGAATATTTAAATTATTTTTTACCAACAGGTATTTCATTATACATTCCTAATTATACTGCATTGGTTGATGATAGGCAGTGTCAAAAGCCATGTTAATTATTAATTTAAAAACAGTATTTTATGTGAATCTGTGGGAGATAAGATACAGGTGTGAAGATATGATGGTTGCATTATATATAAAATATAAAAATAAAGCAACTAAAATAGTTTTAAAAGTATCAAGGAAACAAATATTGGATTCAATATTTCTTTGGAATTATATGCCTTTGATTAGAAATTGTTTACAAGAACTTTTATTGTATAAAAAAACTAAAACATATATATAAAGTACAGACAATATAAACAATAAAACTTGATTGGATTCATATGTGTAATCTTTTCTTCATATTTCCTAGGGATTGGGATATCCAATAAATAAATGAATGGTTTTATTGCTCGGAAGTTCATAACAAGTTCATGTCGAGGATGTGCCAGAACTAGAATCGATTTGGGAATCTCAAGCTCCCTATTTTGATACTCTATCATTGCACTAAATCATGCATCCAATTATCATTAAGTAAAGTTAAAGAATTAATTTTAGATTTACTGGATACTATTTTTTTGATCCATTTAAATATCAACATTATTTTACTCCAAACAATAAGTTTTATTTTTGTAATTATCCTTTTCCTGATAATTACAAAAAAAAAAATCAGTTTGATTGGTATATTCCAGTTTCAGAAGAAATTCCTTTTTGAGACATATTTACATATTGACATAAAAAAAAGTAACTTCTCAATAAATGAAAACAAAAGACAATTTAAAGTAAACTTTTAATTTTGAGGCAGAAGCCATGACAAATCATACTATTAAACAGAAAAGTGAACGTAAGTTAGTTAATAAATAAATAAACTTTTAATTATTAACATTTGCACACATACAAAAATTTTGTATAAAAAAATTACAAGTAGGTACATATGATTATTGTCTTAAAATTAAAAAAAAAAAAAACCAAAAATAATATGAACAAAGCTTTGACTAATATTTAATACTTTGATGTAAATAAACAGTATTTTTGTAATAAAATGATAATTAATAAGAAGTATGTGTTATTAGTTCTTCTATATCCAGTCTTATTTCTAACAAAGCTTACTATTTTTTATATTAGTGAGAACTGAAAATCCTAACTCACATAAATATAATGTAGAAAAGTGCAATATTTATTACTGTTTTAAATAACTTCAGATATTTACAATATTCAAAAAGTATCCAGTGGAAGTTCCAAATGTTTTATTTTTAATGTTCGATCACATGAGAAGGTAATCATTACTTCCTCTTTTTCAAGGCAAAGATTGATATATCATCAACAAAAGAATTTCAAATCCAGTCATGTTTATCTGATTAGATTGATGGAAAATATTTACTAATTGTCTTCTGAAGCATATCCAAATGGTTTTTCGCCAATGATGCAAAAAAATTTCTTTTATAATAAGAAATTTTTTGGGCTATTTTCATTGATCTTTTTAATCCATAGACATAACTTTTTCTAAATGCAGTTAATTTATTTGTCAATGTTAAGATGTAGTTTCATCCTTGCAAATTTGTATGTAAAATGTTAAGATGCACAGATATATGTTCTAAGTAAACCAGCTTTGCACACCACTTTCATTGTTCAAACAATCGTAAAATTTTTGTGTTTTCATAATATTATTTTTTTCTTTTTCTACCATACTTGTTATTTAAAAAATATACAAAGTTCTCTTAATTCAAATACACAAGCTAAAACTCTCTCTTAAAAGTCAGCAAACTTCATTATGCAATAATAAACAGTTGTAATTAGCCTCCATGCTGTCACATAATTCTTTGAATAAACATGATTTTACAGATCTGCTTTTAATATGGTTAACTATTTTTATCATATCATCCAAAACAATGCTTAATTTTGTGGGAAGAGTTTTAGCTACTAAAGCTTCTCGGTGAATAACGCAATGTGTGGAAACAATACGATTTTTTTTTGTTTGTAAATGTCCAGAAACCTTTCTCATGAGCTTCCATTGATGAATTACAGTCTGTACAAATACCTGCACAGAAATTCTATGATAAGTTTGTATTTTTTAAAAAATTGTTGATGTGCAATTAAATATTTATCTTCCCCTTGTTCTTCCTAACAATTTCTGACAAAGTAAAAATTGTTTCATAATTGAATTCCCATTAATTGTGCTTTTCTGCTAATATCTGTTGATGCATCTATTTGTAGCACAAAAATTTGGCTATTAAGTTTCTGATGAACACTTTTGATTATATTTTTCAAAATATCAATGATTCTTCAACTAATAGTATCATTGGAGATAGGAATATTATTTATTTCAGCTTCTGCTTCTTTGCCAAATGTATATTTCACCATTATACGACAAGCAGGAAAAATTAACCTTTCTGCAATTGAATGAGGTTTCATCCTTTGTGCAATAAGTTGAGCTATCTCGTAGAAGGCAATTTGGGTTTTATCAGATACCCTTGTTGCCTTTTGGAATTTGTTTGGCACTATTTATCATTAATCTCTCAAAATACTTATCTTTGGACACCAAATTTGATTGAACTTTTTTCAAATGCCATTTTAGTTTGCTAGAAACCATTGCACCATTTGTTTTTTGTATGTCCACACACAACACATAAAGGCAATGGGGAATGTAAAACTGAAATTTAAGTAATTTTCACTATATTTTTTTGGGACTAATTTTTGACCTTTTTGCCTAAGGTTCATCCATGCTAGTACTGCTGATATTATTAGCATTGTCAATGGATATAATATTTATATTTGGTCCAGAACTGCTACTAGTATTGCTGTCATCTTTAGTTCTATTTGCTATAACAATTTTTCTTATATCCACTTTTGGATAAACTAAAAATTAATTTTAAATTGCTTTAATTATAATTATTTATTATTTGTAATTAAGAAGTAATTGATATTTTATAAAAATCAAATTTACACATTTACTTAGTAATCTAGATTGATTTCATGGCACACTTGGAGGATTTTATGGCACACCTTTTGAGAAATATTGGTATATTCATTTCCTGAATATTGAGCATAATTATATTGGTTCTTTTCTACATGTTGACTCTTTTCATATTTCCTAATTATAAATATACTTTTAAAATAAATTTTCATGTGTATGATTTCTGTAAAAGAACCCTTTTATGAAATTGTTTTTGTAAAACAAATATAGGAAATTCTAAAAAAAAAAAAAATTCTCGATTTAAGTTGTTTGTGACAACAACTACAATTAGATCAGGGGTGGACAAACTTTTTCCGCTGAAGGCCATATTGTCTTTCGTAACACATCTAGCAGGCTGCAAGTAACAAATAAAATTATTTGAAAACATATGTTTACATATATCACAAAAATATATAACAAAAAAATATTTTATTTTCTTATTAATGAGATTTATGTAATTGTCTACAATTCTGCTCTAAACTGTCGTAATCCAGACTGAGACTACTAGTGCCTATTTATAAAATCGCATTTAAATTTGAATCTGACAAAACAGACCTATTCTTTGATTTATTTATATTCATACAGGAGAATGTCTGTTCATAAATATATGTTGCAGCAAACAGTTTTGTGAACTGAGCAATTCATAAATATTAGTGAGTGTCATATTCATAAAAATTTCCTTCAGTGCATTATCTAATTGAAGATCTATCAATTTAAATTGCAAATCATCCAATACTGTTTCTACATTGCTAGTAAATAGATAACATAACAAATTAAATTGATTTTCCAGTGATTTAAAATCAGCAGAATGCCTTGAAAATTCTTCTCTTAAAACAGACAACTGCTTACCATATTTTTTTGAACAAACTTGATTGAGTCTGCGTCTGCAATATTGGAAAATGCACAAAATTTTGCCATGGAGGTGTTGGTCAAAAGTTGTATTTTCACGTGGAAAGATTTAATTTCCACAAATAATTCATGTGCAAAAACATTTTTGCCTTGTAATTTAATGTTCAGTTCATTTCATTTATTGAAAATGTCAACTGCAAATGCGAAATTAGGATACCCATTCACAGGTTTTTCACATTATTGACAAATTCACAATTAATGTCTTTCATTTGAAAGAAAAGCAAAATTTCTTGTCTCAGATTCCATACCTTTTCAGAATATTGCCAAGGCTTAACCAACACACATACATTATTATGATAAAACACATTTAAATAATCACAATCCATTTCATCCAAGAAATTCCTGAACAGTCTGTGATTTAGTTCTCTCACTATGATGATGTTTATAACTTGCACTACTGGATCAATCACGTTTAAAATCCAATGAAGATTTGCATAAGCTTTCTTGGCAAATTATACAATGCAATGATATTTTAAAGAAGGATGTGGATGCTCTTCCACTTTTTCACCATGAAGCTCTACAAGTCCAACTGCTTTTCTTATTAATGAAGGTGCATCATCAGTTGTTATGCTTACCAATTTATTCAATGGTAATCCAGATTTATTCAGACAATTTTCAAGGCATTCATACAAATCTTTACCAGTTGTTGTATCCATCAATTTTTCAAATGAGAGCAGCTCTTCAGTAATTGCAAAATTATGATCAATTCCTCTGATGAATACAAGCAGTTGTGCAGTATCTTTAATATCATTGCTCTCATCCAGTGCCAAAGAGTACCAATCAAATGATTTGTTAACTTTAACTAACTGTTTGAACAAATTCTCTGAAATTGCATCTATACGATGTACTATAATTCTTCTTGACAAAGATATTGCTTCAATTTTTGTTTTAATCCCTGGGCAGACAATGTCAACAGTGGCAAGCATGTATTCCTTTAAAAATTCACCTTCAGAAAATGATTTTTTTATGTTTGGCAATATTATAGACAAGTATAAAACTAACTTTCATTGCACCAGCTTGTAATATCACTTTATTTGACAAAAACAATTTGTTGCCAGTTTAAACTTTTTAATAAATCATTTGCCTTTTGCTGTTTTTCATTTTTTGATAAAGTACTTGCAAATGTATTGTGTTTACTTTGCAAATGTCTCTTCAAATTGTACTCCTTGAAAACAGCAATGCTCTCATGGCATATTAGGCACACTGCTTTGTTTTCAACATCTGTGAAAAAATACTTCTATGTCCATTCATTGTTAAAAACATGGCATTCATCGTCAATTTTATGTTTTTTAAATGTAGTCATTTTTAAGAACATATTTCAAAATTTGGAAATTAACAGCCATGTCTGAACACTAATGAAACAAACAGTATACTGACAAATGCAATGATTTTAATCAAGACTGTGAGATTTAGACAAAAACAGAGCTGATCGAGCGAAAAGTTCCAGGATCTTAATTGGAACAATTATTTATTTTACACATATAATGAAAACAAGTTAAGTTGATAGCTTCTACTCAATGAATTATATCTTTTATTATTACAGCATTTATAAAGCTAGTGTAAAGAATAAATAAAATAAATAAAAATAATTGACATTCATATATATTTCATCACCTTTAAAGATGAAAATAATTTTTTAATCTTAGCATTAGCTGCGTCATGAAGAATTATAATCATTTAATCATTAAATTAATTAGGTTATTAAATCAAAAACATATTTTAAAATCTACATTTTAAAAAAAAACAATTTAACAAAAAAAATATGAAAAGCATTAATGTGAAGAGTGTATGTTTGCACGTATATATTCTGCATAATCTATTTTAATACATTGTACAGGATTACACCTGCATTTATATATGTAATACATGTGGGATTTGAACTCAGACTTTCACACGACCTACAACTCTCAGTGCCATCTTATATTGCTGACTCACCTGATCACACACATGTTGAAAAGATAAATAATCACCAATAAACATATTTCGTGCTAAACCAGCACTCATTAAAGTATGAACATTGGTTATCTTAATATAAAGCTGAGTACTAATTGTATATATGTGTGGAGATGGTAATCTGAACCAACTGATGAATGCTGCTTTAGCACAAAATATGTGTATTATCTTTTCAACATGTGTGTGATCAGATGAATCAGCAATATAAGATGGCACTGAGAGTTGTAGGTCGTATGAAAGTCTGAGTTTAAATCCCGCACATATTACATATATAAATGCAGTTGTAAGCCTGTACAATGTATTAAAATAGATTATGCAGTATATGCACGTGCAAACACACTCAATTTGATTTAAACACGCATTTTAAATATTCTTCACATTAATGCTTTTCATATTTTTTTTTTTGTTAAATTGTTTGTTTTTTTTATGTAGATTTTAAAATATGTTTTTGATTTAATAACCTAATTAATTTAATGATTAAACGATTATAATTCTTCATGTCCCAGCTCTAATACCACAGTACCAACTACATTTATTATTCATTTAGTTATTTCGAAGTTGTTTACAAGAACACCTGAGTTTGGTAATTATAAAATAAATTTCAAAAAAAAAAAGTTTCAACTGGTGATGCATGATTAATTTATCTTTAAACAAAAAAGAAAAATCTTTTACAAACAGATGAGAAAAGTTGGATAAAAAAAAAAATCTTTTAGCTGTTTACACATTCTATTTAATTACTTAATTGTTTTTTTAAAAGGGGATAAATTTAAAAAAAATAAAGTTGCAAATAATTACTAACCTGTGTTGTCTATTTATGTGCTATTACTAACAAGTTGTTCAATTCTTAAATGTTAAAATCTAGCATCCCTATACATTTTAAATTGGTTTGCTATTCATATTTGATGACCTCGATGTACTGGATTGAATGAAAATAGCAAAAGAAGAACAAGAATAAAGACAATACATTTTCCCCAAGTGTTTATACACTTTTATTTCAAAAAGCACTTGGAAAATGTTAATTGAGATTTTTATAGATCGTAAGATCTTTCTTTAATGGAAGTTAAAAATCTTCCATTTGTTATAAATTGATAAAATTTTTAGCAAAAGTGCTTTTGTACACAAATTTGCCCTTTGGTAATTTACATATGTATTAATTAACACCATTAACAGAAGAAAAAATACAGCATTTTCTACGAATATCCCAAAAGCATTTATTTGTTTTATTGATTTATCTTATTTTAAATCTCATCTCATATACACATTATGAATTAACTTGTATTTAAATAAGTTTAAAATGAAAGAAAGCCAATTAATTAAGCAAATGTTAATGTCATTTTTTTGTTGTTGTTATCAGACTGTCAGTAAAGATTTTGTTTTTATTAAAGATAATTGATCATGCATTTCAGTTTTAAGTTTAAGTTTGCAATTAAAAAAACCGGTTTTTATAAACAAATTTTTAAAAATTAGTTTCATTGATTTGAAAATATTCACACATTTACAAATCAAATTTTATTTTATTCTTAAAAGACAAAAATATATACATGCATCAAATATAATATTATTTTATTTTTAAGACACAAATATATATATATATGTCAATTATTAACTGGAAGCTACCACAGTAGATATTTTTAACTATATGTAAAATCTGTATGTATGACATTTTTTAACTTATGGGCAGCCATAGTTTGCCCACCCCTGACTTAGATGATAAAAGTTAACAATAATTTACAGTTGCAGTTTTCAAAAGGTATATCTTGAAAAATATATGTTTTAAATTACACCTAATAATATCCTTTTTTTTTAAAAAATATATTTTTTAATTAAAATTTTTTTTTTTAATATCTAACATGCATGACAATCAATGCATTTTTAATGCCTAATATTACTAAATTGTATGCATTAATATGGATAGCCAAGCAATAATAACATGGTACTGAGATGCCTTCCTTTTGTTACTGTTATTTTGATCCTAAAAAAGTCTTCAAGCAAAGAATATATCACATACACATTTATTATAACCTTAATATTAATGTTAAACAAAATAAAAGCAGTCTCAAATCAATATTGTTACATAATATTCTAAAAATAATAAATTTCTATTTTATACTGTTGTATTTTGTAAAAATTGAATGCAAGTTTGTGCACTCCAGAAAAACTAATATTTATTCGAGAAGTTTGTAGATCGCGCACTGATAACTGAGGAATTTAATTAACATAATGGCGGACGATAATTCCAAGAAATATTTGCTGATTGCAAATTTTTCTAGATAAAAGATGTTACCTTATTGGACAATGTGATTAATTGCTGCAGTTATCAGAAAGCTATAAAAAGACTGTTAACAACTACGTCAGGTCAGTATTTGAGTAACAACTATGTGAGCAGTATTTGAGTCGGCAGTATTTGAGTAACAACTATGTGAGCAGTATTTGAGTGCATCTCCAATAGATGTTCCTGTTCAATTCCAGTAGGAGACATCTCGTGTCAGTGCTTGCGGTTAAGGTCCAGCGCTCAGTGGAAATATAGTTTACGGGTATAGCTAGAAAGGGCCCACAGAGATTGGGGAGCCTGCAACCTGAGGAAACCATCTGGATAGCAGCTGAATAAAGAGTCGAGTTTCCAGCGGTTTTCAAGTGGAGTTACTGGTAGACTGTTGCAGAGACGGAAGCTGTAAGGAACTTAAGGTCAATCACAGTGCTATACTACAAAGAGTTTGAGTGCAGCTAAACTGGACTGGGGCTAAGGTATGCGTAAACCTAGCCCATTGTGAACCATTTTTGTAGCAGCCAGCCTGAATGAACATCGAGGGAATTGATCATTAGCGAACTGTGGAGATAGAGTGTTGCAGACTATTCGCTATTCTGATTACTTAAAAACATTGTGTCTTAATGTATATAACCATACATATGGACAGAACATATACTTCCATGTTTTTAATGTCACAAAAACTTCCCATTAATATGTAATAACAAGACTATTGACTAACTTATTTTATAACAGCAATTTTTAAAATTCGTGTGACCATAACAGTGATGTAATTTATTTTTTTTATATTTAAACATTCTTTCAATCAACTGTGAAGGGCTATCCAAATTCTGTGGTTGTTTTTTCCATTTTGACCACTTAGTTTTTATATATAATTTTCTATACAAATTCATCTTAAAAAAAAAAAAAAGACCAAACTTTGCTATTTCATTTTAAGTTATCCAATATTAATCAGTAAAATTCACTTTAAATTCTAACCCATAAACTAATACCCATTTATATATTTATAATTAGCATACAGACACCTAAAATGATTAATCAAAATGTTTTCCTTTCAGTTTCTTTAAACAACAAATTATAACATACATTTAATACATAAAAATCAATGAAAAACTTGTGGAAGCTTAATACTAAAAAGCAGAACAGAACACAAAAGAAATAAAGATTTTGCTTAAATGTACAAAATAAAAAGAAAATAGATTTTTATTATATTTCTTTTTTGTACTTTTATTAAAAGCTAAATCTGAATAACTTATTACAAATAATTAAAAATTGATTAGAAATTACTGTGAAAAAAAAAAAAAAAAATCCCTCTCCATAATTATGAATTTACAATTTAAAATCAAAGAATTCAAATTTACAACAAAAAAAAAATGTAGAAATTTTATGGACAATTCTGAAAGAAGTTAGCTATTTTCCATGTGACTTATTAGTTTTAAAAAAGAGTTTAGTTATTTTTATCTAGGGCTTTTTTTTCTGTGGGTCATTCTTACACTATCTGCAGCTATTGTCCACAACTAGAAGATGTATGTTTATGATGTCTATCTTCAATGCCTGACTATCTCTTATTATTGATAAACCTGTAAGCAAGATAGACATAAATCTAGAACTAATGTCTGCATGCATCAGCATACATCATCATTTACAATGAAATTACTGATTCTCTTATTTTTTAGCTTCTCTAATTCTAAATATTTATTTGAGATGATGGAAATAGGATCAGCTACTTCATGAATGATAAAAAGACTTAGATCTAGGATCTTTAGTTTTTTTTCATTAAATTACCTACAAAGCAAAGAATACTTTATTTTGTTATATAATTCTCCCAATCCATTGTCAGAATATTTTACATGTTCAGAGATTATTTTCTTAACTTTTAGATTAGCTTATAAATCTTAGTCCAAATTTCAAACTCTTCTTCCAAAACATTTTTAGAGATTGATCATGTGACTTTTAATCACAGATCACTTGCACAATTGTTATTGACCACCATATTTATGATAATCATTCTCTGATTTCACACATCAAAGTTACTCCCTTGTGATACAGCAAAAAATCATCAACACATACACAAAGATACCTGAGAATAACTTTTACCATGCTTCCATTAAAATTATAGTAGAATGCGAATATTAAACAAATAATATCATACTTTCTGAGCAGTCAATTCAGGAAGTGTGTTATAATTCTTTTCATACCTATGAGAATCCTGCAAGCCAGACTTATAAGCACAACTACAATGTTTTTAAGCATACAATTATCTAGGGCAGTGTTTCCCAACCTGTGGTACGTGTACCACTGGTGGTACGCGAGTTGCTGGCTGGTGGTACACGAAAAATAATCAATAATGGCGGACATAAAAAAAAAAAATTAAATCATAAAAATATAGAAACATTTTTTCCTATAATTCATAAAAATTATTTTAATTAATAATATTATACAGTAAAGTTGTTTATATGTACAGTCGATAACGATCTTTAATGTTAATGATAAAATTGAATGTATAATTAAGATTAGATTTTTGGAAACAGTAATATATATAAGTATCGAAAACAATTAACTGGAAGTATTCGAAACTCTACATATTTTTTTTGTTACTCTGTCTCAAGATATACGAGAAAATATAATAGCACATTTAACAGGATTAAAAACGTCTTTCATGAAATATTTTCCAAAACCCGAAAACACAAATGATAATTGGATTTCAAACCCCTTCTATGCAGAAAATTTAGAAAAAGCTACATCATTATCAATAAAAGATAAAAAAAATTTAATAGAATTATCATGTGACAGAACTTTACAAGTAGAATTCAAACGACCCAATGTAATTAATTTTTGGTTAAACATTAAAGAATATGAACAACTTTCTGAGAAAGCTTTTAAATTATTATTATCGTTTACTAGTACGGAATTAATAGGAAAAGCTTTTTCTTCATATATTTTTTTTAAAAATAAGTATCGAAACAGATAGAATGCAGCTGTAGACTTAAGGGTATACCTCACATCTTTTGAACCAAATTTCAAAAAATTATGTTGTTCGAAACAAGCACAAAGATCTCATTAAATTTATTTTATAAACATATTTGATTATGATAAGAAAATATTCTAATTGTTTTTTTATAATTTTGGGTTTTTATTAAAACCATTTATTAGTTAGTAAACGAAATATAACAAAATAGTAGATAAATAATGAGTCAGATCAAGGCAAATCAATCTAAATTATTTAATTTGAAAGAATGTATCAGAAAAAGATCATACCCAGAAATTAGACTCTCATTAATTCTTGATCATCTATTGTGGATTACTAGATGTAAGCTAGTATTTAATCATCAAAATTTTAATCCTATTAACTTCATGCTGAACAATATAAAGAAAACAAGAACAAGAGATAGCCTGATAACCCCTGAGATTATTTTTACCATGACTTGGGACATGCTGGATTTATCCTCTCCATGGCCCAACCAATAGAAAGATGCTCCGAAAAAGAGAAAACAGATTCAAATTCGGGAAAACCAAATGAAGGAATGAGAAAACACTTTGAACAAAATATGTACCAAATAACCTTTAATGTAATAATGTAATCTTTAATAAATTATTTTGGAAAAAATATGAAACTTTGAACAAACACATACATATAAATATGTTACAATGCGTTTATAATTTTAGTGAGTTTATAATCTGGCATGATATTTAGGCGTGTTTCAATGTAATTTGTCTCATAATGAGATGTAAATACATACATGGTCACCCTATAATATTTATAATGCAAATAAAATAACACACTCGCAATAACAAATTTCACGAAATACAATCATTTTTATGAAGTGGTACAATTTAACGTGATGTACTACCAAGTGGTACGCGAGCCAAAAAAGGTTGGGAAACACTGATCTAGAGTGCAAAGAAATGTTTAGTAGAAAATCTTATCAATATAAAATAAGAACATTTACTATTTTTTGCTAAGTTACATAAAATAAAAAATAATATTTACTAGCTTTATAACAAATATATTTACAATACTCAATAGTTCTCCAGTTATTAATCCAGCATCAGATTTTAATTTTTTTTCAAAAAAGATAAAAGTAAAATAAATCAAATAATGAAATTAATTCTTTTAGAACATAAAATATACTTTTATTCTTAGCTACATAATGTAATGAGCTCTCAGAAATATATATCATTAGTGCAATAGATCACTTCCGTTATTTATGAAATTTTCACAACATGCTTTATATTAATATGATTAATATTTATACAAATATGATATCCCATCTTCAATTAACACATTCCATCTTTACTTACATTTTTTGCTATCTAATAGCAATTTCTTCTAATCTCACTATGTTTATGCCATTTAGTTTAAATTTTAGTTATGTCAGATGGTAGTGCATAATAAATCCTTATCCAGTACAGTCCCATCCAAATACTCCCACTAGTTTTCTAGCTTATGGCTTTCAGCAGTGAAAAGCTTTAGATCCAAATGCACTGTTCAAAAATCCAAAAGCTCTTCACTGATGAAAGCTATTAGCTAAAAACTAGTCTGGAGATATTTAGATGGGCTATAATGAATAAGGATTTATTAAGCACTATAACATGGCATCTATTGATTACTAAAGTTTAAACTATATAGCATAAACATAGTAACATTGGAAGAAATTGATATTATAATATTTACGTTTCTCAGAAAATTGAGAAAATTCAAGTCAACTACTATTGAAATTATATGTTATATTTTTAGAAACATTTAATGATACCTACATATTCGACGTGTTGCCTGGGTTTGCGATGGGCAAATGCCATATTAAACAGTCAAATTTTTAACAATATGAAAAACACAAAAATAATAAATACATTATAATATTAAATAAAAACAGGTAGTTGTGACTTTGTAATATGGCATTCTGCTGTCGCAAACACACACACATCCCATTAGAGAAAAGTATGGCATTCTACCATCGCAAACACAAACAACAGGAGTCTAATATGTAAGTACCCATTTAACTTACCTCCTTTATTAACTACTTTCAAATCATTGCTGTTGCCTTCATAACCCAATAACACCCTGAAATTTAAAAAAAAAAAGCTTTAATAAAAATAATCTAATGATTGAGCAGTTCACTAAAAGTTTGAGTACTGGACATGGAAGAATCATGATCAATGGATTCAGAGTTCCAAAGTCCACCCCTCTTCAGGGCAAAAACCATACTGGGTAATATATATATCAAACTATTTACCTATCATATTAGAGATAAGTATTCATCTAAAAAAAATATTTTATTCACAATAAAAATAATATAAGGTTTTGGATCACTTTAATTTACACAACTTTAAAAAATTTGAATAATTAGAAAATGATTTTTAGTGAAGCTGAAATTTAGTAGAAATCTCATATAACTTCAGAACTGCAGCAGTAATTATTAAGGTCCAACATGAACTCACAAAATCCTTTAGATCTTCACATTAAAATAATTACAAATGACATCTAATTCTTTTCTTATTTTAAGTCTACCATATCAAACCAACATTCATTTTACAATCTCATCTAAAATGAGATGATAATAATAAAAAATCAAAAAAAGACTACAACCCTATCTCATACTTCTACCTATACTTTCACATTATGTAAATAAATTTTTTGTTTCTTAGATTCCATTAAAAAAAATGTATTTCTGAAAATGTACAATCTTTCTTATCAAAATATACATCAAAATAATTCCATTTTGAAAATCATTTCCAAAATCAATCAAATCTTTTCAACAAAGAATACTCAGCTGAAAATATAATGAAAATACAAATAGAAACCTTATTAATATTTGAAACTAATGACTTATGCATTATAGACTGATTTTTTCATTAAACCGATAGCAGTTAGATAGAATATGATGTCTGTAGTAAGAAATGAATATAAGTAAAGAGATTGTTTTTTATATAATACTTCCAATCACAATAATTTTTGTGACAAATCTTTTGGTAAGTTTTATTGCATCTCCCAAAATGTAACATACTAAATGTCATATTTGTTGTCTATTTATAAAAATTACCTGTTAGGACAAACTTTTAAAATGGATGAGGAATTTCTAATTTGTGAAATAAGCAGTTCTTGACAGACATAAACCACACAGGAAAAACTTATTAATACTGATTACTAATTATTTGATTATTCAAATAAGATTAATACTTTATTTATAATTATTAATATTTTTTTTTAATGTGGAAAAATAGTTACATTTACTAGTTCATTTCTATTCATATATAGCTTCAAATTTCCATCAATGAATATATTTTAAAAAAACTATGTAATTATACTTTTTATAAATTTCTTATGTTTCATTCTTCTTTCCATCACCATTCCCCCCAAATGCAGTGTTTTACAGATAAGAGCATTAAATCTATCCTCTATTCCAGTGTTTCCCAACCTGTGGTACGCGTACCACTGGTGGTACGCGAGTTGCTGGTTGGTGGTACACGAAAAATAATCAATAATGGCGGACATAAAAAAAAATTAAATCATAAAAATATAGAAACGTTTTTTCCTATAATTCATAAAAATTATTTTAATTAATAATATTATACAGTAAAGTTGTTAATATGTACAGTCGATAACGATCTTTAATGTTAATGATAAAATTGAAAGTATGATTAAGAAATTAGATTTTTGGAAACAGTAATATATATAAGTATCGAAAACAATCAACTGGAAGTATTCGAAACTCTACATATTTTTTTGTTTGAAAATAAGGTTAGTCTATCTCAAGATATACGAGAAAATATAATAGCACATTTAACAGGATTAAAATTGTCTTTTATGGAATATTTTCCAAAACCCGAAAACACAAATGATAATTGGATTTCAAACCCCTTCTATGCAGAAAATTTAGAAAAAGCTACATCATTATCAATAAAGGATAAAGAATATTTTAATAGAAATATCATGTGACAGAACTTTACAAGTAGAATTCAAACGACACAATCTAATTAATTTTTGGTTAAACATTAAATAATATGAACAACTTTCTGAGAAAGCTCTTAAATTATTATTACCGTTTACTACGGAATTAGTAGGAAGAGCTTTTTCTTCATATTTTTTTTAAAAATAAGTATCGAAACAGATTGAACGCAGTTGTAGAACCAAATTTCAAAAAATTATGTTGTTCGAAACAAGCACAAAGATCTCATTAAATTTATTTTATAAAAATATTTGATTATGATAAGAAAATATACTAATTGTTTTTTTATAATTTTGTGTTTTTATTAAAACCATTTATTAGTAAACAAAATATGACAAAATAGTAGATAAATAATGAGTCGGATCAAGGCAAATCAATCTAAATTATTTAATTTGAAAGAATGTATCAGAAAAGGACCATACCCAGAAATTAGAATCTCATTAATTCTTGATCATCTATTGTGGATTACTAGATGTAAGCTAGTATTTAATCATCAAAATTTTAATCCTATTAACTTCATGCTGAACAATATAAAGAAAACAAGAACAAGAGATAGCCTGATAACCTCTGAGGTTATTTTTACCATAACTTGGGATATGCTGGATTTATCCTCTCCATGGCCCAACCAATAGCAAGATGCTCCAAAAAAGAGAAAACAGACTCAAATTCGGGAAAACCAAATGAAGGAATGAGAAAACACTTTGAACAAAATATGTACCAAATAACCTTTAATGTAATAATGTAATCTTTAATAAATTATTTTGGAAAAAAAATATGAAACTTTGAACAAACACATACATATAAATATGTTACAGTGAGTTTATAATTTCAGTGAGTTTATAATCTGGTGTGACGTTTAGGCGTGTTTCAATGTAATTTGTCTCATTATGAGATGTGAATACATACATGGTCACCCTATAATATATATAATGCAAATAAAATAATACACTCACAATAACAAATTTCACAAAATACAATCATTTTTACGAAGTGGTACAATTTAGCGTGATGTACTACCAAGTGGTACGTGAGCCAAAAAAGGTTGGGAAACGCTGCTCTATTCAAAACAAATCTACATACATCAATATTTATTAATCATTTCATTGTTAACCTAATGCTTTTTTGCACTTTTCTTTTTTCATGTTTGTAAAATTTATATATATATTTTTTATTTAATGAATATGGATATTTTTTAAGTAAGAATCTATTTCTTCTTGGCTTAGAATTTCTTGTACACTTATAATTTAGCTTCAATTCTGCCATTTCAAAACTGTAATCTGAATTTATCAGCTATTGAATTTGCAATTATATTCATAATGCTATTCATTTTAAAATCTTTTCTGACTGAATTAGTAAAGATTCCACTTACATCTATTGCTGCCTTTGGGCAAAGTATCCACACATAAATACTTTTATGACTTTCAAATCATGGATTCATTATTACCAACCATTTCCCTGCAAAAAATTATTGATCTTTCATTTCTTAGCTTTCCCTTAATCCTAAAAGTATACACTTAATACATTTGCTTTTATTATTAAAATTATAAATTCTCCTTTTTTTTTTCATCTCAGACCCATCCAACATTGTTTCATAAAATCTATAATATTTAACAATTTTTTATTTACCTCTATAATAGACTTTTCAACATTTCTGTTTATTTATTGTTCTAATATCTCACATAACAATTTTAATACAGTAAAAACTTAACTCATCATTCCTGCATATACCATCAATCTCCATAATATGTGTTCTTCCATTTTTTTTATTTACAATTAATTCTATTCCACTTGTGCTTCCAATATTTGAGCCTTTGCAATATATTTCATGCTCCAATCATTTGTCTCTTCACTTTTTCTTCTAACTTCATAAAATTCAACAATGCCCTATTTAATATTAGACAGTTCTTCCAATTCAGGCAATCTTCCTTCACTTAAAAGTAATCTGCAGTAGTAAGTATCTAAATAAAATATTATCAAATGGCAACCTGGATCTGCAATCAGGGAAGTCTTAGACACCCTCCACCTTCAATTGTCAACCTCTGACTTGACTGGCAACTAATAAGAGCCATAATTCATTTTGTCATAATTGTAAATATCTAGTTAAACAAAAAATTCACACATATTTATTCTGCCTTCAAAAAAACTCAACTGATATACTGAGAAGCCTGTAGTGTTTCGTGATCTTAACCTTAAATGTTAAAAGCCAATAAACTCATAACATTGAATGATGCACACTGATGAGCAATCCATCCATGTGCCTACACTATATGAATAATCATGGCAAAAATGTATGAAATAAATATTAGGAATTTGCTCTGCTCAGTTCCTTTAAAGTTTAAAAGTCAAATCAAAGAATAATTTTTTAGTTAACAGCAAGCTCCTTTCTACAGCCATCATAACTATATAAATATTTGTAAATTCTATTACCCAAGGATTCTATTTCAGGTGAATTTGATTATCCTTCTGTATGAATTACATGCCCTTTGTTTGTATAATGCAAGATGTCTTTTTAAAATGCCAATTTATAGTTATATGGCCTACTGGCTGCAACAATATCAGTTATCATTTTCATTGAAATTTTCAGGGCAAGAGTTTATTATCAATGTTATAGTATTTCTTAAATTAATTGCTAGCTTTGTAAATTGTTGTTTTTCAAAATTTCTAGCTTGTTCAAATATTAATTTGTGAACTATTTCTTTCTTGATTCCTTGTTTCTCAACATTGCAATATCAGTATAAGATGATTATGTTATTTTTATAACCTTTTGTTTCAAGTACTGATTCATAAAATATTAATTTTATTAATCACTTCTTTATAAGTAAAGTTTCTATCAACAATGGATGATCACTGGATATCATTCTAAGAATGTCTCTTACCTTAAGCCTACAAAGACAGTTCTCTAAATATCAGAATCATATATGAAGATTTCCCTTTTCTTCTGATATTGGTAATGAAGTTGAGCAATGTGACTGATAGGTTTGCATGTAAATAAAGTTTACCAATCAGATAAAGCTCCTCAGACAATATATGATGGTACAGACTTTTCATTTTATTAAACTGTTGTATTCGTTGTTGATAAATAAATAGTGAGTTTACAAGAGGCAATTTACTCCAGAAGTTTTCGATTATTTTAGTGGAAAGTAAAAATAACTAATTAAAGTTAAATAATTATAATGGAAAATAATTATAATTGAAAACAAGCTGTGGTGATTTATTTTAATTGAAAATAAAAATAACTAATTATAATGGAAATAATTATAATTGATAAAAATAATTAATTAAAGTTAAGAACAATCAAAACGGAGTTGGAAAACATGCAGATTAAGAATTCGGAGTGATGTAGCAGATAAGACTTAAACAAAAGAACTCAGAAGGATATAAAAATGGTGAGAGGAAAAACATTGCGCACTTGCACAGTTTTGTTTAAGAGAAGAAGTTGGATATGTATCAAGCTGTTAGAGCTCTTTGCGGCACAACTATTTTAACAATTGTTTCAGCCGAGTTCCAGAATTTTAGTTATAATTCTTGTCCTTGTTTATGTTAACTATTGGATTGTATGTTTTTTTCTACCCCTCTGAAAAACTTAGGGGCAAAGACATTATTACATAAACATAACAATGTACCTTAAGTACTCTATTCAAAACATACTTAGTAACTAAACAATAAAATATTATAGCCAACTAATAACAATTGATCATTGTTAGTAGTAATTTTTTATTTTCCATTTCTCTTAATATAATTATGATTCTTAATCCCAAAAGACTGTGAAGTTGCTAGTCAAGGCAGTGGTTGATGGCTGAAGGATAAGGTGCTAAGAATTCCTTGGAGACTGAATCAAGTTGTCATTCAATGATTATCTTCATTTTCAAGTAAAGGAAGATTGCATAAATTGGAAGAACTGCCTAATATTAAATAGTACATTGTGAGATTAAAAAAAAAAAGAGACAATTGATTTTAAAGTAGATATGTACTTTACTATAAAACACAAATATTGGAAACACAAGTGGAATGGAATTCAATATAAATAAAAAATGGAAGAATAACATTGTAGGAATTGATGATATACTAGACAGAGTGGCAAAATTGAAAGATACCAAATGTAAATATTTTTATATATGGATGTAGAAAATGCAATTGTTGGTTATGATGATAGTAGATACACAAACAATACAAATTTGTGGAATTTTTAGCTAAAAAAAAAAAAATCCTGTACTATTATGAATTCTTTATTTGAGAAAAATACTAATGAAAGTATCAAAATGAAAGTAAAATAGAATTAGATTATATTTTGACCGAGAGAAATATGTATTTCAAGTTTGTAATGATCTTAATAGATTTAGCACAGGAAGTGATCATTGATTAATAGAATGTAAAATATGTATTAAAGCATAATTAGAATCAAAAACTACTTAAAAAGTCAGAATTACAATTGATATTCCTAATTTTTAGAATCATTCCTATGAATTTAAATTAGAATTTGAAAATCATTTTAAATATTAATAGATTTTGATAATAGTTCAAGCTTGAAAAAAATCATTAAGAAAATGACTGATGCTCTATTAAGAACTGCAAGAAAGATAGTTGGTATAAAAGAGCACCAATTTAAAAGTACATATTCTTTTGAGACAAGAGAATATGCATAATATATATATATATATAAAATTTTAAATAATCATTAAGAACAATTTAATATCTTAAATTTTGTAAAATTATATGAAAAAGTGTTAGTAATGATATAAAAAACTATTACTATGAATGGGCAAGTAAAGCTATAGAAGAAAATAAGTCAAAATTGTAAAACAATATTTTGGTATTGGAAGAAGTTATTTCTGCAGTAAGAAAAATTGGAACTATTATTTAAAAAAAAGATGTGTGGAAGAATTCTATAACCAATTATGTAGTAATAAAGAACAAAAAAAATTTAAGTTGTTACACTTTTAAATTTCTCAGCATTTCAGTGAAGAAATGATGTATGCAATAACATTTATGAAGAAAAAAACTCAAGGAAGCATTGAATTATAATTGATATCTCACAAAAAATGGGTGAGAGAAAAATTATTGGCAAAGTTATATACCAAATGTCTAAATGATAAAGATGAACCAGATGATTGGAAGTTATATTGATATTAAAGAATGGTGATAAAGAAAATGTTACAAATTACAGACCTATCAGTTATATAAAGTCTTTCATGATAATTACTACTCATCTACAGAGAATTTTGGATTTTTAACTATCCAAAAGAACAAGCTGTATTTTAATACAATGGATCACATCCAAGTATTGAGAAATTGCTACAATGCTTTGGATTTGTAGATTATGAAAAGGCATTGAATTCTGTAAACAAAGTGATTAAATCATTGAACATCAAAATGTAGCGCTGAGATATTGTCATATTCTGAAGAATATTTATCAAAATGCAACAATAATCATTAGATTACATAACTATACTCATAAGATTATCAGCAAGATGAATATAAGATGATTCCATATATCCAAAACTTTTTACAAGTTTTACAATAAGTATATTGGGGATTAAAATGGTAGCTAAAGTAATTACATATTATTTAAATAATCTAAATTTTACTGATGGCATGGTTGTTCTTGCAAATGTTTCAAAGATTCGTGGAATGATGCAAGAGTTACCAGATGAAAATAAAATAGTAAAAAGACTAAAGTAATGTTTAATGGATTTTCTCAAAAAAAAATAAATAAATAAAAATTAACAACAATAAATATATTGGTCAGATTGTTAACAAGACAGACATATAATGGATAAAATTAATCACAAAACCAAACTTTGAATACTTTTGGTAGAAATAATAATAATAAAAAAATATGACAGTTATTTTAAAAAGTTTTTTAATAAATGTGTTTTACCGGTACTTACTTATGGATTTGAGACTTAGATGCTTAACAAAAGTGTAATAAAGAGACTTCATAACATTCAGCAAAGCATGGAGAGATGTATGTTAGGTATAATAAGAAATCAAAAGATGAAATACATGGGTTAGGAAACAAACAGGTATCACTCAGATCATTGAATCATTGAAGAGTTGAAATTAAGCTGAGCTGGTTACTAGAAGAAAAAATACTATATGGACAATTAAAATTTCAAATTGAATCCCAAGAAATTGTAAAAGATCTAAAAAGAGACTATATGTGGGATGGATGGATGAAATAAAAAGTTTGATGTGTAGTGGAGATAAAAAAAAAAACTAGGGATCAAAGTAATTGGATTAAACTTGAGAGACTTTTATCCTGTACTGAATTGGTTAAAAATGATGATGATTATTTTAGCAACTAAAATTTTGACTAGCAACAAAAATAAATCTTTTATATCATTAAGATGCAAATACAAAATGATAATGTAACTTATGTTTTATTTATTCTTGATAATTATTAACTCGATCTCTATATAATGTTCATTTATGTTTACTTTTTTTAAACACTTTTTTTCTCTTCTATTCTTGCAAAAAAGCTAATGAATTCACCACTATAATGATTTAAAAGAACTGTTTTGATTAGGGCAATATAATATTACAAAATGTTTTAAAGATAACAATAAAATAAATCTGCCTACTATACTAACAATTATTTGTTTTATTTAGATCTACTTGATACCTAAGTAAAAGCTTATTTAATCTTCACAAAAGTATTTTATTATTGCTAAATAACCTTATTTTAAATACTGTTTTAAAATTTTACACACACATATATATAGTATAAATTTTTCTTCATTTGAAACATTTATACATTCATGTGAGATTTGTCTAAACTCTGTATTTAATCCAATGTTTTATAATGAAATGAATTAGAAACATTAGTAAAATCTTTTTATTATATATATAACAGATGCTTTCATTTCTTAAAATCACTTTAAAGATAAGGTTTAATTTTCTGAAATAATAATTATTTAACAAGAATTATCCTTAAGTAAAATCAGAAGAATTAGTTAATTATAACTGCAATTAAATTAAAATTATATTTAAATAAGTTTGGTTAAAAACATCAAATTACCTTAGCAACTGTCTGTGCCCATAAAAGTACAGTAATAGATTAAGTTTTAAAACAAATTATTCCGATTCAGTTTTTGGACAGGCTTTAGGCAAATATTCTGCTTTCTATTTGCACAAAAGAAAAAAAAGCTGGTAAAAATAAGAAACAATAAGGCCTTCAGCAGTTAGTGAACTGAAGAGAAAAAACAATAGCTAAAAAAAAAAATGGACAGTCAATGCCAATTAAAAAGTGATTGATGGATAGTTTTAAGATGCAGTAATAGTCTATTCAAATAATGATAAAATATATTAGATATAATGAAGTTTTTTGTAATAATTGTGACAAATTGTTTCAAATGGCATTAAAAATTAAATACAGCATTTTATATTTTTCCTTTCTTTAAACTTTCCTTAAAGGGGGGGGGTGTGTGTGTTAAAATCTTAATTTGATGTAAACATTTAAAAGTAGAAACTACTGCCTTAAAGTATACCATGTAGGTTCAAAAGCTAAGGACACACTTCCCAATACAATCTTTTCTGTCTCCCTCTTATCCTTAGTGACTTAAGTCATTTAAATTAATGTAGGGGCAATAATCCTAAGTTTTTCATGGCATTAGTATACTAACTGTGACAGTGGCACTGGGAATTCATCCAACTATACTTACACTAACTATATACACAGCAATTTTAACTCCACTTCCATTTTTTATTTTATCTAGGGTGTCCATATTTCACAGGTCTAATCATGACACATGATCAAAAAAAAAAAAAAATCACAAAAAATATAATCACATTTACATTACTAACAATATTCTTATTTTGTAATATAAACAAAAGCAAAAGAAAATTGTTTGTATACTTATACTATCTATTAAAACAAACCCTGTGCTATTTGACATAATTGATAGAACATCCAACTCTGACCCTCCTAGATGGTGCTCTAACTTCTTATGACCTCCCGAGCAATAAATTTGTATGCCTTTTTTTATTATTATTATTAAAACAAAATCACAAATTGAAATCATATAACATAAAAAATTAAAGGGGAGCTACTTCAATTTGGGAAAAATTGCTGATTAACCTATCAAAAAATTAATTATAAAATATTAAATGAATAAATATTAATTTATAAAAAATAAAAATTAAATATAAAGTTAAAATTAAAAGTATAATCGGGACAAGAGAACTAAAATCAAGATAAATCCAAGACATATGGACATCCAGATTTTAGCTAAAGTTCTCAAGAATTAAAAATGAAATTATGGAGCTACGATTAGTAGAATGATAATCCTTGTGATTACTCAAGGTAGTACAATCACTAAAAGTTAGAACTGAAGTTGTAACAAGTTATGGTTTAACAAAAATTGTTAGGGATCCTCCACCTACCATGGAAATAAAAGATATTTAAAAAATATTGCTAAAAATGGCCTGCTTCACATATAGTATGGCCAGTTATTCAACTATTAACCATGTTATCAATAGTAGTGGTAAAGCAGGGGGAAATAATAACATTAAAGATAAATATTTAAAATATAATTTCTTATTAAAATATCAAGGTATTAGTTGATGCAAACTCTTCAAGACTTGAATGGAAAGTAGGAATGATAGCTAAGGAACTGTTAAAATTTAAGACTGAGATGGCAGTTCTTTATGAAATTCATTTTTTAACAAAAGGAAGTTTAATAGAAAAGACAGATGATTATAAGTTTGTTTGATTTTTGAATGAGCAGATCTGGTGCTGGATTTGTTTCAGTATCTTCTACATTTGGAATTTCTTAATGTATCAATAAAAAGCTAATAATATTAAAAGTTGGCTTGCATAATAATGGCTGTGAACATTTTATTATCGCATATGCTCTAATGTTAAATTCACAGAAAGAAAGCTATTATTATTTTCTGAATAACATTATTACACCAATATTAATAAAAGATCTTTTTTTTTTCGGGGAAAGTTAAATGTATTTATATCTCTTTACTTCTAACATAATGACTTAGCATAAGATCTATAACTAACATAAGGTCTATAATTAATCCTGATAGCTATCAATCTGTATCTCATTAAGTAGCTGCTTTAATTAAAAAATTATTGTTATAGAAATAAGAGATTAAATAATTCTAGTGGATAGCTCTTTGGTTCAGAAAGATCAATTTTATAAAGATTATATGAGTGTTGGCTACTCGAATAAATTTGTTAAAAATATTTTATTTAATAGTAATATTTATAATGATGTAAAGAATAAAGAAAAATATGATTTTATTTTTTTTGCCATTTAAATTGTCTCTTATAAAATTGTATGTAAAAATAATAATTTGTTTGGAAATTAAAAAACTGCTTGAAAAAGGGGCACTGCTTTGAATAATTTATTAAATAATACAAAGTAAACTTTTGATAGAAAGATTATTACTGGAGTAATGTATATTATCCCTTGTTTTTGTAAGAAGGTAAATAGGTCAGAGTACTTTGAGCTTAAATGAAAGCATAAAGGTACATAAAAGTAGGGTTAGAAATAAATATCTTAGTTCTGCTTTATATATTCATGAAAAAGATACAGACCACACTAGGCTGTCTTCTTTGAGAGAAATGAAATAAAAAGAAAAATTAAAACATCTTTATTATTAAAAAAATTTATGATTCTGAAGTAATTAATTTATTTAAAAGTTCTTTTAATATTAAGAGTGTATGGGGTGTAAGTGGAATTGTGGGTAATGTTTAAATATGTTATTTTGTAGTTCTTTACATTTGAGAAGTCTACTTGTAGCAATGAAACTATTGGTAGTATTTTAGAGTTTATTTTCTTGGCTAGTCTGGTTGAGTTGTGACTTTAGGGTAATTTTGATTATTTATTGATTAGTTTAGTTTTATGCTTTTAATGTTTACTTATCTTAATATATATGTAAATTAAATAGAAATAAACTACATTTTCAAGAGTTAAAAACAGTACTCCATAACAATAAATAAAGAAATAGATGGACCACCAATTTCTTAAGCTTAATAACATTAATAAATAATTATTAAATACTATCTAAACTTATGAAATAGATGGTCCATTTACTTCTTATATTTATTGAAGTGGAGTGCTGTTTATTCATAACTCTCAGAAGGTAGTTTACTTCCATTTAATTTAGACTGCCTTTGTCCTGATACATTTAACTCTTTGATTTCAGAACTACTTTATTTGTATTTAAAATCAGGCTAATATACAAATATCATGCTCTATTTTCAATAATACCAATTAATGATTGCTTAATTATCATTTAAAATCAAGACTGACATAGGGTGCTGTTGTTCACAATTATAGGAAGTGCCATTTATTTTTATTTATTTGCATATACCTTAAGCTATGCATATTTAATATTTATATTTATGTAAGATGCATAGATTACTATTTATTTATTTTCAATACAAATGAGAAACAAATAAAAATACTTATTAAAAGTATAAATAAAACTGATAAATAAAATTTACAATAGAAAAATATATATATACTAAAATTAACTATTCAAATATTTTAATGAAAAAAAAATTAATAATGGAGAAACAGGAATACAAACATCTGCATTTAGAAAGAAAACCAATAAAAATATCACAAATTAATATTTACATACACATAAGAAATATAAAGTAAATAATATAAAATACAAAAATTTGTAGAGCAATTAATTAATGTTTAAATAAAAATCATAAAAAAGTTGAAAATATAAAAGAATTTAAAAATAATAATTACACAATAAAAAACAATTTTTAAAAAATAGAAGGAAAAGAACCAAAAACAAAAATATTAAATATATGAATATAATAAAGAAGAAAAAACTAAACAGAATAATTAAAATTATTAATAAAAACAAAATATACAAATAATAAAGTAAAGACCTGCTTTTTTAAATAAAAATAAAAAGAATTTAAATGGTATTTATGAAATAAAATATATGGTATATATTATTGAGAAAATATACAAAAAAGAAATGAAAAAATCCAATTATAATAACATTTAAACAATATTAATATGATATAAAAAACTCATTTATTAATATACATACAAAATCATGGGATGTTTTAATAAAAATAGAAGGGAAATAAAATAAATTCTATATAAAAAACAACAAAAAAAAAAGATGCCAGAATAGAATCATTAACGGTTCATTGATTATTAATATCTATCTCGTGTGGATATGTGTTTATATAGTTTGTGTATAGAAGAAATGGAAATCTATATTCATAGTAAAAAAAATAATAGCAATAAATGTTAAAACTTGTACATTTTGAAAACAAAATAAATTACAGAATTAAAATATAAAGTATACAAAGAAACTTTGTCTCTATTAATATGTAAATGTGAAAGTTTGTTTGTTTGTGACTTTATAACTCAATAAATATTGCACCAATCTTTAAGAATCTTGCACGATATTCTTTCCTTTTCTGTATAGAATTTTACTAGCATAAAAATTTTTGCTGTTTTAAAAAAAATATAATTTGCAATATAAAAAAGTGTGGAAAATCTACATCCTGTTTTTGAATAACATCATAAAAAAATCAAAAAGAGGGCAGCACTGATTAAAAAATAACAGAATTGGAAAATTTTTTAAAGGAAAAGTATAGTTATTGATAAACCAAAGTAAAATTTAATTTTGTAAATATATATTAAATTAATTAAATCACATTTGTAACTATGTGTTTAATTTCTCTTTTGAATATGATAATTTAGATGTGTTATAATAATGAATTTGTAATATTTAAATACAAATAGTATATATATACTTAAAGTAGATGTAATAGATTTAATAAACTTTTAGGATTTCAATTTAAATACATATTTAATTAAACATGTGCTACAATAAAATTAAAAATGGCACTGGTATAAAACGAGAAATACTGCTGAATGTGATAAATAAACTTTTACTATGAAATTAATAAACTTTTAGGATGTCAATTTAAATATATTTATGACATGAAAAAATAAATTTTAAAACACTGCAGATTACTGAATTTGATAAACTTTTACCATTTCTCTACAATTATATTCTCATGTGTTAAAGTAAGATGTTGTGGCCTGCATATTAAAATACATACTAGAGAAATGAAATATTAGTTTTTGAACTTTGTAGCCATTTTAAAAATTATCACATGAGAAATATAAAATAATTTATTTTAAAATTACTGTTTATTGTATTTAACAAAAGTTATATTTTTTGTGATGCTCTGGTGACAATTATTTCATGTAAATATATTTTAATTATCAAATTTTCTATTAAAGCAAGAAGATAACTAGAGAAATGGAGAGAATTAGCAAGTAAAAATTTTATTTCGTATTCAATACATCAAAAACAGAAAATTGAAAATACGTAAATATATTTTAATTATCAAACTTTCTACTAACGTGAGAGTACAACCAGAGTGAACAGTGGCATATATCTGATAAAATGAAAATACACACAGAAAAGGTAGTTTTGGTATAAAGAACCATTTAATCATACCATTATATGCCATGAATATGATATAGTAAAAATATATTGAAAGTATGCTAGGAAGTAATAAAGTTAAAAATTATTTAAAAACTACCTTTTCTGTGTGTATTTTCATTTAACAGATATTATATTGGCTGAGAAAAGAAGAAAATTAGTAACAATTGAACAGTGACATCTTTAATTATCAAAGTTTCTAATAATGATGATGGAACAGCTAGAGAAATCGAATTATCAAGGAAATTTATTATTTGGTGTTCAATACATCAAAATTCAAAAATAAAATTTAAATAAAACATTAAAAAACTTCTACTCAGAATATATCCTCCTTATATTATAACAGAATTACCTTTTTGACCGTTCATAAGACGTTTAATTTTACACTATACGATCGATACGACTACCATGTCAAGCAAAGAAGCAAATATAGACTCATTAATTAAGTCTATATTCCTGATCGAATACTGAGATTACCAATGGAATATTTCAGTATTATCTTTCCCGATCAGACGCTTCTTCGGCTGCTGGATATTCATTCATAAGAATGATTTATTTAAAATAATCCAGCGCTTGAAATATTTATAATTTTTGAGAGATTTAATATTACTGTACTATATCGACACGTGTACTTTTACTAGAATAAATGTCTAATTAGTATTTTATAAACCCTACAGGTATATCATTATAATTAGTATGGTGAAGAAGGAAAGACGAGACGTAAGGAGCTATTTATAAATAAATATTGTTTAATATAATACATTCATAAACATTAAAATATAATACTTCAACATAAAACAAGCAATCATTTAAATAACACAAATTATATTTAATTTAATTAACCCTTGACCTAAAATGATACTTCTTTGATACTAAATATTTATAAGTAGATATTTTATAGCTTATAGTCTTTTTTTCACATATTCTTTGATACAGAAAACTATTAATTATTTGGTTCATTCAGATTCACTTTTGCAATTGCATTTTTTAATTAATGTGGCCAAAGTGTGTGCACGCGTGTTATATTAAAGTTAATTACCTAGGTTTTCTGGATATTAACGAGGGAATTATTATCCATCATGTGGATTACTCCACTTCTTTTGTAGAGATGGAAATTCTTGGGATCCGGCAGGATTCTTTCTTGCAGCTTACTTAAGTCATATTCTTGCGGCTTCAATGACAAGGAAGGTAAACCATCAGGCAGGCGCTATTTTTACTATTACTTCATGGGGAAGATGACTTTACACCCAAGGCGAGCGTGGATTAACTGGCATCCGTTTGTGGCCCCTTAGCCCTGCATTCTCGATGTTTCAACTTCTTGGTACATTTTTGTTCACAGCTCTCGAACTACTCTGTCTGTCAGCTCAGCAGACTCAAGAAGAACTAAACATGGCTCCTTCTTTCAACTTTTTCTTACTTAATTCTCCCAGAATCCTTTTCTTATCTTCTTGATTGTTTTTGGAATGTCATTAATTACATTTCACACATTTATTTTACTATCATAAAATACATAAAATTTTCTTCTTGTTTTTTATTTATTTATTTTTTTTATTTTATTTACTTCCATTTCTTTTTAATAAATAATTTTCTTATTTACACACTCTTTATTTTACACACCTATATATATATTTCATGCATTCACATGTGTATTTTGAAGAGATGATCTTTATCTTTTTTTAAAAAAAAATCTATTTATTTTTATTCGTAATTGCTACTGAAATCTATGATTGCTAATTCTACAATCATTAACCCCTTTTTATTTACCTTTCCCTTTAAGATTTAATCATCAACTTCGATGATCTTATTTTACTATTCCCTTAACTTTACTAATTTTAAATTCTAAAAAAGTTAACATTGGAAGGTGGAAGATAAGGATCTTGGTTGCTTACCATCATTCACTTTCTTTAATTACCATAATTGATTTTTTTAATTACTTGCATTCCTCAGCTACCATTTTGATTTTTTAATTAAAACTTAACTTAAAATAGATTTATTTTATTTTTCTAACTTTATTATCCAATTCTATAACTTAGTTTACATAAAACTCACATTTAATATTATATATATATTAAATGTACACATGTGTGATCGCAGGATGTGTGATCATCACAATATATATATATAAATTAGAAATATATTTTAATAATTAACTGCATTATATTCTTTTATTATTATTATTCTATTAATGAGTGCAAAGCTGCAGGAGAATTAAAATATATTTACATAAAATAATACATAAATTATTACCAATAACAGTTAAAAATGACCTACAACATTGTTTATAAAAATGTGTTAAAATAATTATTTTTATCTGCTAATGATATATCATGTATTATTACTTCATGTAAATATTTAACTAAATTATAATTAACAACTACATTACATTCTTTTAATCTAATAACATGAGCAAATCTGTGGATGCTTAGTCTTTATATAATTTTACTAATAAAAATAAACCTAAAATAATAATAAAAAAAAGAAACAAATTTTTTTTTTCCAATTTAATAAGTAAATGAATAGCATTTAAGATGTTTTTTAAAATTTTGAATAATATTGATATTGTAGAAGTTAAAAGAATTTAAATGGGAATAACATATTTTAAAGTAATAAATAAATTGATAATAAATAATACATGGCTATATAAATAAATATGCCAAAGATTTTTTTCTCTTTTCTGGGTAATTGTAATATTCACTTAAATATTCTGGACATTTATACAGAAAAGTCTATATATTTTAAATTTAGCTTTTATTCATGCTTAGCATGCTTTCAATACATATCATAATCATAGCACTTTAACTTCTACTTTTTACACTCAAGAAGTGAAAGTGTTATGATTATGATGTTGTTATATATCGAAAATATGCTAAGCATGAATAAAAGCTAAATTTAAAATATATAAACTATATTTTCTATATAAATGTCCAAAACATTTATGTGAATATTAATATAAATATAGTGTATTCAGGTATATATGAAAGCATATACATTTTTTTAAATGATATCATCATCATCAACCATTATCAATCCATTGTTCAAACCATCTTCTCTGATCTTTAGCTTCTCTTTTCCACATCACCCTTGTACACTTTCTTATTTCATCCATCCATCTCACATGTGGTCTCTTTCTGGGTCTTTTACAATCTCTTGAAATCCAGTTTAAGATTTCAATTGTCCATCTATTATCATCTCTTCTAGCAATATGTTCAGCCCAATTCCATTTCAGTCTTTTAATTTTTTCAATGAGGTCAGTAACATCTGTTTGTTCTCTTACTTATATCTTGTGTTTTCGATCTCTTCTTGTTACTCCTAACATGCATCTCTCCACATTTCTTTGAGTGGTCTAAAGTCTCTGTATTACTCTTCTATTAAATGTCCAAGTCCCAGATCGATAAGTAAAAACTGGTACAACACATTTATTAAAAACCTTCCTTTTCAAACACAGCTCTAAAGCATTATTTGCAAAAACAATTACACCATCTGCAAAATCTAAATGACTTAAATAATCTCCATTTACTTTCACTCCTTTAGCTTCCCATTTTAATCCACAAAATACTTCTTGCAGCATTGTTGTAAAAATTTTGGAGATATAGAGTCACTGTGTCTTACACCCTTCTCAATGTTGACTTTCCTAGTATCATTATGTAATCTAATTGTTGCTGTTGCATTTTTATAAATATTCTTTAAAATATGACAATATCCTGGATCTATACTTTGATGATCCAATGCTTTAAACACTGAAGAAATGTTTATAGAATCAAATGCCTTTTCATAATCTACAAATCCAAAGCATAATGGCAACTCATATCCATTTGTCCTTTCTGTAGCTTCTCTCAATACTGGATATGATCTATGCATATGTATATGGATATATCAAAATAATATTATGCATATGTATATGGACATATCAAAATAAGTTTATTTGTATATTTGTGCAAAATAATATAATGCAATTATAATATATAGTTTAAATTATATTGAATAAAACATTATATAGAGTGCAAAGGAGTAAAATTTTATAGATTTATTACATCTAGGATTTGACTGAAGTTACTTTTATTTAGTGGTTACTTAAGTCAGTAATTCAATCTTATCTATAAAGTAATCTGATTACAACTATAAGTTTTTCTTAGAAATATGAAGGACAAAATATAAGATATATTTATTATATCAAAAAAATAATTTAAATATTAAGTAATACTTTAAAATATATACTTTTTTATAAATCAAGTTATTTAAATCAGTAATTGGTGTTTAAAACTTTTTGAAATATATGTATTAATAAATTTCATTTATTTTTATTATTGTTACAAATTTTTCTTGCTTATGTCTTAATAGTTTTTATATGTGCATCATATAGTTTGTTGGAAATATTTTTTTAAAAATGTCTAAAATATATTCATCAATGATTTAATGTTTTTTTTTAATGAAATTAAACAAACCTTTACACAGATAAATATAAATAATCAAAGTAAAGAAAAACAACAGTTTAGTGATAGATTAAAATGTACAAAAGTGATAAATGAGCAATATCACTGATAATTATATTTATGTTGAGTAATACAAACTAATATATACATAACTACTGCCTAAGATTACACGTTAAGTTATCTAGCTTATAAACTATAAGTTTTATAAATAATAAAAGATCAGGAAAACCTGTAAGATGTTAGCAAGTAGAGATTTTTTAAGATAATGTCCCAGTATTAAGCTCAAAGCAAATTTATCTAAGAGCTTAGATCAAAAGCTTTTAAAATGATATACAAGGTTTTTTTTCTATATTTCGCAGATATAAAAATAATATCCAAGGAAAGTATAATGCATTACTTTATGCATTCTTAGTCATTTATTATGACCAAGAGGAATTTTAATATTTTATTTAAAATTTATAATTAAAATTAATATAATTAGCAACAATACAATTCATTGCTATCAGTAATATAATTAGTATTTCTCTATATTGACTGAATACAACATCTAGTAACTAGAGAAATCTCTATATTCTATTTATAAATCTATATATGTAGCAACCAGTGAACAAATAAAACCTCAAAGTATAAGATTTAATCACTTTCCGGCCATCAATTTTAAGAAAGTAAAAAATATATGTTTTCTTAAAGAATATCATTTAACACAGACACAGAAATTCTTGTACCAGTTATAACGCAATTTCCAACAGACATTTTTTTTTTTAGATTTACTGTTTTTCAAGCATTTATAACCACCGCCTTCTTCAAAAAACATAATTCAACTTCTTTTCACCTTCCATAAATTCTAAGAGTAAATTAAACTGTTGTAAAGGACAACTTTATAAATATCATTCTCCATTCTCCTTCAAATAATTCACCGTATATAAAATGTATATAAATCTAAGAAAAGACAACATTATAATTCTTATTATAATAAAAAGTACCACCCCAAAAGAAACAGGAAATAAAAATCTCAATAAATAAAACTAAGGGAATAAATACTTTGGTTGAGTAACTTAAATGAATATTTCATTTATTAAAAATACATATATATATGTTTAATTATCTCATTATTGCTAGATAATTCTTATATATCAGAAAATCAATTTAATAAAATAAATAAATAATAATATATGTAAAAAGTCTATGAAAGTAGAAGGAAATAAAGTGATAACTACGATAAACGTTATTTCTGCTAAATATTTTTATATAGAATGAACAGTAATTTTAGGACCATACCATGTTGTTGGACATTTATCATCAACAACTTCTGTCCAAGATGCTGTCAAAGAAGCTTTATTTTTCTGTAAGTTGACAGCCATCCTCACAGTTTAAAAAATTACATCAGTATTTCCGTATTAATGATTAGGTAAAACAATTCACGTTTTTGGAACAACAACACTCCTTACGTTGAACGTGTAAAAACTATATGTGCACATGTTCTGCAACGTCACTACATATTTACTCAGTAACGATATATACTGTGAAGGAATGTAGCGCATTCCTTTATCCATTGGCGTAATTAAAGTAAAATAATTTGTTGAGATTCTTGTTAATATTTGAAAAAAAATTTTTTTTTAAAATAGCTGCATATGTTGAAGTTTATAAATAATATAGTTTCAGTTTTAGTAATATAAAGTTGTAGTTGATTTTATAGCTAGACAGGACTGTGCCGACTATTTTTTGTTAAATGAGACAAATCTTAAAAACAGCCTTTTGATATTATTTAGAAAAGCTTCATGATATATAGGGTATATGAGCACAGACTTTCAGATGACCCATCACTCTCCACTCTATCTAATAACACCGATACACTCAAGCACATATGCTGAAAAGATAAATAATCACCAATAAATGTATTTCATGCTAAACCAGCAATCATCAGTTGGTCCAGATTATCATCTCCCACACTTATATACTATAAGTGCTCAGGTATATATTAAGATAGACAATCTTCATACTTTAATGGACAGGCTTCAATCTACTACACACCCAACTCCAACCGTCCATCCAATTGAAAATCTGATGATGGAATGCTCGAAGGCCAACCTGAGGCCGAGATTTCGCCTACCCAAAATTATGATCTAGAGTTCAAATCCAAGATAAATGAAATTATTTTCAAGAATATTAAGAATTTTCTCTCAAGTAGCCGGTCTATAGCCAATTTAGCTAACTATCCAACATTAAATAATAATTGTGTATCTAGCTAACAATTGAGAATCCTAGTGAGTATTGTCTTCACTATTCCTTTATGAGAGACTTTCCCCTGTATTAGGCTATAATTTTCCACTTAATTTAAAATAATTTATGGACGAAAACAAAGGATAATAATAGGTAAAATAAATCTACTAAGCACACACAAGCAACAAGTAATAAAATTAGATAAATGAAACAAAAGATGATAAAAAAAACTTGTAGAATAAAAATAAATCGTAATATAAATAAATGATTCTTTGGGCTTTAGTTAAACAGCTAAATTTGTTGTTTAAGATATAACCTTTTCTAAGAAATTATTGCTAGATCATTGAATTGATCTTGAGACATTGTTTAAATTTTTGTAAAAAAATGACCAATTTAGAAAAATTGACTATCTGTTATACTTATAGATAATGTTAATATAATTTTTTTTGACTACACAGCAATTTACAACTATTGTATAAAAAGAAAAGAAGGAATGTAGAAGTAATTAAAAAATAATTCATTAAGTATTGAATAACTGAATTTCTGTAAAATGATATGAAACAGAATTAGTAGTGATATAAGAAAATATAACTGAACTGAGAAGAGTACCTCTTGATATTAAAAGGAAAATTATTTCAACAATAGAGAGCAAAAAAGATGGAATTATTGCTAAAAAGAGAATTGACATCATGAAATGTAAGAAATCTATAAAGTACTATATAGTAAATAATGTGTACTCTGGGGTATTTCAATTGATACCAGCAGAGTAAGCGTAAATTATAAATGAAATAAACAAGACAAACTAAAACTCAATAAACAATTTTATTCACTTGTAAAGAAATAATTAAAATAAAGTATTGATAGAGCTTACTTTTAAAAGTTATTAATATACATTGTCGTGTGGGAATAAATTATCTCCATAAACAGTAATAATAATATAATCCACATATCTAAGTTTTCATTATTAAGTTTTTTCACACACAGATATAAACTTTAATGTGATAGCTTTACATCTAATTTGATCAGTTTTCACCATAAGTCACTAGTAATTTTTTATCAGTCTATTGATAAACTTATAAAACAGTTAACTCTTTTTTTTTTTTTTCTCTCACACACAGCTTGTTGGTTCTACTGTCAGTTTACTTTCATAATAAGTAACTCCATTACTAATCAATATAGTAAACACAGTAAACTAATTTTCTAGAGTCTAAATTATTATAGGTAATAATAATGTATGGTCTTTATGCAGCTGCAAAATTTCAACAAACTTTACAAATAAATATATATAAATGTGTGTACAGAGAGTTTGGTAATAAAGTATAAAAAACAACAATCTCTACATTTGTAACATCTTCTGAGTTGCCAGCATTCTAAGAAATGATCATGTGATTAGATGTATGAAAAAGAGAGAGTCAGTAAATGGAAAAAAAAAAAAATGTTGCCAAAGTTATAGTAATTTATAAAATATATAAATAATAATAAAGATATGCAATATAATTGGAAGAGTGCAGTAATGATTTTTTTTTAATGTGATAAATAAGATATTGTAAATTATAGACCTTTAGATTTCTCACAATTCTGTATAACAAAATTGTTACCAAGATAATTAGAATGAATCTACCATGAACTTTGGATTTCAAATCATTAAAAAATACAAGATGGATTTAAAAGTAGTTTTAGCATAGTGTTATATCAATTAATAAGTTTAGTTATAGAAAGGATTATTGAGTGTGAGTTAGTTTTGGACCATCAAGACAGATTCAGAATATCATATTGATAATCATATGACCAACATTTCATCATCTGATTCCAGCTTATACAATGCTATTCATTAGCAAACTCTTTTACTCTTTTTAATCTTGTGCCATTTAGTGTAGGTTTTAGTAATCAATAGATGTCAGATAGTATATATTAGAATGAAATAGTAGTGTTAGATTACGTGGTGATTCTAATGACATTGATCAGGGTGTATGATAGGTATTTTCAAAATTTTCTGTAGCAGTTTATAAAAAATATTTTGTGAATTAAAATGAAAAGCTACGAAAATGAAAATACATGGATTTAAGTTAGCTAGATTTTGCTTTTGCAAATAATGCTTCCAATCTTCAAGAAGTTTTGTAAGAATTATCAGATGAAAATAAAAAAGCAGAACTTAAGAGAAATGCTAAAAAAATCTAAAATAATGTTTAATAGATTTTCTCAGAAGAATAAAATAAAGATTAATAATCATGAATTATAAGAAATTGACAACTACAAATACCTTGGTCAAATATAAATGCAATGTAAAGCTAAGTGATGAAATTAATTACAGAACTAAATGTGGATGCGTTTTTTTTTTTTTTGGTAGAAATAACTTCATATTAAAATATGTCTATGTTTGGGTTTGATAAGGAATATTTTTTAATGGGTATGTTGTACCAGATTTGGATATAGCTATGAGATTTGATTATTTAATAGAAGAGTTATAGTAATACTTCAGATCACTCAATGAAGAATAGATAAAGGAGTAACAATTAGTGATCAAAAATGAAATATATGACTGAAAAAAACAAACATAATTAACATATTAAAGTGCAGTGACATATTGCTAGAAGAAATTATAGCGGATAGACGATTGGAATCTCAAACTGAATTCCAAGAGAGCAAAAAACTTGAAAAAGACCACATGAGATGGATGAAATATGATGGTATGGAGAAGAGGCTATGGATTGAATAACTGAATTAAACTTGAAAACAT
Source organism: Epiperipatus broadwayi (assembly GCA_028023455.1). NCBI lineage: Eukaryota > Metazoa > Onychophora > Udeonychophora > Euonychophora > Peripatidae > Epiperipatus > Epiperipatus broadwayi. The sequence continues at coordinate 50,702 of JAQFVV010000641.1, forward strand.
CTTGCAGTGGATCTAAAGTAATTGAAAATGATCATCATCATCAGTTTTATTCTCTAAAATTACTCAAAACTTTATTAAGTTCAATTTTGTTTATTATTAAGTTAATTGAAAAATTAAACACATTTTAAATTTAATTAAAAAAATTATTTTATTTTTACATTTAATTTCATCTGAATATTTTTACATACAGTAAATTTTAGAAATAAAGAACGGCAATATATTTTTTTTCCAACAGTAAATTGTCAAATGTAAAATATTTTACAACAGAAAAATAAAAATCACTAAGAAGTTCTTATTTCATTTTGGTTTTCAGTATAAAATTATTACTGCTTGTTTTTGTTTCATTATTTCTAGCTCAGACAATTTTTTTCTCTCTTTTGAATACATTTCATTTAATAGACATTTATTGGTTAAAATATTAGTGAGAAAAAATTTAAAAGTGAATGAAATATTCATTTTAAAGTAGGAGTGGGGAACCTCCAGCCCACAAAAGCTTTCAATACGGCTCCTGATCATTTCAAAAACATATATATAATAGCACTATAAAACATTTAAATATAGTAAAATAAAATATGTATTTTTTTAAATACATCTAATAATTAAAATAGTTCTAGTTCAGTCTATCAGAGGTGCAATATTCCAATAAATTATGTATATCATGTGATCTCTAACTACAGATTTATTCTACAATACTGAGGGCATTTTGTTTATTTTTATTTTTCATTATCTATAACATTAAAATTACGAAATGTTCTAACTATGCTTAAATGATCACATGATATTTACAAAATTTTATAGGTCTCTTTTTAAAGAATATTTATTTTAAAAAAAAGAGTCACTCCCCATGTAACATCAGCTCAATACAATAAAGAAAATTTCATTCTTCAAAGAAACAAAATGAAGTAATAACAGGAACTTAGACTACAAATAGGGTTTTCCAAGCTAGGCAGTGATTGCATAGTAGTGATAACAATCATAAAACTTTCACTAGAACAAAAAAAGATGTGATTTATAACTGATAATTTTAATGCTTGAATTTCACATAATCAACTTTAATGTATTAATTTAAATTACACACGTCTAATAAAGAGAAACTAACATTATTTCCATGAAAAAAAAATTTGATCTTGAGAAAATAAATATTAACTCATTCTCAGAATGAAACCAATTACGTTTAATTAACAATAACTTTAATAATTAAATTCAATTACATTGTGGGAATATAATTCAGCAAATGCCATGCTTTATGATATTGCTAATTTTTAAGACTAAAAATGAAAAATGTTTATTTGACAAAATTTATTGTTTAGGATCAGATCAGTAAAAATGTTCAGAAAATTAAAAACTTATGTATGCCTCGAATATTTAAAAACCTTATTTGACATCACAAATGATTCTTTCCCTGTTTTAATTTCATTTTCCAAAAATAAAAATTTGAATACATTTTGTGATATTCAAAATTGTTGGAAATTTCAAATGGATTGGCAATGTCAAATATTTTCATTTTATAACTTATTTGCTGATCTTAAAATTTAAACACTAGAAATATTTAGTAGACTTTTTGATTAAATTACTCAATTCTTTAACAAAATTTGTGCAGCAAAAATTCACTATTTTCTATTTCATATTCTCAGACTCATAAACAGTTTGCTAAGTTTTATTAGAATAATAGTATTGTACTTATATACAATGAACTTCATAATAAATATAGAAAAAAAACATTAAATTTTTTTGATTATTAATCAAAATTTAAACTAAAAAATTTGTTAAAGAAATAAGAGCAACTCTTTTGAGTTTTATTAAAAAATTTAAAATATACACAATGAAAAATATGTGTCCAAAGTAAAACTTGGTCTTCATGGTTATTAAGTTTAAAATCTATTATGAACTGAGGAATTACATGAAGTCATCAGAATCATTTCCATCAACCTTATTAGAAGTCATAAGTGATTCATAACTTCTAAGAGCTGCAATTTCCTTTTTTTCTTTTGTTTTTTGTTTCTCTTTTTTTTTTGTTCTCTTATTTCTTTCTTCTTTTCTTCTTATTCTTTTCTATCTGTTTTCTCTTTCTTTTTTTAAATCAACTTGTCTTTCTTGCTTAGTTTTATTTAAACGATTAACAATTTCATTAATTCTTGATTCCACAAAAACTGAATGGACCTCTTTTTGTTTATGAAAGCCTACTTGACCCACATTTATGTTGTTGTTTTTTTTTCAAATTGGACCACATTGTATACACAACATCAATATTGTTCATCTTATTACCCATTATGCTATTAGCTTTTATTAGCTGGGCACAGTCTTCAAGCAGTTCTTGAGAAATGTCATGAAGAGTCTGACCAGGTTGCAACCTTAAGTACACATGTGCAGATGATACTTTGTCCACATGAAACTACACATCTTCAGGAAATCCCCATTTTATCAGATCTTCATTCTCGTGTTTATCAACTCCCATAAATATAGTTGCAGGAGGAGAACAACATTGCTCATGAAGTAAAATACCATTTTTAATTTGCAATTAGCAACTTGCAGAAATAGTGTTATCCCATGATAAATCTAGGCGTTAAAAAGCATTTTGTTTATTTTTATAGTGATGTTCGCATACTAATTGTATATTCCCAAAATAGAATTAAAATTTTTCTTTGCTTTATTATTTTACATTTATTTTACTTTTTTTAATTATTTTTTTTACGATATCTACACCAATTAAGATATAAAAAAATTGATACAGAAAATTGTGTATTCCAATAGAAATTGATATCTCATTTTTTAATAGAAAGAGAGTAAATCAGTATGTCTGATATGTCCGGAAAATTTTTCCATTAATAGAGAACATTATTTATTAAACATTCCGATTACAACTAAACTGTTGAGAAAAGAAGAAATGGTAATTATAACGTAATCGGGCTTGGCCAGTTGATGGCATTGTTGGCAGTCAAAAACAATACAATACAATGTTTGGGGCCGCGTTATATTTTTACACCTTACACATTCTCTAAACAAGGGTGAGGCCATTTAGAAAATTACTATAAATTCATGTTTATTAAAAATTATAAATACAAATATTGTGTAACGTATATTGTAAAAATTTGACTAATCCAACTAAACACACATATATATCAAACTGTAAATGAAAGATAAGTGTGTGGATTCACAATAACTGTCGTGAAGCAGAAATAGGCCGTATTATTTCTGCATTACGCATCATAAATGGCCTTCTAATGGCTAAGACAAACATAGATGTTTTCTATAGCCGTAAGTCAGGCCTTGTAAACAGCATTTGTTAGGGGTTTTTGCGAGCCAGAACACCATCAAGTGGCCAAGCCCGATTACATTATAAGTACCGAAGAAATATTAAAATAGAAAATGTGAAAAGAAGCTGGATAGTGTCAAAGTTGTGAGTGGACTGAGTGTGACAATGGTAAATAAAAATATAACAATTTACTATAGATAAATACTTTTCATATAATATATATATGAGAAATGGGGACCTGGGCCAACTGATGAGTGCTGGTTTAGCACGAAAGGCATCTTGGGGGTCATTTGTCTTTTATTGTATCTTTATTTATATGAATTTTTAAAAAAATGGAGGTAGTTTAATATATTATTAATAATATAATATAAATGTGAATCTATAATAATATTTCTGCTATTTCATAAATATTTTTGCTATAAATTTTAATGATTATATAACTAGGCCTATTTTTTAATAATCAGCTACTTATAACCCCCCCCCCCCAAGTAATGTGATGATTCCAATGAGATTTAAAAAAAATAGAAAAAGTGAATTCTGAAATATTTTTAATCACTTTTATTTACTTAACTATTTTAATAACTGAAACACACAGGCTTATTATATACCTGTGTTTATATATGTAATATATAGGATATATGAGCACAGACTTTCACATGACCCACCACTCTCCCCACTATCTCATAACACTGATATACAAGAACACATATATGTTGAAAAGATAAATAATCACCAATATACGTATTTCATGCTAAACCAGCAATCATCAGTTGGTCCAGATTACCATCTCTACACATATATGCTATAAGTGCTCAGATATATATTAAGATAGCCAATCCTCATACTTTAATGGACAGGCTTCAATCTACTCCACACTCTAACTCTTCAACCATCCATCCAATTGAAAATATGATGATGGAACACTCAAAGGCCACCCTGAGGTCGAGATTCTTGTCACACCCATCTTGTATTTTAAATAAAATGCTTATATAATTTGTCAAATAATATACTATTGTGTTTATATCTAATATGTCCTGAATAATGTTCTGGTCATTCAATAATAATGCATATCTTGTTAACTAAATATTAAAATCTTTATTAAAAGTAATTGCAATAGCAAAATATATTCAATATTTATAATTTAGAGGTTCAGCTCCATTACTTTTAGAAAATTGTGAATGTGTAGTCATTAACAGTACTAGTATTTGAGAAGGAATGCTGAGATTCTTCCTTCAAATCCTAACATTTCCAACTCTTGGGTAACTTGCCTTGGGTACAGATATAAATATATCAGTATTTAGAAGGCTTCTTGCTCCAGGCTTGAGCATTTTATTGCAGATATGTGTATTGTCATCTAACATATGGTATTGTCTGAATTACCTTCTCAAATGGATCTCAATATATAGTGAGACCTGCATCCTTACTGAAAACAATCAAATGCATTGACCTAACTTTCCAATGGGCCTGTTTTTGTCATTGGTTATTTAGTAAAATTTATTATCATTTCATTGGCATCTGTTCATCTCAATCTTCATAACATTGTAGTCTGAATCAGTCCATTATTTGAGGGTACCCTTCCAATGAATTAGGAGTTCACATTATTCCCTCTTTCTGGCAAAAGTTAACTTAGGTGTACTAGTCCTTCAGATAGTTGGGTGGATATCTAGACCATCTTCTTGCTTACTTTTTTTGGCCTGGTTTCTTCATCAGCTCTGGAAAACTCTTTATTACATAGTTTTCCACAGTCCAACCTTAACTGATCTCTGTGCCTGTGGTAGTATTGTTCACCTAAGGTTTAGACTACCACTTTCTTCAAACCCTTGGCATTTAATAATTGTTGCTGGAACCTATTTGTTGGTACCATTAAACATATCTCATAACATTCAAGTATCTATTTATATTTCAGCAATTTCATTTTGTTTTTATGATCATTCTGATTAGGCCTAAGAACTGACAGGTTTAGTCCTAAGAGCCCTTTTTCATAATAGTTCAGAATGAATTGTGTCTGTAATTGTGCTAAGTGAAGTATGCTGTACCAAGTCTACATTTGTAGGTATCCCAAGTACATATTTTAGTTTTGTTGACAGTTCTTTTTATTTCTTTCATCAATCTTTCAGATTGACCATTGCTCTCATGATGAAATAATAGAGATCTGCAAGGACAACTTATTGGGTTTATATTTTTATTTAAGTGTATGTGGACAGGCTGTCCATGACCCAGTTTACGATCAAACAAATTTAGATAGTTCCTTTTTAATTTTGTTAGACTTGTTAGCTGCTTCATTGAATCAGTTATGATCTGTTCAACAGCTGACATGACAAGAAGCAAACAAATAGTTTTATTTGGCACTATAACATTCATTCTTGTTTCACCCAAGAGTGAAATTCAGTCACCTTGATAATCATTATACTGCTAAGTTGCTACTAAGTATTTTTTAAGACAATGGATACTGCAGATTTGATATACAGATGCATTCTTAATAGTGTACCAATAATTGTAATGTAGGCCTTGAGAACTGAATTTGTCCCTCTAATATTGTTTATGCAGATATTAATTTGGTGAGATTTTGCTCTACCCTTTTTATAATGGATGCTCTCCTAATTTTTTTTGCCTGGCATGATTACAATATCTGTAAATTACATACCTATAAGTGATATTCAGTATATATATATATATATATATATATATATATTGTGATTTACTGCATCTGTAGCAAGCTTTTGCATCATATTTTTAGACTTATTCTGTCAAGTTTTAATATTTTTGGTTAAAGACACCCTACTTTTTTTTTGAATCAGTTTGATTTATCTGATCCAGATTTCTGACAACTTTAATGGAGCTGCCTGATTTGCTTAAATTCAGAATCATCTGAGAGATTTCAGAATCAAAGCTAGGGTTGGGATTCATTTACAGCTTGACTTGAAGTTATATATGATCTTTCATTCTGCAAATGAATGAACTCTTAGTGTTTCGTTTAAGAAATCTTTAAAGTCATAGCTCTGCCCCAGCTTCCTCAACTCTGTAACAAAATCTTTAGCCTTTTTCTCTTCACCCTGAACATGGAGGTTGATGATGAACATCTATAATATAGTAAGGAGTTTTGGACAAAAATAAGCTTTATCAAAATCTAACTTGGAAAGAAACATGAAGATTAACTAAAGCAAATACTTATAGATTTCATTAATTTTAACTAATTTTTTGGTTAGTTGTAAGAAATAAATAAACTCAATTCACATATGTTGAATTTTCTGGATTGCCAGGATCGAATTCTATGAAACCAAATTTTGTTATTTTGAAAAAAACTTCGACTTTATTAGAAAACTAAGCAACCATTTGTGTTTAGTTATTTAATTTTTTTTTGTTTTGTTAATGATGTTAGCTCCCCTCCCCCCCAAGTGACAAAAATCTGATCAATCTACAAGGGTAGATTTTGCCAACAGTCCTAATTCTATTGCGTTCATATTCAGTATGTCTAAATAGGATTTTGGTCATTCAAAATTAACACACAGCTTATTAACTAAATATTAAATTCTTTATTATAATATTTATAATACAGAAGCTTGCCTCCATTACTGTTGGTGAATACATAGTTATTAGCAGTACATCTAATATTTGAGAAGAAATTCTAAGATTCCCCTATTAAATTTTTTGAATGCTTTCATCCTCTAGGTGGCTTGCCTCCTGTGCAGTTGCAATGCTGTCAATAGCTAGCATGCCTATATACATTCTAACCATGTAGTGGAAAACATGTATACTGTCATCTAATGTCTGACAATTGTCATAATGTTTGAATTACTCTCTCAAAAGGACCTATTATACTGTGTAGTGAGTCCCTTTCTTTACAGAAAACAATTGGATTCATTTACTTGTTTATGTCATTGGTTATTTATTTACATTTATTATTATTTTGCCAACTATTGTCCATTCAATCCGATCTTGATAACTTTGTAGTCTGGATCAGTAATATTTGAAGGATATCTTCCTATGGGTTGGAATGAGTTCACAACATTCTCATTTAGAATTACAATTTAATATAAAACTTATTTATTATAAATTAAGATTCTTGTTTTTTTAAATTGTATTTTAAAAAATTAATTAATCTATTTTTAGCATTCAATAACTCTTGTATATATACATATAAATAGCCACTCATATAACAAATATTTAAATTTATATTTTGCAGCAGGATAATATCTCCTCTAAAAATTAGTTACATTCTTTCTTAATTATTTACACTCTGTATGTTCCCGATTTCGTTTTGCTTTTCTTTTAGAATATTTACCGTATTTGGTTACTTTTTATTTTTAGTAATTCAACACTTATTAGTATATCATTTGTTCATTAACATATCCCTTTATTCACTTCTACAATTGCCTGTCGTATATTTGCTGACTTGAGTAATGTTGTAAGAGTGTTTCGTTGGAACAAAAGTTTGTTTGATTCCCTTAAATTGAGAGGCGGGGTGGGGGTAAGAAAGAATCTCTTCAGTCATTTCAGATAAAATTACTATATTTAAATTATTTAGTTTAACAAACAATCAACTTATAAATACTAATATATTGGTTTAATTCAGAATGAGGTCACTAATGTTTATGTAAATATGATACTGTTATTATTCTTTTGTAAAAATCAATATGCTGAAAAATGTTTAAAAATCAAAATTTTGGGGAAAGAATAATGTTAAAGTAATAATGAAATAGTTATAATCATTTTGAGAAAGTTAAAAAAATATTAATTTTTTTGTGGAATGAAATGGGCTATAATGTTTGGCTTGCAGAGGTGAGATTTGTTTTAAGAGTGTCTTGTTACTTGAAAAAGTATCCATACAATTTCATTTACAGCAAATAATCTGACTAAAATAGTTTTAATGAAAGAGATAAGTAAAAAACAGATGATTAATATTTATCCTTCCCTCCATCTCAAACAACCGATACACATAACCACAGACACATGAAGAAGAAAAAAGATCCTCAATATACCTATTTCATGCAGAATCAACACTCATCAGTTGGGCTAGATTCTGCATAAAATATGGATATTGGGATCATTTATCTTTTTTATGTATGTGTGTGGTTGTTGGAGATGGAGTAGAGGATGAATATGGATTGAAAATCCTAAGTTCAAATTCCTCCATTTACTATAGTAAATATTCAGTATACTGAATGAATAAATTAATTAGATGATATTAATGTTAAAGAGGCTGGGGGGAGGGATGTCCATTATTAAGTTAAATAATGAAACTTTATGAAAATTATTATAACTTCATTAGCTAGAAGTCATTAGTTTTTCCTTAATTTTGCAAGGATAAATATATATTGATGGAAACTGTGTGTGTTGTGTAAGTGGAAGAAAAGATAACTTTAAAAATTCAATTCTGTTAAAATATGAATACATACATAGATTATGTGGTTATGCTGCATACAGTAAAATTTGTAGATGAAAAATAGCCAATCTTGTCTATATGAGTATGTGGCTTTTTGTTTATTATATTAAGTGTTATGATCAATATGAGTGTGAAGTAAGATATTGAGATTATAAATAGTTGAAAAATTTAAGATGGTCATCCAATCATATTCAGTAATTTATCTGCTCAAATTGAATCCTTAGCATTTGCACCAGGATGTAGATAAATATATAAAAATATTAGGATAATAATAATGTTTTAGTGACGGCAGCCCATTCAAGATGAACAATAATATTTAGGAATTTAAGTTAAAAATTATCAGAAAATGAATTTGTTTCCTGTAATCATCATTATGTAACACTGTCATAAATGTGGACAATGTATTAATGCAAAATTGGAAATTATGGCAAATATGATCACATGATTGATCATCATCTCATTTGCTCAATATACAATGATTCCAAAAAGTTATCTCTTCCCTTTGATGAATAATATTTTGAATAGTGATGGGTCACCACAAAAATTAATTTTACAGTATAACCAATAACTTTAGGAGTTTTATAAAAGCAATATTAACAATGCAAAAACAAAGAACTATATTAAATTCATTATGTAATTATTTCATCAAAAAAGATACTAATGTTAAATAGTCAAAATAAGAGTCATAGATCACATGACCCTATTCTCTTAAGCTTGTAAGTTATAAACAATGAGGATTGCCAATTCCTCAACAAGCTTTGTGATAAATGCTTAGCCAGAGCCATACAGCTATTTGAGTTGGATAGCTGGGTTTGAAGACATGTAGGTATCTAAAATTGTCAGATTTTCCACTCAATAGATAACTTTTAGATAATTGCTGGGCTTTGTTTAGATCTAGTGTCTGAACATACCCTGGCACCTCTCTGAGGAGTGCCAAAGCATGAAACCATGGTCAGGGGTTGGGGGGGGGGGAGTTCCTGACAGAGATATTTTAGATACTAATGTTGCCTTTAATAAAATATTAAATTATTAGATGGAAAAAAAATTTGTTTTGTTATTATTTCAGAAAAATTTCAGAGAAGCTTTTTGGGCACTTTTTTTTATTTTAATTATTTAGAAAATATCAGAAAACTCGCAATTGAGTTACAAAAAAAAAAGAATTAAATATTAAGATTTTTTAAAGCAATAAGATGCCAAAGGATTGCCATAGTTCTTTGAATAAGGATATTTACACAGATTAAACAGGAATTTTTCATCTATGCTATCTTTTGGTATTAAGTATTGTAAAAATAATGTGATAATAAAAATGTTATCAGTCAAAAACAGCTGATAAAAATATTTAATAGGAAAAGCTAAAACAAAGAAAACCATCATGAGTAGGAATAACATTATCATGATTTTTGGTAGTGTTCTTAAAATAATGCATGAAATAATTATATAAAAAGAATGATTTTTCATTTAACTTTCACAAGATTTCAATATTGAATTGGATGATAATGACTCAAAAATGCAAATAAACTGTGATATACTAATAAACAAAATCAAGTTCTATGTCAATTTTCATAATACTATAAATAAAAATAATATGATATTGACAAAAAACAGGAAGAAATAAAAAATATATACAACTTTCATCACATTAATAAAGTATAAAATAATACTATCTAATGCCCAAAGTTTTAATGTGAATGTGAAACAACAGGATAGTATATATTCTTAAACACAAGTCTTTAATAAGCAAAAAAAAAATGACTTCATTTAAATACACAAATTGATAAATCTCCGAGTTTTACAACCTATCAGTAATCTGCCTTAAAATGACATGCAAAATTCATATATTGAAAATAGCTATTAAATTCACCATTGAGCTTTTGTGCATTGATAAGCCTAATTGATTTCATAAAAACATTTTCTGTAAAAAGCATTGTACAAATAAAATATCAGTCAAAAAATCATATAGTAATTGAATAAAATATATTCATTCTCAAACTGAAAATGTTGGTAAAACTTGCAGCATTTGCATTATCCTTAATGGCTTAGTTAAAAAACAGAGGTTAATAAACCTATTATTTTTTCAAATGTTAACTCAGATAGTTCAACAGGGGGCTGTTTGTATAAGTCACAGCTCTGCAGATAATCACTGAAATAACTTCAGTTCCTCTTGGACTTTATTTACATATGCAAAAAAAAAAAAATAGAAATCTATGTACACATAAAGGTTTCTGATCCAAAAAAGGAGAATCAAACTCAATTGTTTCCTTAGATCTCATCATTTTAATAATAGTTAATACTAGGAAAAAATTAAAATGTATTGATAGCATGTCGAGTGTCTTTAATTTTCAGGTTTCCCACTTTTCTGTAGTTAAGGTTAAAATTCTTTCTTTGGCTAAACCACATATGTCATCTCACCGATAAACAGTTGTGTCCAAATGAAAATGTCATATTACAAACAATGTATATTTCTATTAATTATTAATACAAACAACAATAAATTTATAACAATTCAGGTTGATTAGCAGTGAGTGCTGCATTTGGCTACAATTCTTGGTTCAAAAGAGAAGGCATGTTCCAATGCTTTTCAAAGTGTTTCTATCAATGATTGATGTTTCTCTTACTATTTACACAACCTTCGGGATGCTTCTTATTAGATTTTACTGATATCAGCTACTATGCATTTCTTCAATACAGTTCCTAATAAATAATGTTTAATTAATATATTTATTCTATATATATATCATTATGAGTACTTCTATGCCTTTCCCATTTCAGTGTTATGATTTTGGCCGTCTGATTTCTAATGGTTACTATTTGTACATGTTATGAAATTCAATGACCATTGAGCTTCCTTCTATGTTGGTTCCTGTTAATCTAATAGCATCATATCTTTTACTTAGTAGACCAGTATCCAACCCTCTACAACAACCAACATTAAAGCAATAATGACTTGCATGTCATAGCAATGAATGACTATTCAACCAGCTAATTCAACTCTTTTTGATTCCACTCTTCTTCTTTTCCATATACTTAAGGCAGAGTATTATTCAGATTTAATAGACCATCATCATAACCTCTCCAACTGCAAAGATAATTGTTCTCTTTTTCAGAATGATCAGTTCTTTATCAATTATTGTATTTGGTTAATTAACAATAATAGCTAAACTGTTTATTTCTCTTGAGGCTAAAAATGTTTCTGTTTAATTACCTTTGTAATAAATACATCATTATTTCCTTAATTTATTAATATTCTGCTTAATGTTAATTATTCTCTTGCAGATGCATGTACATTATATGATTTTTTTTTTTAAAAAAAAATACTTATGAAAATGCTATTGGAAATAAATTATTTGTCAGATGCAAAAAACGAGAAACTTTCAAAATTAAAAAAAGAGGTTTAAAAAAAAGCAAAGATAGTGTAAAACAGTAGATTAAAAGATAATGTAATTCCAGGGCAAACAATTCATAGTAGCTATGATGCCATTTCTGAAATGAAAATTGAAAACAAAGAAATTGAAACTGATACAGAAAATACACTACAAGATAATAAATTATTAGCTTTAAACATTGATGCAATTTTACCAAAATGCATATAATGATCTAGCACAATGGTCTAAACCTATTTCAGATGACTTAAGTTAGTTAAATGTGGACCAAAACAGAATAAAGAATATAATTTTCCAAAAAAAAGAAAAAGATCAGTCTTTTTTTAATACTCATTTATAAAACTTATAAATAAATGTAAAAAGCAAAATGCATAGTTGATTTGTAAATTTTATATTGAATAATATTGCTTATTGTTTTGACTGTGTGTTTTTTGATTCTTTAAATGCAACATCAAGATTTGTTAATGGCTATAAAAATTTGGCAAAAGTTGAATGATGTATTACGTCTTTATGAATAAGGAAAAATACACATCAAGTGTTATATTCAGTGGCAAGAATTAATTCAAAGACATAATTAAACCAAATTATTGGTATTTAGTGTAATCACTTACTAACAATTGTATTTATATTTTGGACTATTTCCATCATCTAATAAGTATTGAATGTCTTTAGAAAAATTTAACTTTATTTAAACATTCTAAATGTGGAAGAATGTATATTAGTGAAACCAGTCATCCCATTGAAAATCACTTGCAAGAATACAAACTGATAATTAGAAGTGAGAAAACAGATGTGTCTAAGGTGACAGTCCATCTATGTACCAATGAATATATGCTCAATTGTGAAAATCCAAGAATATTGGATAGAGAAAAGATACAAAGAAAATTTAAAGAAGCTGCTCACAAGACAATGGCAAACAATCTTATAAGTCAATCTAATGTGACTATACATAATTTATGGAAACCACTAATCAACTTTGCTCTTAGAAAAAAGTGTAGAAATCAGGAGGAACCTCATAGATAAGTATATAAAATTTCTACTGACTGTTGCCTTTGGCAGGATGGCTCATTTGGTTATAGCATTATCTTAAAATTCAATATTCAATGGATCTAAGGGTCCAGGTTCAATTCCCATGCTAGTATTATCATTGGTTAGAACTAGCAACACCTGAAGAAGAGGAGGAAATAATACCTCTCAAAATGTTGTGCATATTACTAACATTGAATGTATTTGGAATATTTAAATAAAATTAAATTTTTATAAATTCAATACTCATATTAGATTATGGAAATAGTCCAACATATAAATACAACCAAAACACATTATCCATATTTACTTAATAATTCAAAAATAATAAAAAAAATATCATTATTTGAACTTCCACTTGTTTCATTAACATCCATGGATGTCAAATTCCATTTATTTAAAAATAATCTATTGTCTACAATGTATTGAAATTTTTTTTTCAAATATTGTTAATAAGTGTTTTCCTGAAGGTTTGTGATAATGTGCTTTAGTTGTATTTATATGTTGGACTATTTCTATAATCTAATATGAGTATGTTAATGAAACAAGTGGAAGTTCAAATAATAATAATTTTTTTTATTATTTTTGAATTATTAAGTAAATATGGATATAGTGTTATTAAAACATATTAAAAAAATTCAATATAGTAGCAAGTGAGTGGTAAATTATTTGTCACATCAATACCAAAACTTGTTTTTAAATGATATTTACTGAAATAATGGGGTGGGGGAGTATGAAGAAAATTAAATATTAGGGTTAAAATGAATTTTACACCAAGTGCACATCATGGAGAACAAACTTCCAATCATTTAAAATATATTAACATCAATTACAATATTAAACAAATTGAAAATAAAAGAATCACTTATTGGATTTTTAGAAGCACAAGATATAACTGGTGGGGAATTGTCAAATTTATTATTAAATATTTTAAAACCATCCACCATAGATATTATAGATTGTAGAAAACAATTATATAACAATGATGCTAACATGAAAAATAATATAATGGAGTAAAATACAAGAATAAGAAAAACAAACCACAATGTGCCTTCTGTGTTTTGTCTAGCTTATAATTTTAATTCACTTTGTAATGCAGCAGATAATATTATAGAATCAACAAATTTTGTTGGAATTATATAAAAACTAGGCACTTTCTTTGCAGATTCCTTCAAATGTTGGACATTATTACTAAAACAGATAAAAAAACATTAAAACCATTAAGTACTACTAGATGGCAAGCATGAATTGACCCATGAAAGCTTTAGATTTTCTAATAAAAAAAATTATATCTACTTTGAATGAACTTATTGTTTCCAAAACGAATATTGTGTTAGAAACCATTACAAAATTTCCCTTTGTTATTTTGCTTTTAGTTTGGTAAAGTACAATAAATAAAGTAAATACTGTTCTACAAAATAAAGATATAACATTAAAATCCACTTTTTCACTTATAGAGAATTTGAAAAATTATTAGAAGAGAATAAAAAAAATATTCAAGGGCTAGGTGGATCCATAAAGAAAAATGTTTTTTGATGAGACAGGCAGTGATGAAACTTGAGATGTCCTTGGCAAATTATAAGATTTTGTGATTTTATCCTTAATAGACATTTTGATTAATCAAATAAAGATTTGTCAGTTCCAGAAATTTTAGAAAATAAAATATTTCATTATTTGGTCAAAGAACCTTGCTCTCTTGAATTTTTGGATGTTTTTTTAAGAAGATAAAGAATTTATAAATAATTTTTTAATAAGAAATTTTTATTCAAAATTAAACTATTTGGTCTGCTTAAATTTATAGTAGGAAATCCCCAACATTTGCATTGCACTTAGAATGTATTCAACACTTCTGATAACTGTGACCAATGTAGAATGCTTATTTAAAAAACTAAAATTAATTAAAACATATCTCAGATCCATAATATCATAAGAGAGATTTAATTCTTTGGCCATATTTTTTACAGAAACAGAAGCTGAAATAACAGGTTGAAGACTTAATTAAATAATGGGCTATGGTTCAAGTTTGTTAACTAATAAAAATTTTACAAAAGAAAAAGAAAAACATTTCAGTTGTTATAGTTGTACTATGTTGGATCATGTAGCAATAAAAATTATAAAAAATGTTTCAGTTATAAACTCACTAATACACAATATTTTTAATTATTGAATGTTTGAAAGTTATTTATCTTATTGATTACAATTTTACATTATTTATACTATAAATGTATAATTTAAATTTTATTAATTCAACATAAAATTTTTCTCAATAAAATTTGTATAAGGTGTCGCAAAAAAGTTCTTGCCCACAGCCCCTACTTTTAGATGACTAGCCCTGATAGTAAAACAGCATTATCATTCTTTTTTGACACTATCTTAGATACTTTTCCTGCTAGTCACTGCTTTTTAATTAAGTTATAGAAATATTTTGTCAAATATCTGATGCTTTATTCATTTTATTGTCTGCATCGTTTGTATTATTTGGGATCAACAGTCACACATGGGCCTGTAATTTTTGATCCATCAGCATTTCTACAGACTATTTGCTTTCAGCACTGCTATTTTGTTTGATTCAGCTTCATGAATATCAATTTTTTTTATCTCTCTCATAATTCATTTTTTATTTTAATATTATTCAATTTTAATTTAAAAAGTACAATTTTTATCCTTCCCCCACCTTGACGCCATTCTAGTTCATAATTCCAATCTGATTGGTTTATATTACTGATCAATACAATTTTAATATCCATTTCACTTATCCAGTTTCTCTAATATTTGAAACTACTAATCTATTTATTCATTAATTTCTATTTATTCTCAACTACTTGATATTATAAACATTTGTAACTATCTAATATTCATGCCGGTCTGAACTTATTTTACCTTCTCCTTATATTTTGATTTTGCTACATTTATTCTAAATCTTTCAAACATTTCTGTTAACTTTTTTCATGATAAACAATTAGTTTCATGCTGGTTCCACTTCAGTCTAAAAACAAAAACTTTCTGGTTATTTTCAGATGAAACTGCTCATAACACTACACCAAGAATAACAATACATTTTATTTTTCATATTTTTAAATTCATTATCTGTTTCTTTTAGAATATTTTTTGTTTAAACTTTTTTTTAAAAAAAAATTACTCAAATTAATAACATACCTCAAGTGTAACTCATGAAATTGTACAATTTATAAACTCTTTATATGGTAATTGAGCAAAATACATACAATGATGCAGATAATTTAAATTTAAAGAGCAATTGAGTGGAATTGCTGTTGAAGGGAAATTAACCAATAAATAAAAAGACATTTAAGTAGTGTAATGCTAGCAAAGAGATATGTGTTGTAAAACTCACATATATTCTGCATTACGTATGGTATCATTTAAAAATAAATATCAAATTTATTTTTATAAAAAGCACGCGAGAATAATAAAATAGAAAGAAAAATATAATTATGTTTTTAAAGTAGATTTTAAAGCGCAAATTTGTAAAAATAAAAGTATTACAAATAGAAAGAAAAATATAATTATGTTTTTAAAGTAAATTTTAAACCACAAATTTGTAATTCATTTTTTTTCTTTTTAGAATAAAACTGTTCCTAGCAAGAGGGTGGGTGAGAAATCTAAAAGAAATTGGGGGAAAAAATTAACTCTTTTTTCTCACTCTTTGTAAAGAAAACTCTTTCTAAGGATCGCTTCGATAGTATGATTCACCTTTTCGTCTGTTAAATTGCGATAGTATAATGTATAAAATAAGCAAATGTGAAATCAGACTAAAAATTAGTCTTTAAAAATAAATGTTAGTAAAACTTTCTAGCAGATTAATAAAGTTGAAATCAATAATTGTAATAACTACAAACTGTAATTTATCTTGTCAGCAAAATAGATTAATCTAAGCAAAGGATTAAGATAACAAGAAATGTAAAAATAATTAATTAAAAACAGACTCAAGTTACAATCTTAATTAAAAATAATTTGTGTGATAAAAATTAAAAACTATGGAAGACAAACATCTTGGTTATTATTCTTCAGTCGGGTTTGTGATATACAGTTCGCGTTGCTATTAGTCCGAAGTTCGGTTTCCTTTTAAAGAATGCAAAATGTTTGGAAATTGTAAATGCAGTAATAAGCCTGTCAACTACTGTTACAGTCAACATAATCCAAAAGCTAAGCCATAGGAGTATTCGTCAGGGCTTCAGGCCCAAAATCCTCCGCAAATCAACTGTCCCTACCTGAACCCTTGCTGGAAAGTAATGCCAAAATGGTGAAGTAGACACCGCCCAAAACTCTCTCTCTTATTGTCAAGACAAAGAAACCTGGAAGGAAAGCCATGAAAACATCATGGAGAAACAAAAAAGGCAAACAATTGGAAACTGATGAATGAAAATCTAGATAATGATACTTTTTCATATATTCTGATCACAGTCTAGACTCCTTATTTTAAATAAACTTTAATTAACGGACTTTTATAACTATAGCCTAAAGTAATCATTTAAAATTTTATTATGTAAAATTTATTATTGTTATAGTGTGTTAAATATCTGTGTGTAAATAAATAAATATTAATGTTTGCTTTAATTGCTATTTTCTCTTTCTCTCTTGTCACTGCATCACCAGTAAATTAGTGTGGAGTTATGTTTTTTTTATGTGTTAAATAAATGTGCTGGACCCTGAGACAGAGTATGAGCTAGTCACGGGATATGTCAAGCACTGGATTATGTGCCTGTCATCCAAAGCATACTGACTATAAGCCATGGTTAGCTAGTACCTGAGGTTGATCCTCAAAACAAATAAAATGCTTTGAATGGCAGGGGTTTGAATCAGCAGGCGAGGTGGGCCATGGTCTGGAAATGTGATCATGTTATGTTTTGCATAGCTCGATCTGATCATGGGTATCATTGATGGCTTTTGCTATCAATGGTACTCTCCCCTCTGCTTGAAGGGCCAGTCTGTTCCTGTGTATTTTTTTTAAATTTTTATAAAAGGGATTTAAACCTACAAGAATAAACATTCTTTAAATGGACCCAGTTCAGTATATATAGATGAATCACGAGGCAAGTATAATGTATGAAGAAAGAATATTGACATTTTTAAAAATGATCAATTAGGAATTGAATACCTAAAATTTTGTAAAATGATACAAAAAGAATTAATGATGATATAAGAAAATATAATTGTGAATTGGCAAAGAAGGCTATAGAAGAGAATAAAAGTCTCAAAAAAAATAAAAATAAAATTAAACATCTTGGTATTGAAAAGAAAACTGTTTTGGTAGTAAAGCGATGGAAATATTACCAAGAGAGAAACAACAAGAATTATATTGCAAAGTTTTATAAAAAATTATATAATAATAAATTACAAAAAAATGTACTTCCCTGCTCTTGTTATATATTCTAAAATGCCAAACATTTTAAATGAAGAGATTAGGCATGCAGTTAAATTTAAAAGGAAAAAACTCCAAAAAATGATGGAATTATTATTGATATTTACAAAAAAGCTGGTGAAGAAATAAAAAAAATTGTTGGCAAAGCTATATATTAGATATTTAAATGATAGAGATGTACATCACATGATCACCATTTTATATGCTTACACATGTTGTTAGTAAGAGTATCAGATGATTGAAAGAATGCAGTAATAATATTGATTCTTAAAAAGGATGATTAGAAATTATAGACGTATCAGTTATATACAAAATCTTTACCAAGCTAATTACAATTCATTTACAGTAAACTTTGGATTTTAATCAACAAAAAGAACAAGATGAATTTAAAAATGGTTTTAGCTCTGTGGATCACATCCAATTATTGAAAGAAATTGTAAAAAAAAAACAATGAATATGAATTGTCATTATATTTTGGATTGAAAAGACATTTGATTCTGTAAGCATTTCTATGTTGATTAAAACTTTGGATTACCAAGATATAAATCTGGGATATTATAATATTCTGAAGAATATTTATCAAAATGCAAACACAGTGTTTAAACTACTTAGTGATACAAAGAAGATAAAAATTATATCCAAAATTGTTTATAGAAGTTTTACAAAAAGTATTTTGTGAATTAAAATGGAAAGCTATAAGAGAAAAACTAAATGATGCTTATTTAGGTCATTTAAATTTTGCAGATGATGTGATTTGCAAATAATGCTTCACAGCTTTGGGAAATGTTGCAAAACTTATAAGATGAAAGTAGGATTAATAAAAAAAAATGCTAAAAAGATTAAAGTAAAGATTAATAATCATGAATTAGAAGTTAATAATGGTCAATTACCATAATGGATTAAATTAATCGTAAACATTGAAGAGTATTCTTGGTATAAATAACAGCATTAAATGGAAATATGCCTATGTATTTGAAAAATATTTTCTTACATATGCATCTGAATCTTGAACACTTAACAGAAGGGCAAAGAGAGAGACTTCAAACCATTTAATGCAGTATGCAGATATGTATGTTAGGAGTAACAAGAAAAGATTAAAAACCTAAATACATGGATAAGAGAACAAACAGGTATCATTGATCACTGAAAGTGACTGAAATGGAGCTAGTATAATAAATGGGTATTTTAAATTGGATCCCAAGAGATTATAAGAGATTTAGAAAGAATCCATATTTAAGACAGCTTAATAAAATGAAGAAGTTTGCTGGTGTGATGTGGACAAAAGAGGCTATGGATTGGAAAAACTGGTTAAATTTGGAGAGATCTTCATCATGCAGAATACTGATAACCGTTGAAAATGATATATAAAAACATAATTGTAAAATAATAAAACTATTTCAAAAATTTATACCAAAAGAGTAGACATTGACATAAAATATATAACTACAAAACCAAAGTATTTTATAAATTTCCTAACTTGCATAATTCCATTGTTACTAAATGCTAGTGTCAATCAGATTCTCAGATTTATTTTGATTATTAATCATTGTCAGTGTGCTATATTGCATATATTCATTCAAACATCTTTACTTGTATTATATATTGTTTTTAAGCCAATAAACGTATGCTTGCTCTTAACTGTTATTAAAACAAGCAAAAACTCTATACGTATTGACACTCAGTGCTTTAATAACAGTTAAGATCAAGCATAAGAAAGTGATCATGTGATGTTTATTGGCTTAAAACCAATCCTGCCTAATGGGATAGTGGTGGCTATGGTTATTAAAGAACCAGACTCCAAAACGTATAGGTACTGAACTGAGTTCAGGCCTATATGACTATATAAGCTGATGAGCTTGGATTGAAAATATTATAGTTTTTAATTTAAGTCTCATAGTTTTGTAGTTAAGTAGAGATAAAAGGTAGCTGCTAGAGGGTTGCATTATACCTAAGATCTATGTGCAGTGTTCTCAGGTCCAAGGCTCCTTATTGACAAAGACCACAAGCCAAAAACTAGTCTGGGATATTGGATGAGTAAGCATTAGTTGGGAATTTTATGCACAAGCCTTCTGGCATCTGTTTTAATTATATATTGTTCAAGTTAATGACTTTAAACCTTCAAATACTTGGTATATAACTAATTGTCTTGAGATGAAAATCTTAGGATATCTGACAACTTCATTAGCTTGAATGCTTTAACAGGAGTAAAACTGGGTGCTGGATGAATATGTGTGCATCATCTTGATGACATCATTAGCTAACCTGAGCATCTGTTTGGCAATAGTTCTAATATCCATTGATGTCTCATGTTTACATAAATGTAATAAACAGTCAATTGTTGATGTCAATGAAGATTCAAGCATATTGAATGATAGATAAGACTAAAAAAAAACTTTGAAGCCTTAAAATTTGTGGACTTAAATGCTAAAAAAAACTGTTCAAAGATTTGTAATATCAGAGCTGAATTACATTTTCAGAATGCATGTGCTTAACATTCAAAGTGATTTTTTTAATCAACATATTAGACTTACAATACAAACATCAAATGCAAGTAAACCCAAAATCTTGGCAATATACATTTGTTTAATGCAGACAAGATATTCAAGTGCCTGAAAAGATAGGCTGAGTTTTGATCCAGAAATTTTTAAAAAGTTCTGGAATTATCATTTTGTCACCATGCTAAATCACACCCTATAAAGCAAATGTTAATAGATATATGAAATATCTATATATTCCAAGTTCATATATTATTAATCTTTAGTTCTTGAATTACCAATGTGCTAAACTATAAAAGATAGAAAATATCATTGAAGATAGCATCTAAGTAATTAATACTTTCACTTAAAAATTAATGATTGTAATATATATGGAAGTAATATAATTTTCTACTTCTCTTCCTATGTATTGATTTCTATTATAACATATCATACATTTACATCTTTTTAAACACTATCAATATTTTTATTTGTATTAAATGAATAGTTTTGACCATCCTGCAGTCATCATCAGAGCTCTTGTTAAAAAGGTGTAAATGGTATATATATATATGATTATCTTAATATGAAAATCTGTGCAGATATTTACATTTTTGCATATGAAGCAATTTGTTAGTACTTATTTAGAAAATTTCATCATTAAGCTAGATTACTACAATTTTCAAGATTAGAAACATATTTACATAACTATTTTTTTTTTTTTTTGTTATGTTTATTACTTGATTCAACAGAATAGTTTCAATAATTGTAATGACAGTTGTGTTTTTGTGTAATAATGTCTTTCAAAAATTTCATCGAGATCAGATTGTTTCCATACACATTACCATTACTGGAATATCCAGATTTTGAAACTTATTAATATATTTTTAATATTTTGCCACTACGACTATTCATTGTATTTAAAATAGGACCGACTTCTCAATGTTCATTTGAAAATGCTATTCACATCCAATATCTCTAGAGCTCTTGTAATCTAATAAATTTGATTCACAGTTGTGGAATATTTTTAGCAATGTCTAATTCATCTATATTGTAGCTTGACTCTTGTAATAGTATGTTTTCTCACCCAAGTGTTTTGCATTTGATTCTTCCTTTCTGACAAACAATTCTCCAAATGTCACTGGTATACAATCATTGTACTGCTTTTCTAGAAGCATTTAATACTACATTTCATAAGCAAGGTTTGGTAAAATATATCTCATAACTTTCAAGTATATAGATATATTTGCTTTTAAGCTATTTCTATTAAAAGCAATGCAAGTCTAATTCTGTGACTAATGTCCATCATGTTTCCTTCAGAATTGATAATCTAACCCTATCAATTTTTTCTCATTTTCAAAAAGCCATTGAACATTATTTTAGAATAATTTAATATAAAATAACAATTCGTGTCAATTGTTAATACAGAGTTTCTTCAATATAAATAAAATAAATAATATTTCCAAGCGCTTTCAACTCTTATGAGTCCTTATCAAGGCAGTGTAAAAAATTCTATTTTCTCCTAGAAGACGAATTTAACATTTCATTGTATTGGCCAGGAACAACTAATCGGAAAGCTGGTTAATTTCGAATTCATAGCACAAGATGAATTTTGTACAAGATATGATTCTTTAATCTTGTGTTTTGTGCATTAATATTGTAATATCCTTTGGACTACATATATGGCCTGTTATTTTGCTGACTTTTATGATTGCAGCAATTTTGCTATCTGCAAAATCTAAATGACATAAGTTATCTCCAATTATATTAATTTCTTTAACTTCCTATATACAGTACTTCCATAAACAACTGTAACAAGTTTTGTGGAAATAGAATTCCTGTTTGTACACCTTTATCAGGTTTAATGTGTTATTATGCAGTCTAAGACAATTGTTGCATTTTAATATTTACAGAATGACAAATTCTCGCTATCTTAATCTCAAAGATTTAATCACCACAAAAAATGCTTTTTCATAATCCACAGAACTAAACAAAAATAGCAACTCCTACTCATTGATTCTATATTGTACTTTTCTTTTGATACTTTGAAGTGATGCAGTGCTAAAACTACTTTTAAATTCAGCTTCTTTTAATTGACTTAAATTGAATGTTTTCTAATTTGGAATTTATGCACAACTAAGACTATAATTTAATATTTACATTCTGTAATCCACAAAGTTAAAATCACTTTTAAATCCAACTTGTCCTTTTAATTGGTTTGAATTCAATGTTTTCTGTGGAGTTACATTTTACTTATAACAATAAATCTACAAACATTAATGTTTTAATCTTCTTAAATATCAATATCATTATTCTAATCATTTGGTATAGTTTATCATCTCATTTAGCATAGTTTATAGATTTATCTTCATTTAAGACACTTTCCATTTTAAAATAAAACTATACGAATTACTTTGCCATTTTTGTTTATTATTACTATATATATAATTTTTTTTTATAGAAATGTTTCAGACACTCCATGATAATATATTTCTTTTTTCATTCTATAATATCTTTTCTTATTATTGAAGTAATTTTTCTGTTACTAAAATACCATTTTGTATCTTTAACATTTATCTTATTCTGAATTTTCATTCTTATATTTACCAATGTTATCATCAACTCTTTTTCATAGCATTTCGACAAGTATTGCATTGTTCCAGTCTTTTAGTAATACTACAACAGCATCTTTTCTAATTGTTGGAGTTATCTTTCATTATTAAAATGTTGTCTTTGATATTTTTATTGCCTTCTGTAATTTACCTTATCATTTCAATTATATTGCCTTATAATCTTTAACTTTTTCATGCCATTTCCATATGGTGTAATGTCTGTCTAATATTGCTTTTATAATATGTATAACTTTTTAACAGAGTACCTGTTATCTTCTTATTGATTTTATTCATATATGAATCATCTTCAAAGTCTGTTAATATTTTAAAATAATATATGTAACCTGGTTTAAATTCATTAAGTATTTTAAGATTTAGAATATCAATTGGTGAAAGACTTTCTAAATAACTAGTCTTTAACTTTGCATCTAATTTCATTAACTGACAATCACTATATTAATCAAAATAGAAAACAACTTCATAGTGCTTTCATTTGAATACTTCCATGTTTATTTCTTCTTAAGTGTTTTTCTTTAAAAAGATTTCTGAATGATCAAAAAAATATTGTCTAAATAAAAACTTTATCAGAATGAAATCTTGATAGACACAAACCTGAATTAGCTTCCATTAAACAATTAATTTTGTCATTCTTTCTGATATGGCAATGATCATTATTAAGTTGTTTGTCCATCTTTTAGTTAGAACAAATTCTACTCCATTTGTGCTTCCAATATTTATCTTTATAACTATTTTCTTTCTCTGATAATATTCCATTTAATAAATATTCTTCCATTTTAAACTGATTTACCTTATATGTAATTAAATTAAGTCATTGCTAAGTAGCAGTCTATGTCAGTATCCCAATAATTTATATCTGCCATATATATTATGAATGAGTGTTTACATATGGAGATATATACATTCTACCACTAAAGAAAATGTACCATATCTCAATTAAGAACTAATATATATGTATTTCATTTTAAATTCAGATATGACAATTAACTCATCAACATTGGTTACTCTTGTTGGTGAACAGCCCATCAATGTCTGTTTTTTCATGTGAACAATCATAACCGCTGTGAGAACTCGTGCATATCAAGCAGATATTAAAAAATTTGTTTTTCTTGGTTCTTTTAAGACATAAGAATTATTGACTTAAAGGAGATTCTTTAAATCAATAGCAAATTCCAATATTCATTATACAAACTAATAAATGAAGAAAAAAATAATTATTAGATGTGAAAACAATCTATTCAGATGGGAACAAGCTCAATAGCTACAAACTGGACTAACTTAACAATCTTAATCATTTTCTTAATGCAAAATTATATATAATTATGAACCTTACATAATCTAAGTAGATAAGATGACAATATCAGCCTCTTTACTATAGTCATCTTTTATATCTAATATGATCAAAATTAAATTCATTAATTTCAATTTAGTTTTGGTATGTGAAGAAAATCAAATGGTATCGGAAAAAACAAAGAAAATCACACCTGTCTTTTAACTCATGTAAGTTCATAAAATAAAATGTGTACTCATATATATATTATCTAACATTTGTAATACAAACCGGGTAAATGTGACATATGACTTGATTTTTTTGTATTCATATGTCTTAATACTTTATCATGCGAGCTATCTTAATAATCAAGTCACTACACAATCTTTTATTTTTGAGATATTTAAGGCAGTATAATGATGCTGTGCAATAGCTTCAAGTTTTCTTCACTATTTTGCAATCAAAGAAATCAACAGTATCAGATTGGTAGATTATTTGGCATCAAGGCCATTCTGAGTTTTTTATTTTAATATTTTGAAAACTTGTAATTTTCAATAATTTATTTAAAATTTAAGCTTATTTATGCAACATATTTATTTTAAACCCAAAAAATACTTGATTACAGTTAGATTTTGTTTTTAAAAAACATGTTTACAATAAAACAAGTGTCTTTACTGGTTAACAAAAAGTGCTTTCATAAATGCCAGTGAATAAATATTTTGTGAATGCTAATGAAATCTATTCTTTTTTTTTTTTTACTTTTAAAACATATTTTCATTATTTTATACCTCAACTAAAATTTGTTTCTATTTTAAAAATGGAATTCAAATAAAAAATTTTTTTTTTATGGATAAGGTTATGAGCAATAAGACAAGTGCCATTGTTATCATTATGCATTCATCTTAGTACTTTTTTCTATTTGGCAAAGTTCAAATATTAACTTTTAGAATGTTTTATGATGTAAGCTTAGATTTATAATAAATAATGTAAAAATTATCAATATATGATATAGAATGAATATTTAATTTTAAAAATAAAATGTTGCAAATGATCTTTCAAAAAAGAGGGAATTGACAGAAACTTAAAAGGATTTATATATTCGTGGTGATCAATCATTTTATCCTGTTTAAGTCTTTATATTTTTATTATATAAACTATTTTAAAATGATTTGAATAATCAATATTAATTCAAGTAATTTTTGTTTCATTAAATAGATAACCATCATTCAATAGCTCTATTTCAATGAACCATAATTTGTTAAATTGATAATTCATTTTCTACTGTCATGACATACAGTTCTTTCCTTTACTATTTCTATTTATTCAACAGAATAAAAAAAATCTTGGAATTTTTTTAACCAAATATATGGACATCCTATATTTATACAAAACAATTTTTAAATAATCCATTGCAGACTTTCTCAGGAAAAATTTTAAAAAAAGATATTACTCACAAGGTATGCTGGCCAGTGATAATTTTTAGTGTTTTTTCTATTCTTATTTTATTTTTTAGATAAGAAAAACTAGACTCTCTTTATTGATAAATATTGGACAATTAAGTAGGTTAGTTAAGGACTAGCCACTGAAAATAAATCTTTAATCTGAGTGAAATGGAAATTCAAATATTTACAGGTCAAGATTTATGGTAGGCAAACTAATTACTATCACACAATCTCTTTATATATAAAAACACTTTGCACAAAAAGTTATTTAATATTACATTAATTATACCCCCACCCCCCAAATGTTTTTATTGCATGTTTATAAATTTAGATCTTTTACTCAATCATTCACAGATTAATGTTAACTGTTATCTAAAACACAGTCAATATATGGCACATGCATCAAACCTGCCACATTGATTTTGAAGCATTAAATCCTATTATAAAAATGAAGGTTGGTTCTTATAAAATAATAATGTAATCAAAAACAAAATTCAAATTTAGTAAGTCAATTTACAAAAAAAAAAAAAATTGTACTACATTCAATCTCTAATCAGAAATTTTGTCCATGCCCAATTTTGAAACCTAATCAAGAGTAAGTCTGTAATTGTTTTAAACTTTCATTTTGCATTTGTTTATCCTTTTTAAATGTTATAGTTTTCTTCTTTAAAAAATTATTTTCATCAATGAAATTGACAAAAAGCAAAATGAGGTAAATTTGAAAAATATTGTTTAATTCCAAATGTTAAAAGTGATGAAAACAAATCAGACTTTAAAATCTCAATAAACTAAGCCATATTTAATCTTAAACTTTTAACATTTTTTTTCATAACCCAATGTACTATAGAATTTTTTTCTATAATAATTATTGTGAAAATAAGTAATTAAATATTATTTATCTATAAAAAACAAATTTTATATGGGCAAAAAAATTGATCACATGGACTGTAAAATGTTGGCTATTCCTGATCTAGATAATTAAATGAACCTTTAGCAAAAAGTTATCATAAATATACACAATTCTCATATACAACAAAACTTCGATTCACTGTCATTGAATATTTTCTTTGCTTTTGGAACTTAAATATTGTTTTGCCTGGATCCATCATTAATCAAAATGACATTTTAATTGCATGGATCACTAACAAATTACGATCTCAATGCAATATCCCCCTACATGTTTGGACCAAATGAATACTTCAAAAACACTGTTGTTGAATGTAATTCTTTACAAACAATTATGAGCAACTGTTTTTGGGTTTAACTCATTGCAAGCCCTTCTGCACATATTCATATGCACCATCTTTACTTATCACTCTCGTTTATTATATTTTACTTGTTATTTTATCAAGACTCATGAAGCACTAAGGAAAGCAAATGCTTTCAAACTAAACATTACATTACATATTTTATGTTATCACCAGTGCAACATGATAATGATTGTGGAAGTATTTTAATTCTAAAAAGATTGTAGTTTGAATTGAAGTGTAGTTTGCACAAAATGAAATATCAAAGATTTCTTTTTTCTGTAAGTAATTTCTCTAAAATGTATAAATTCTTGAATCATGGTAGCAAAGAACTTTCATTTAAATTTTGTTTGCTAAATAAAAATATTCAAATATTTAATAACTATTCTGTATTTTATTAACACTGAATATTTAAACAATATAATTGTCGTGATATCAAAATTATATTTATACATATGCATTTTTTGCAAATAATAGGTGGAAAATGTTTTGAATTTTTAAATTGTTATTGATTATAATTTTTGATGATTTCCCAGTACTATCACTTTCCTGTATTATATTCTTTATTTATTGAAAAACAATGGATCAAGGTTTCTCTTTAAATATAAATCACTATGAAAAGCTTTGTAATCTAGTTTTGTTTTTTTAATACTAGTTTTTTCTTTTCCATGAACAAATGAAATTACTTAAAAATTTGACTATTTTTGAATACTTGAACATAAAGTCATGCATAAAACAAAACTGTAAATTACTGAAAAATCAATTAAAATCACCATTGTTTTAAATTTATTCTGAAATCTCATTTCAGTTAACATAAAGACTAGATCACAGACATTTATAAATCCAGCACACTCTTGAAGTCACACAAGTTGCATAAACTATAGGAAAATTAAAATATGGTAAATGGTGGTTATCTATAGCAAACTTTTCATTTTGATTTAAAAGTAGTAATAACTGAAGTTTTTTTTTCTCTTTTTCAAATCATTGATCAATTTAATTATTAAAATCATTATCTCAGACATGTCTTGATTTAAATAAATAAAAAAAAATAATATTGTTTGATTTTAAAACTCAACATCATTGATGTCTCTAAAAAATATCTCAAATATTCAACAAAATATATATCTAGATATTTTAGTTTAAAGGGAATATATATATACAGATATTTCAGTTTAAAAGAAAAAAAAAAAAATTCAAAACTAATCAAAGAATACCACAATAAGTGTTTTCAATAGCATTCAGTGAATTATACTATTATTAAAAACATTTACAATAAAATAGGAAACAGAAAATACATCTTTCTAGAGGTTAGAGCACTGATGGACAAATAACCAAGTGGTTGCAAAAATGTCTGATGGGATAATTTTTTTATCTTTTTGTTTTATTGTCTTTAATTGGTTTAAAATTTCTTGCATTACTATTGTAAAGATTGTGCACCATAATGCATATAGTATAAATATTGTACTTCTTATTTCTGCTAAGCAGGCATTTGGAAAAGACTATAATTGAATTTATAATGGCATTCTTTTTCTGATAAATTTTTATAATATAAGATCCAATATATTATAGGCTACTACACTCAATGAATAAGTTTTTGGTTCTCTTCGGATCTGTGGACACTCACTATAGAGTCAATGTTAAGTATGTTTCTCTTATATCTCATGAAATATAATGTTGGTAATGTCCACATGTTCATTTTGAGTACATGTATGACAATATTTTAATTTCTTTTAAATGAAAACTGAACATTTTTGGATACTATTTAATGTATAACATATATTTTCAGATACAATTAACCAAATGTAATGCAAAAGTTTTTTTCAGTGATGTTTTTCACAAAGCTTTATTGTGTAATTCTCTCTTCTTATATAAAAAAACATAAATAACTTTCTGTTTGTCCTTATTTTCTCATTCTAAGGATGTCACTTTCTTGATATCCAGTATAAAATGACTTTCTGCAATGATTCTATTCAATAACATTTTAATACATACAATACTAAAAGGTTTACTTAGAGATAAATCCATTACTATCTCTAACTTTTTTTGTTAATTCATTTCAAACATGTTTTCTGTAATTTCATTTTTTAGCCAATACCTGTATTTCATAATCGAAAAAAAAAAGCATAATTTTCTTCCAATGATAGTAATATTTTTTTAAAGTGATGAATATAAGATATTTTCATTCATCTCTCTTCCAACTACTAATTTTAGTTCATATCAGATGTATACAAAGAGATTAAATATTTTGAGATAAGAAACAGAACATCAATTTATATAATTTATGTGATTTTATAAAATTTAATGTTCAAGTAAACTTCTAATTAAAAATACATTGGAACAAATATAATAAAAACAATTCTAATAATAAAATTAGTGAAGAAGGAAATTCCAGAATCCATTCCAGGTGATTTGGGAATCTAAGCTTTTCCTGAAATAAAAGATTGTATAAATAGATAGGTGGTAAATGGCTGAATGTCATTGCTTTATTCACTCATGTATAGTCAAACATTAAATAATTACTGACTGGTATATTATAGTCAGTTACTCAAGTAGTCTGTAATTATCATAGTTAAAATATATAAAATCATCTACAATCATTTCACAAAGTAAACAAGTTACTCAAATTTATTGACAAAATTTGCTTTTAAAAAGGTTTGAAATATATTTTAAATTATACAATTGAAAAAGATTATATAAAAATTCATTAAAAAGTTTCATTTTGAAAATTTTAGCATTAAAATATATTTATTTAATACATTTTACATTCTGATATGAAAAGTTATAAAGAATGTAATCAGTGATGAACTCTTAAGACAGGTTTTCATTTATTCTCCAAAAGCAAAATATATATATATAAACAAAACAAAATTATATATATAAACAGCAAACTGATAGTATCTACATAGTCTGAAAACAAATATAGCTGCTATGGTATATAGAAATATGTAATATTTTAATATACATGAAATAAAATGACAGACCAAAGATAATACAATATTTTAATAATATAAAGATTTATTTAATAGGATATGAGATTTTTTTTTTAAAAATAGATTACATTTTCTTTTCTTTTTTTCTTTCTTCCCCATACATATTTAATAGGTGGGACATTAGAAGAAAAAAAAAGTCTTGCTGCCTTTAAACATACATTCTCTCTCTGCAAAAAATAATAATAATAATAACACACATTGGTCTATTATTAAACCTTTACAGAAAAATCCACACATTTAGATTTCATACATTTAAAAAAACCATTGGGGAGGGGGGGGGAGGCGAGAAAAAAATCTGCTGGATGTTTAGAAAAAATCAATTTATTTAAATGATAAAAATATATATATATAAACTATAAATTATTATTGTCATTAATAATCATATCCCGGGTTTATAATTAGAACAACAACAAAAAAAAATATTCAAAAATGTTTGTGTATACAAATGATAAACTTATGCATTCATGTACACAGATCTGACACACAAAATGAACTTGTTCTATATAGATATGTAAACAAAAACAATAGTTGTATATTACCTTAAACTATTACAAATTTTTTTCTTGCCCAAATTTAAGGGATTAATATAGTTTAAGATATTTACTTGACTATATTCTATAGCCCACTTATCCTATTTAATGGAAGCAAAAATGACAAACTGATGAACAATAAAACAAAAAGAGTATTTATAAGAAAGAAATATCTAACAAGATTCTTCCTAAATGAATAACAACTTTAATATATGTAACAATTCACATGATATTCCAGGAAGAAACTATAACTGGCTAAGAAAAATATTTACTAAAGCCATTGACCAACAGAAGACATTAAAAAAAAAAAAAAGGAGTGATATGCAAACTGTAGAGGTTTATGTCACACTTGTAAGATATCAATAAAAATAACAAGTAAATAACATAATTTTTCTTATTTTCAGGTCTCTTTAATGTTATGTTCATACAAAATTATAAATTCAATACAAAATATTTTTTAAAATATGATAGGAAGAAACATTTGATGATAATTATAATTATGAATAGCTGTTTCTGAAATTACTGTTTATTGAAATTCTTGAAACAATATTACTGTTTCTATGAAATCAGATTGAAATATTCAATTCTGTTTATAAGCATGGTTTCATATTCAAATCACATGCATACATGTAATAAATAAATAAATTGACCTTATATAAAATAATAAATTGCACAAAATTATGTAAAATTAAAACAATTTTAAATTGCAACTACATTCATTCATTTTGAATATTAAGTGACAGCCAGTACTTTGCTTCGATAACAAAATAATATTTTAAAAAAAAGAATTTACATCATAAGGTAAGAATTTTTGCTAGATTTTGTAACTAGTTACTTTTTTTCTTTAAGATACCAACAGATTTCAAGTTCATATATATATATATAGTGTACATTATTCAAGAATGACATGTTTAATTGCATTTTAAAATAAAATGAATTTTATATATTCTTAAAAAATTTAAGATTCTAAGAATCTAACAATATATATATGACTTTTTTTTTAATTATCATAGAAAAAATAACTTAAGAAGACTTGGAAATCCTTGTGACTTTACTGATCAATGGCTCATAACAAATATGATGGAGATTTATATTGTAAGTAACCATGACGCTTCTCCATAATATTGTATTTCTGGTTAGTTCACCTAGGATCCTGTCACCAAATTACTATCTTTGATATGGGATTTCAGATACCTCATCATTCCAAATGGGCGGAAGCGTTTTTTTCCTGTAAAAATAAAAAAATCTGTCATATTTTGAGGAAAATATGTGATTAAATATTAGTTATGTACATTTGTGTGTCTACAATCAATATTTTACTAATACCTTTTTGAGAAAGAGACTGTTTTAGGTGTTCATATGAATTGAATTGCATTTAATTCCATTTATTATATCATTTAAATAAATTAACATTGATGGTTAATTTATATATAGATTTTTTTTGTCCTATATTTTAAAAGCAATTTTATTAAAATTATCTTCAAATTCAAAAACTATTTCTTAAAGATATTTATCAATTTCTTTTTAAAAAAAATTTAATAATAGTTTAATCACATTTAAAATTATTAAAAATCATTTATATAGCACCCTTGATAACATTAAGGGGTGGGGGGAGGTACCTATATATTTTTAAAATCAGTCAACAATCCAGTATATATCAATGGTGAATTATTCAAATTGGTTGTTAGAATTTTTTTTTTTTAATTATTAACTTGCTTAAAATTCTTCTTGCTGAGTAACTTTATGGTTGTTCTAACTACTCTAATTATGCAGTTGTCATCTCTTTAATCCTCATCAATTACATTCTTACTCCTTATAACCTCATTCACATCATTCATCCAGATTTGTATAGTTTTTTATTTCAGTAAGATGAAATATATTTGAATCCTCTATATAAAAGCCTAATCCATCTACTCATTGGAACTCTCTTCGCTATCATTTTTCATCAAATTATCTTTTTTTTCAGTTTACATAATTTATTTTATTTAATACTTCTCCATAACAAGTTGACACATCTCTTGTAGCCTTAATCATATCATCCTGATCACGTTGTTTAAATGTCTGTAACATTACTCTCAGATCATATCAACTTGAATACCTTGTAAGATAGTTTCTTCTGCCCTCCTAACATATCCAAAAATACAAATTGTTTTTTATTTGTATTTCATTTCTATTATTTCCCCTTAAATATCTCGTTTCATAGTGTTTTTCTGAAGGTTTGTGATGATAGTGTTCTAGCTGTATTTTTATAGTTGGTTAGAGCGTTACCTTAAAATTCAATTATCAAGATTCTAAGGGCCCAGGTTCGAATCCCATGCTAGTACTGTCACTGGTCAGGCCAGCAACACCTGAAGAAGAGGGGAGAAAAATACCTCTCAAAACGTTGTGTATATACTAACCTGTTTGCTGTGATAGTGTTCCTAACAGTTGGTGCATATACTAACCTGTTTTCTGTGATATTACTAACAGTTGAATGCATTTGGAATATTTAACTAAAAATTAAACTTTTCTAAAGACATTAAACACACATATTAGATGATGGAAATAGTCCAATATAAAAATACATCTCATTTCATACTTTATCAATCTAGTTTTCTATTCCTTAAAAAATCCACTTCAATGGCTAATTTCTTTTATTCATATATTCTATGTGTGTTTCAAACAATATTGTATTTTGTTGTAAAATGTAAAAAAATTAAAAATAAGACTAGCTTTATTGTAGCTTTGTTTATTAAATTATAAAAATTTTCAATTTCAAAATTTATATCTGCCACCTGAAGATATGTCACTCCTACATGAACAGGTAATATATAGTATAATAAAAAATACAGTAATATTAAATAAATAAAACTAAAAAAATTATACAACAACAAATAATTGTAGCTATGTGTTGGACTATTATATTTTAGAAAAATTCAAATTTTATTTATACTTTTTTAAATACATTCAGCTGTTAGAAATAATAACACATAAGTCAGTAAAACCATAACTTTTCAAAGGTTATTATTTTCCTCTCTTGTTCAGATATAGTGAGTCTGACCATTGATAACTAACCTGAGTATTGACATAATGACTTTTAGATTTGTAAATACTGAATTTAAGACTACAGTTAACCAAATAAGTTAATCCATTAAAGGAAGCAGTCAATAGAAATTTTATATATTCATCTATGCAGGTCCTCCTGATTTCTTCATTTTTTCTTTTTAAGAGCAAGACTAAAGAGTGCATTCCAAATATGGAAAATCAGATCATAAGTCAATCTAGTGTTATAATTCATAATATTTAAAAGTCATTAATCTGGTGCTTGAAAAAATAGATAAATCAGAAATACCTTCATAGATAAATATACAAAATTTTTACTGACTGTGGCCTTTGACAGAATAACCTTGGGTAAAGTGTATCTTAAAAGCAATATTCACAAATCTAAAGGTCACCAGTTCAATTCCATGCAAATGGCCACTGGTCAAGCAACAACATTTGAAGATAAAAATAAGAAAATTCCTCGAAAACATTGTGTTCTATACTAACTTGCATGTCATAAATAAAATTTGAGTTTTTTTAAAAAACATTTAACAGCTCAACTAGATAATGGAAATAGATCAATATATAACTACAAATAAAACACGATTATTACAAACCTTCAATTATTCATTATAATTTTTAATATCTAAAAAATCCTTTTTGGTAATGTTTTATGGCTCTCCTCAATGTAACATATATCTTGTTAACAATATTTATGGATCATTATGCATAGCAACATCTAGATTTTTTTTTAAAATATAACTTTTTTAATCCTACCTCCCTTCTCACAACTATTATATACATTATACAACGGTGAAAGGGGAATGGACAATGACATTATTATACATTTACAATCACTATAATAACAAGCTAAATGTAATAAAGTTTCTTTCTATTTATAATTCCCATTATTTATTATTAATACACATGCATTATATAATTATATAATGTTTTTGTTCATATTCACACTTTTTTCTTTATTATATTTAATGAAATTAATTTCAATTTTTCTATGAATCAAATTTTTAATGTAATGTAAAGGTTAATTTTTTTTAAATAATCTATTCTGTGATCACATGTTAAATAGCAAAAATATGATACAGATTTATCATCTCCTCTGTTAATTGCTTTATTATGGTTTTTTTCCTTTTTCTTCTATTTGATATCCATTGTCTATAGTAAATCATGTCACAATTAATTTTATAAACTCATCTTTATTTCATTTTTTTATTTTAGAATTAGTTATTGTTTATAATTTTTTTCTGTTTGACTTTACAATAATTGCCCCCATATAAATGTTTTTCCCCATTTGTTATTCTTAAAATCTAATTTTTTAATAGTTTTGGAATTGTCCTTTTTTTGTAATTTATTTGTAATAATAACAATATTATATTATTATTATATTTAAAATTTTTAATAGGTGCAGCCTTTTCTTATTCTACAGACATTAATTTGTTGTTTTAATAAAATATTTCTAAAATAATTTTGTCATTATTTCTAATTTTTATAAATATCTAATTCAAAACTAAAATTTGAAATATAGAATAAAAAATGGTATAGTTTATAAAATTATTTATAAAAATGATGTTATGGTTTATTATGGACACAAAGTAATTATCAGAGAGATGATAAATCAATACCTTCCATTCACTACTTAACATATGACCATAAAATTTCCAAAAAAAATTAATCATTATACTATATTAAAAATTTAAATAAAATATGAAACAATAAATAGGAAAAAAATTTCATTACTTTTAAATTGTTGGTATGATGCAGGGACATGGTAATATATATATATTCAATTACTGTATAATGTATATAAATAGTTATATCAGAAGAATGGAAAAAGAAAAGAAAAAAGTTGTATAAAAAAAAAAATACATATCATTAAATATGATTTGCCAAAGTTCTCAACATTATACATATTATAATGAGGAGGGCATTTCCAAAAGAAACTTTTATATATTAAAAAATATATTTGTTGGATAATTTTTTTTGGTTTTATTTATTTACATGCAAAAAAAACAATAACACAATGGCTATATTTATTTCCATTTTACGGGGGAAAAAACCCAATATTATATAATGTTAAACTGATTTGAATCGTAGTAACAATTATTTTTTTGAATATTAAATAATTGTTAGTAAAATATACATTATAATGATGATTTACAATGTAATAAACTAAGATATAAATCAGAGCATTATTATGAATCATAAATAAATGTTCAGTTAATAGTTGAAAAAAAAAGACGATTTTATTTATTTATTTAGGTTTATTATATGTCGAGATAATATCTCTTGCCTAATAATTTATCAAAAATGGCAACAAGAAATAGAAAACAAGCCTATCAGTTTGTATCAACATAAAAACATATCTAGATAGATGAATGCAAGCATTAAATAATAATATTTCTATAAAAAGTAATATATTTATAGAGAACATTATAAAGTTTTATTATGGTATTGAAAAAGTTGACATAAATATTTTTATATAAAACAATTTTTAAAATGAATTCAAAATTATACAATAGCACCAGAAACTTTATACAACAAATATTCAAAATTATCCTATTTTAGTCTACATATTTTATTAATATATTTCAATCGTGCCTCCTAAATAATTTAGACCTCTTAAAAAAAATAAAAACTTAAATTTTATAAACAATATGCAGTTTAATTTGATTGGGGAGGGGCAAACTCACAACAATGATATTGATAAAATTATTTAGTTGCATTAATATATATTTATATTTTTATAATCAATATGTACTTTATCTCATTCTGTGACTTCAAGTCTATTTTTGTTATGTATTTCAAATATTTTATTCTATTAATATGTATTTATGATTTATCATTCAGCACACTAGAGATTATGTAATCACTATCCATATACTTTCCAGAATATGTGTGTGTGTGTACATATATATATGTATAATATTACTTATGTTTTTTTTTTGTGGTATTGTAATATTTTCATAGAAAACTATATTCAGAATCCATAAATTAGTAGTATAAAAAAATAAACCAAATAAATTATTTATAGTTTATATAAAATATTACATGTAAATTTTGCAATTCATAAAAAGTGGTTAGCTTTATCTCAATTATAGGATGGGAACATTTGATTTATATAAACCAATCTAATTTATTCTCTAAGGAACTTAATTGTAAAAGTATTTATTAAGAAGTTATTTTATTCTTTTTATATCTACATAAAAAAAATTGAACATTTATCTAAGAAAAAGTGCTATGCCAAATTTTTTGAAAGTTAAATTTTAATCATGATTTAATAATAAAACTAAAATAAACAATGAAAATCATTTGAATCAAACTCTAAAGTTAATGAATTAACATTATTATTTAGATAAAATTTTAAAATAAATACAGTAAACATAATTTATTTTTTGTAATTAATTATTTTAATCATAATATAATGATAATTAGAGAATACAAAATATTAATTCGATTTGATTCTAAACTTGGAAATTTCTCCATGTGATTACAGTGAATGACCAGAAATGTGCAAATATTTTTAAATGGACTGGCAAAATCTAAACTATTGGATAAACTGAAAATACGTCTTTTGAATTCAACATGAAAAAATTCAGAAGGCAGCAGCAAAAAAAAATAATAATAATAATACTAGATTGTTAATATTAATGATTTATTCATTTTATTTAGTTTTTACTTAAATAATATTTACTGCATATGATAAGCTTACACATTATTTGTGATTTCTATTAAAAAAATCATAATGAATTTATTGAATATTTATTTGCCTTGACATGTTAAAATAATGGTTTTGAAATTTAGGTGAGCATAAAAAAACTGACAATGTATTCACACATAAAAAAAACTAGCTGTTCATTGCTAATGAAGAGAAGCTATGTGACTATTCTTGGATGCCAATGGCAAATTTTCTCTTCAGTGTAAAAATCATTTATTATTTTTGGTTATTAAATATTATAATTATACTATATAATATAAGAATGAAGAAAAAATCAACAAAGCATTTGAAAACTACAAATACAATATATTTTACAATACAAAATAAGATTAAATATCAGAGACAAATTATTAAATTATGGTTTCAGTTGTTTCACAAATTGAGAAAACCTTTTACTCAGATATTTAACTCTTAAGCCAATAAACATCACATGATCACCATTTCTTATACTTGCTCTTAACTGTTATTAAAACAGGCAAAACTCTCTATACATATTGCCACTCAGTGCTAGCTAGAGTAATCAATGGATGCCAGAAGATTTGTGCATAAAATCCCCATCTATGTGCCTACTCATCCAATATCACTGGCATTTATGAAAAGTTATGAATTTTGGATAGCATCAAATGGAATCTTCTAATCCGATATTAATCTGCTGAGAACAACAATTAGCAGTGAGGAAGTTCACATATTTATTTTGTCAGTAAAATAATTTATTTATCGGTTTACTGGTTGTAGATGACCCTAGTTTGCATATGAATGTTAGCATAATTATTGTTGCATCTAGCTAATACTATAAAAATGTTTTCAAATTGCTGGAGAGATACAGATCATGATAATTTAGTTGACAGATTAATGATTCCGAGGATGAAGGCACACATGAATCTCTTCAATCTGTCAATAAATTAGTTTTTTTATATTTTCAATCAAGTAATGCATTTCTCCTAATTACAAATAAAAAATAAATCCTTTCTGTATGTCAAATCTAAATAAAGTTAATATAAAGATATCAAAACCAGAAGCCTAGAAAAACAACCAAGGGATAAATGGATGGATACAACATCTACTGAATGAAAGAAAATACAAAATAAAATAAAATATGACAATTGATATCCCAAAGCATAATAGCTAATGATAAAAAAATGAACTGAGAAATGGATGGCAAAGAAAATTAATCCACAGAGTAAGGTTAAGATTCAAATTCTGTGACCTGTTTTTTTTTCTTCTAAAGTCTATCAAATCTTCAAAAAGGGTTACCAAATAAAGTACTTATAGAAGAGTTAACAAAACAATTGAATAGTAATTTTCACAAAGCACAAGTTTTTTTTTTTTTTGTTTATTTAGGGGAAAAGAAAGTTGAATAATGAGCGAATATATGATTGTTTATTGATCTCAAATATGTGCTATAAAAGTTATGTAATAGGTATAATAAAATATAATTGTTATTTATTTATAAATGTAAAAATAAAAATAGAAAAAAAAAATGTGAAAAAGTGAAAATACACACAAATATGTTTGAATTACTTTTATGAGTGTAAATGAGTTTAATTTAAAATTATAATAATTTTTATGTAAAAATATTTTGATAAAAAAAAATTAAAATATTAAAAAAAAAGTGAAAACTTAAATTATTACTAAAGATGTTTAAAAATTTGATTAATATGATAAATAGCTTAGCAAATAAATTAGTTAATAAAGCTCCACTGATAAATATGACTTGATAAATTAGTAAATCAAAAATCAACATGGGATTCTTGAATTATGGTTTCAGTTGTTTCACAAGTTGAGAAAGCCTTTTTAAAGTGGTTTCAAATATTCCAAAGAATCATCAAACCACCATATAATAGTTGTCTATTAAATTCAATCAAGCCACTTTTGCAAATAAATTTAGTGATATGAAAAGTTCTAACAGACATTTTAATAGATTATTGCCACAAAATAAGATCTGGACAATCCACATAGAAAATGAAGACTTGCATCATAATAATAAGTAACACTTCCATTATGTTACTGTAATTCCTGAAATATGCAACTATATCTACCAATTGTATCAGATGTAGCTGATTCTGACAAGATGCTGGACCTTCCAAAGTTATTTATTGCACCAGTTGTTGAACTGCCTGCCTCTCTTATGATATGACTGAATGAATATACCAGCCAAATATCTAGATGTAATAGTGAAAGTATAATAAAATTTTAATTGCCAGAAAGATGTAACCTCAGAGGAAAAAGAAAAAAAAAAAGACAACAAAAAGACAGCTCACAGAATAACATACCGGTAAAAATTTGGAAGTCTATGGTATGTACATAAGGAGTTTAAACTAATCTATTAAAATTCAAAAAGTTGTACTCATAGAAGTTGAACTAGGATTTAAACTCTAAAAATCTACCTAGATGAGAATATTTATATTTGTTTAGTGAAATTCATAAATATTTTTTTGATTACTAATTTTAATTATATGTGTTTTTTATTATTATTTTAATTGTTTAATATTTGAAATGTAATACATATTTTGTTTCTTTTCATAATGTATGTTTATATTTGCAAGATTAGGGACTCACTCTTTACAATTCAAGAGAGAAGGAAATTTAATTTGTGCTCTGCAATTCATTTTACTATTTGTTTATATATAACCATCTTATTGCATTGCCAAATCCATATAATATCAATATCATTTACTTTATTATTTTTACAATGCTTCATATAATTACAACCCATTATAAAAAAAATAAATGATATTGATATTATATTTATATATATTTAAAAATTATATATCAGTGCAGCCCCTGACTCTTTTACTGAATGTAAGAAAAAAATCATGTATATTTTAGTCTGATACCTGTTGTAATAAGTAGAAGTTACACTGAATGTATTTTAATTTTAGAATTATTATTTTAAAATTGATATATTGACATGTGCCACCAAAGTTATTAATTGATTTATGAAATGCTCATTTTATACAATGTTCAAATCTGATTTCATTAAATTATTTAAAGCTTTTGTATTTCCTTACTCTCACTTCTATATATTATTTAAATTAAACAATGTTATGGGTTGTATATGATAATCAGATATTGAATTTCCAGTTTAACATGTCATAATTAGTTGCCATCATACATAAAGCTAGTATTGTGAAAATTAATGAATGAAGTTCATTGGTTATGCGGAGATTAAGGTCTTATAATCTAAGTTACAAATGGCACCTACATAATAACAATAGTAAATTCCAACCATAATCATTGCATTACTCGAAGGCTGATTAGTATAAAAATGTTTTAATAATTTAGCTTTTTCAAGATATATAATTGGAAGATGATGTATCTGTTATCTCCACTTAAAATTACAGTTAAGATCAAATAACAAGCATCCAACTTATGCTACTTAACTGCTTCAATATGATAGTTTATTGAATTGTTTGGAAAAAAATGTCATATGCATCTCAGATTTTAATTCCAATATTATAATATAATTACATTACAATTATATATTTAGTCTCTTTACTTACTCTATCTCATTTCACTGTATCTTTACAATTTTCTCCTTCCTTTTCCTACGTATTGATTTCTACTTTAACATATCATACCATTTACAACTTTCTTAAACACTTTATCAATATTATTTATTTATATCAAAACTAATAGTTTCGACTGTCCTGCAATCATCATCAGAGCTCTTTACAATCCTATTTCTAAAAATAATTTAGAAATAGTTGGGTTTTTAGAAATAGGATTGTAAAGAGCTCTGATGATGACTGCAGGTCAGTCGAAACTGTTAGTTTTGATATAAATAAATAGCATTGATAAAGTGTTTAAGAAAGTTGTAAATGGTATATGTATCTTTATAATGTATGTGAATATATATCACAACCAATTATATAATTTATTATAATAAAACTCTATAGAGTTATTATGCTCATTTCAACTTAGAAATAAATATGAAACAATCTTATATGTATTTAAAAATTTCTCTTTTTTTTTCATATAATGTACACATATTTAACTAGTAATAAAAAAAAAAAGCCTAAAAATACTTAATAGTATAACTCAAACAATTGCTTAAGTACATATTCTTTCTAAAACTGAGAATTACTTTTACACTGATATCTAGGCAAAAAGTCAGATGTTGAAAGTTAAATTTAGCAGTTTCAAATTTAATGAAATTTTAATATGACATGTTTAACATATTTCAATTAGTTAATATTAGATATTCAGATTGCTTATTTGAATCCAAAGGAAGAACATTTTTAATTTCCATGAAAATATTACACATTAAAATTTATTTCAGAAGCAAAATTTCTTTATTTTTTTTTTTTAAACAAATATAATACATCTATTTTTGTTTTTTAAATAAAGAGTTTTTAACAATTACATAATAAAAATCATTATATAAAATTATCAAAATACTAAATTAAAAAGATGTATTTAAACTATTAATAAATAATAACAATTTTTTTTTTGTAAAAACTACCTTGAGTATCTGTTGTAAATATTCTAGATTTTTTTAGAAGAGAGTCAATATATATTTTGTACATGTATTTATTGATATGTCAGTACACAGATATTAAAAACAAACAATTGTAGAAATTTTACATATACTTACCAAAGATTTTAATTAGCTGATCATCACAAAAAGC
Source organism: Epiperipatus broadwayi (assembly GCA_028023455.1). NCBI lineage: Eukaryota > Metazoa > Onychophora > Udeonychophora > Euonychophora > Peripatidae > Epiperipatus > Epiperipatus broadwayi. The sequence continues at coordinate 93,092 of JAQFVV010000641.1, forward strand.
ATATTGGCGATTTTTTGGATCCTAAAAAAGATTAAATAAAAATATCAACTGTTTAAAATAATCATGGTGAATAAAATCATAAAATTTATTTATTAATATTTAATTTATAAATATCGCAACTAATAGCATTGATATTTGACATTTTCATAAAATCACATACAAGATTTTCCTTCCCCGACATATTAAGCAATATTTTTTGATAATTTAATAACAGATTTTTGAAATTTGAACAAACTTACAAATATTTCTCTTTGCACTCCAAAAATAACTAAGTATGTTAGATTTGTTGATTAGTTTGAGCAAATTTCAAAAATCTGTTATTAAATTATCAAAAAATATTGCTTAATATATTGGGGAAAGAAGATCTTGTGTGTGATTTTATGAAAAAGTCAAACATCAATGCTATTAGTTGCAATATTTATAAAGTTATAAATATAAATTTAATAAATTTTACTTAAATGTACACATATTTTTTAATAGCATATTTACTACAATTTTGTAATAATTTAAATATTTGTTTTGCTTATGTTTATTAGAATTTGTAATATAGTTTTAAAATTTGAAATATTATAATAAATTCTATTATTAAGTAAATGGCAGGCTAGATTAATTGATAATGATCAAATATTTTTTGATTTGATCATTTTATTGCACTCCAAAAATAACCAAATATGTTAGATTTGTTGATTAGTTTGACAGTGTGTTTTTATGATAACATATTTGATCATTATCAATTAACCTAGCCTGCCATTTACTTAACAACAGAATTTATTATAATATTTCAAATTTTAGAACTATATTACAAATTCTAATAAACATAACCAAAACAAACATTTAAATTATTTCAAAATTGTAATAAATATGCTATTAAAAAATGTGTGCATTTAAGTTAAATTTATTAAATATTTATGCAAATATTTATAGGAAGAATTATTATTAATAATATAAATTTTTAGCTAAGAAATCTAAAATTTCATTTTGGTTCAATATATATTTTCAGTTAAAAAGATTGTTATACAAATTTTGGATTACATTATATACATTTAACCTTTAATACAAAAATAAATAATTAATATAAACAATTGTTTATCCAATCACATCTGTAGATGAGAGACTTTAACAGGGATATCCCATCATCAGAAACTATAAGAAAAGAAAATCTTGTGATATTTAATGGTTTATGACAAAATACTTGCAATCCAGATTTCATGTAAAAATTGATTTGGCACATAGAGTATTTGACATTCTTCATGAAAACATTATATAATTCATCATGGACAATTTTAATGCTTTCAACTTTTTGTTATGCAAAACAAAAACCATTTATTTATTTATTTTGACTCTCTGCCTATATTAAGATATAAGCATTGTGTGAGGAATGGATTTTTAAAGACTGGCAAAAAAAAATTCTTGGTTGATCGAAAAATGCTGAAATAGGTTTTTTAATCATGAATATTTTTTAAGTAGATGGGCTATGGTCTCATTTCTTAACCAGCATACAGAAATTCAGTTTCATTTTGAAGGGGATAAAAAAGTTGCAAAAAAAAAAAAAAAACCAACAACAATAAATGTGTTTGAATCAGAAATATTATCTGCTAATTCTTCAAATCTTTAAAACCTATGGAAACCTGGATCCAGTGATGAAACTAGAAAAATTGGGCCCGAAGGCAGAAAGTTATGAAATATAGTTAATCATTGTTTTCATATAAATATGTTTTAATTGCCTTGCTATAGACTTTCAAGTTTATAAGTCCCTCGATAAAATTATATTCATTAATTTAAAAAATATCTAATATTTCATATAAGTCATCAAAATTATAATTATATTATTATTTTGGCATTCATTATTAAAACCAATGACAAATAACTATAAAATTATTTTAATTAAAAAAACAATAATATATTTATTTTAAAAACTTGTTTATTTTAGAATATACTTTATACAATATCAAATGATATGTCAGAAATTACATATTATTATTAAACATATTACATTAAATAAAGCCTTCAAATATTTTTCTTGCACGTCTCATAAATATTTTATTTTATTAGAAGTTAGTTCTACTAATAATGATTGTATCATAGTGAGCTTATCTTTCATTTAAGTCATAGAAATATCCTACTCATTAAAAATTCTGTGGCCAAATTTTAATTATTTTTTTTGATATGTATTTAAAGTTTTATAAAATTGTTTATTCCAGTATTCATTGAACTATTGGATAGAATAAGACTTTGTTTTGAAATATTACTTTGCATCTTAGTAGCTATATGAATCATAGCAGTAATAATGCAACACTTACTATTTTTCCCCCCACTATTTTGTTTGATGAATTTTTGGAGAATATTGGGTTTGATCTAATGTTGCTGAAAAAAAGATAATAATCATTGATTTGTGAGAAAGTTTCTTCTTCTTGCTCACGCAACTTACTTACACAGTGCGTCAAAAGTTCTTTAATAAAATCAGAAAACTGTAGTTGAAAAAGAATCATAAATGAATTTAATGCCAAAATGTGATAACGATTCATTTTAACAACATATTTTCTAGTATTTTTACAGATGGATGGGTTTCCAATTAAGGACCATAGTTGAATTTTGGGATGCATCTTCATTGATAGCTCACTGTATATTATTTGACTTGAGATCTGTTCATTTGTTCTCTGGTATAAAAATAAGTTGGTCTCCATCTCACCATGTATAATATTTTTACCCCAATTAAGATGACTAACTATAATATAAACTTTTTTTTTTTTTTACAATTGCCATAACATTTGATAGTTCAGGGGGAAAATGTAATTTTTTTTTTCCTGTTATGTACTAAACTAAGTTTACAAAAAAAAAAAAAAGTTATAAAATATATATTATTTAAGCTTTAATGTATATTTGTCTAGTCTTTCATATAATAAATCATCTTTGCCATGGAATTACAGAAATATAAAAACAATATGTAAATATTTTAAACCTATTATAAATTGATAACTTAAAATTCAAACTAACTTAGACTAAAAAAATTATTATTTTTTTAAAAAATAAATTTATTAAAAGACTTAAAGCATTAGCAAAAATTTATATGTATAAAAAAGTTTATCGAAATAGCAAAAAAAAACACAAAACATTTGTTTTCATTGAATTTTTTTTTATTTTTTAATAATTATAAAGTTAAAAAATTGTTTCCAACCTACAAAATGAATTATATGACATTTTAGTAGTTTAATAATTAATTTTTTTCCATAAAATATTCCCTTAATATCATGCGAATGTGAGATTATGTAATAATGATAGGTTTGAATTTTTAATTGCATTTAATTAATATATTTAATATTAAAAAATCTTTTTTTCCATAAAATTTCATTTAAATTAGCAAACTATTTCTAGACAATACAAATGTTATCATTTTGTTTTTAAAACATCAATTTTTATAAAGGGAAAAAATCAATGTGTGTGGTTAATATAATTAAATGAAAATTTAAATATACATTTTGAAAAGACAAAAAGGATGGAGTGGTGATTAGAGGGTTTTAAATAGAAGTAAAATTCTTGCATATTAAAAAGTGATTCCAATATTATTTTGTTTATGAAAGAAGCATTAAAAAAAAATTACAATCAAAAGAAATTAAGATTTATTTTTATTTCTATTTTAATGAACTATAAATACTTTTTCTTTTTAAGTTTTTTTTTTTTTTAAAAAAAATATATTGATCTTTAATGTGCATCACTGAAAGCTTACTGAACCAGTATCATTGTGTTAAAAATTGGGTCCATCAATGACAATCACTGAATATTTCAATGTCATTAATTCCTAAGATGTACAAAATTTGAAAAAAATTCATTTAGTAAAAGAATGTTAAAACTTTATCACAAAATTATGTTCAAACTCTATTACAAAATTTATTCTAAACAAATAATCAGGGTTTCTATGTTAAATAAAAAAAATTAAAAAAACAAACAAACAAAAAAGCTTTATATATTCAACAATGTTTGAATTGAATTATAAAAGCTAAATACTATTATACAAAAAAAAATTTATTTTTTAAATGTACATGTATAGAAGACCTTTTAAAAAGCTGTAATGTAAAAAAAAAAAAAAAAAAACATTTATCATCATATTTTTGAAACTAATTTTATTAATAACCAGAAATAAAACTTTACTTAATACAAAAAAATTTTCATATGAACTTTGCTTAAAAACTGCAACATATTTTCTAGACTATTGTTAAATGAATCAGTATATATACATATTTATACTTTTTTGTTTGTTATTCTCTTTTTCTGAAATATTAATTAATAAAAGTTATTTACAAGAAAAGTAACTCTCTATTCCAATATCATCAGTGTAAGCTTGAGTAATCAGTAATTATCAGATATATAAAATTCTTATTCACAGACTGATTTCTGGCTTTTGCCTTTATCAATGAAACCTAAAATTCAAAGTTGGAAGAAATGCAGATAACCATCTTTAACTCCATTTTAAATGTCGAACTAAAAAATTAAAATTCAAACCAACCTAAAATTTTGGACTCAAAGTTAATCTGTTTGAATAGTTATAAAGGATTTAAATTCAGTTCAATAACTATATGCTTTTTTTAAAGCTGATAATGTGATGATTTATTATTATTAACATTCCTGGTCAGTGAATAAGAAACCAACAGTTAATGAAGAACTGAAAGTATTAAAATATATGTTACTAGCTTGATTTCAGATCTATATAACTATTAAAGCAAATTTAATTGGATTCAAAATCTTAAGCTAATTTGAATTTCAAGTTTTTAATTTGTCAAGTAAAGTGGAATTGAAGATGATTATTGGACGTATATCTGTATTCCTTTCAACTTTGAATTCAAAGCTTTACTAATAAAGGCAAATGCTAGAAATCAGTCCGAGGATAAAAATTTAAATACCAAGAAGAGAAATTTTATATGTATCTGGCAATTGCTGATTAGTTAAGCTTACACTAAATGGTACTACAAGACCTGCTCTTATAGTTTATTGTTTAACTTGATAGATGGTTGATTTGTTCTTATTATTAAAATTTATAGACTATTTCTACATAATTTGTATCACTGTTCTAATTTATTAATAATTCTACTGTCAATTTTTGATAAGAAATTAATTATTTATTTTTTTTAAAAATAAAACATTTTAAAACAAATTCAGTACATATTAATTATCACAATTTTTTTTATTTATTTAATTGAAATTTTATTAATTGCCATAGTACCACAATTCAAAATTTCTCAAGATAGTTGAGTGAAAAAAAAAAAATCTACAACATATTCTATTGAATAAAAATAATATTGCATTAATAGTAGTTTGCAACTTTTTTTTTTCCTGCTAGCTTTTTAAAAAAATTAAACAATTCTGTTATTTATCAAAAATGCTATTTATGTATTTAAAGAAATAATTTCTATGAATCTTTATTTCCAACAATATAAAGAACAACAACAAAAGCTGACGAATCTTTGGATTAACCAATAAATTTTTTTTTGGGTCTGAATAAGCAATGAGAAGTCAAAAAGATCTAAAACAGATATAAGTAATTGAAATCAATATGATATTTTCCACAAATCACTATTTGAACATACACCAAAAAAGACTCCCTTGTCAATAAAAATTAAAAAACAACTATTATTATCCCATTGTCAAAAATATTATTCGGGGAAAAATAATTTAGAAACGAAAGAAAGTAAAATTTGTAAACAAAAAAAAAAAGTCAATATTAATAGAAAATCGCTAGCCCGGGAATGTTATATTAATGTGTTTTTGGTTAGAAATAGCGCCATCCCGCAGCTGACACAATGGATCAGATCACAACCCTTTACTACTATGAAAATTTGTTAACTATTATTCAATAATAATGATATCCTTACATTAAAAGGAAAAGTACAAATACAATACTATAAATATGGCTTACTAAGTTTTGAAGACTTCCTGACCAGTATGCTTCCAGATTCAAAATAATTCAATAATAGAGTTCTTAATCTTTCTTCATATAAATAACCATATCATATAAATAACCAATGTCTTTAAAAAAAAAATCAAATACACCAATTTCAAATTAATACTAGCCAACATCAAATTAAAAATTCATTAACAATAATTTCCCAACCAAACAAACCATGGATAATGATTTTAATTTGATATTGGCTAGTATTGTAGTTTTTAATTGATATTATATATATATTAATTTCAATATGTAATATATATTTTGCTTTTAAATAATGATGGGTCAACAGTGCTTTTGTTTTTTGATTTCAATTAACCAACTCTATAGATAAAAACTGTTGCAAATTTTGTCACAGTTTTTTTTTTTTTAATATTTCTTTAGAGGAGATTAAAAAAAAATTAAGAATTTAATTAAGTATATTAATTTATAGGCACCTATGTTTTTTCTTTAAATCCATTTGTATGTAATAAAATTATTTACAGCATATTTAATTTTTTAATGTGTGTATTTAAGATCAAGTAAAAATGTTACATAACCGGTTTATGATTTAAGTTGCATTTGTTCAAATTGGGATTAAAAGGATATATATTGCACAGGTCTAAATATATTATTTTATGTGATAGCCATGATTTTTTTAATAAGAAAAATTAATTTTTGATGGATTTTTTTTTTTTTAGAAATTACTTATTTTTTAAAGACAAGTCTCTATCCCCCTCTCAATTTTAACATGAATAATTTTTTTAAAATGGGCAATCTTTTATAAACAATTCAGTCAAGTATTACAGTAAACATTGTAAATTTTTTTTTACATTTTTTCTTTTAATAGGCTCTAATGAATTATTAATTCAAAATTGTTTTTCAGATCATAAAAGTTATTACATTAGTCAAGCATTGTCAGCCGAGAGGTCTGCGCAGCAGCCTTGCAAGCAAACAGTTGGTTGGAGACGATTGTTGCGGGTTCGCCTCCCAGCCGATGCTATGACATATGAAAAAAAAAGTTATTACATTAATATCATTTGAAAAAAAAAACAGTTTTCAGTCTGTGTAAATAATTGCCTAATAAGAAAATAATAATGCATATTGAAATAATCACAATATATGAACGTTTCAAGTATTCTTTATGATCCTATCTCAAATATTCTTTTTAAAACCAACAGTAATCAATATATATTGTAATGGCTGCATAAAATACCATTACAAAGTTGAAGTTTTACAGGGGTGAAGAAAAGAAAATAAATTTTTAAAAGTACGATTTTGTTTGTAAAACTTGATTAAATGTTTTTTTTTTTTGGTTGTACAAATATATATGTATGTACGTGGGAATTGTATTTTAACCCCAGAGCTATATTTAGTTTTTAATTAAAAAAAAAAACAAAAACAACGATTAGTTTTTTTTTTATATGTAAAGGTGACTTGTATAAATAAATTGCTTTTCAGATTTAGATTGATAAGATTAACTAATTAAAGAAAGAAAAGAATTTTTCATTTGTTAATCCCTAGATCTGTAAATGGCAATTTCTTATCTTTAATTGCATAGCTAGTGTTAGCTAGATAAATTTTTTTATAAATTTTAATTAAAAAAGAAAGTTTTGTAATTGGTCCAGATACGACAGATTTTTCTATAAAAGGTTTAATCAGGCTATTGTATTATAATTGCACCAACTCGAGGAGATACTTGCACAAACGATTCCTGCAAAAACTCTGAGAGAAGAACGATTCCTGCATATTCTAAAAGCTGATCTTGCAAATTATTCTACTTAGAATGAACACTAAACTTATCACAAGGATATTTTCTCATACCATGGTTTGCTAAGCTTTTGCCAAAACGGGTTCGTGCTCCCTGTGTTTTCATTAACTACCTATAATGCCGTAAAAACCAACTACAAAGAAAACACTAACCGACTCGCCCAAGCCTGCTGTCAGTGAATCCAGATCAAGGAATCATGCTCAATCAGCTTACGTTCTACAATTTAAATAATTTTATTGTCTTAAATTTGTTTTCTTTTTAAATATACATGTGTTTCAAGTTTTTTATTTGTGTAATTCGGTTTCTGTGCATTGATATTTTTTTCTTAAACAAGTGCTAGTTTCAAACCAATTCTGTATGTTCCATTCAAGTCTTAGTAAGTAGGGTAGTGTAGTCTTAATTGTAATCTCACATTGTTTTTTTGTTATAGAAAGCAGCCTGGATATTACAGACTATTTTAATTAGCTTCAGGCTCATGACCCATTTTGTCATTAGTCTGACTTATGTCGAGAAACTATAATTATTTGTAATATAGTATTATAAAATATAATAACATTCAGTTTCATTCCTTCGAGCTTCCACTTCGTTTATTAGGAGTATGTATGATCGTTTTAACCTTTCAATATGTAGATCGTGAGATCCTAGCCTGTCTCACTCTAAGGGAGGTAAATTGATTGAAATTCATAACTTTCAAAGCCCTTGTTTTTTTTTTAAAGTTAATGTTTTGGAAGCTATCTTCATATTTTTACTGTTTCGGCATAAGCTCTAAGAAATCTCAAATACGAAAATTCATTCTTTTCATGATTATTGGTTATAAGCAAGAAGCTAATCCCCTTTAGTTAAGTGAGATCACTGAATACTTACTAGTACTTTTGCTATTGTCGTATTTTTGCACTCTTTCCGATATAATTGTATCACACACAGGAAATTGCTCTCTAAACCAAGTTAAAATATTTTAGTTTTTGATTAACGTACGAGTAGTATGTTATAACCAGATTCTAAAGTTTGTTATCAAGATTTATGTTTATTTAATCATACTACTAATAAAATATTTATTCATTTTACTTAGTTGATTTTGTTTTCTGTTGCTACCTTTCTAACTTTCAGAACAAAACATAAGATCTCATTTGCTTAATTGAGCTAATCCGGCGCATTCATGTTTGTATATCCTGTCCACCCTTAAAAATAAATGTCTAGTTCCGATTTTCAGACTAATGGTGCCCTTGTGGTTAGTATATGCAGAAGAAAAATATTTTCGTCCGGTACTAGGTAAATAATTTTTAGCGCATTCAAACATGGGAGCCGCTATTAAAACTTTACATGGGATTTTTGTTTGAACAGTTGGGAAAAATAAACAAAAACGATAGGTGAAAATAGGTGAAATAAAGTTAGTAGTAGGATAAAAGTTATGGAGAGGTGAAGATAGTTTCGGATCTGTCCATATTTAATGTTTTGATATTCAAAAAGAGTTTATTAGTTCTACGTTCTTAAAAAAAAAAAGCAAAGAGTTTAGGTTTGCATTTTAAAAATAAATACTAAAAAATTTTTTTAAATTAAAAATTAGCTGTTGCAGATTAGAAAATTAAGTAATTATAGTGTACATTAGAAAGTTTTATTTAAAATAAAGATTAAAAAAAAAATTAATAAATAGATTTAGAAGAAAAGTTTCGTTTGTAATTTAAATAAAGTTAGGATTCTTAGACATACTAAAGGGTGGGCAAGATGGTACTGCTAACTCGGGAAGAAATAAAGGCACAAATCCAGCAAGGTATGCAAAATTTCAATAGAAAAATAAATCAAATGGAAAAAGAAGTAAAAAGGTTAAGAATAAAAAATTGAGGATAGCAGATGTAGAGAGTCTATAAAATGAAATAAAAAAAGTTAAAGATGCTGAAGATAGGCAAGCTACCATCATGGCCAAAAGAGATAGGCAAATAAAATCTTCTAGGCCTGATATTTGGGAAAGCCCATTAGAACATTTGGAGAGCCTGCAAGAGATGTTTCAATTTCATAATTGGCAGAGGACTGAACAAGTGGCAATTGGATGCAACTATTTACAAGAGGTGATCAAGAATTGATGCATACTTTAAGTAATAAACCACAGACTTTTTGGGATTACAGATGTAAATTAGTGCACACTTTTTGGAGTAAAGAAAAGCAGTATCATATCTTCAACAATATATCACAAGAAAGATATACTAGAGGTAATGGAGAAACTTACACCAGTTTTCCTACAAACAAGCAGCAAGACTGAAATCATTGATAGCGTTCTCTTTATTTGAGGTTCAAATAAGCTGAATAATATTGAACAATATGTCAGGGGATATACGGCAGATCATGTTGTGTAGAAGCAACAGTCAGTTTGTAGAAATGGTCAAACTGTTAACTGAAACAGAACAACAATGCAGGGTGATCAGGTAGTTTCCATATTAACAGGTCAAAAGAGTCAATTACTAGCTCCAATAAAAGACAAAGAAAGCAGTAGGACTGTAGCTAATGTGGTGGTGGACTAAGAAGAACCAGCATGGAATGGAGCTATACAGACTAGCATATTATCAGTATAAAGAATAGAGATATCATTACAGAAGCAGTGATTGATTCAGGAAATCAGATGTCATTGCTCTCTAGTAAGTTTTATGTGAAAATAAAAGGAGAGCAGCCATGTTTGTATACACTGCCATTAAAGAGAATGCAAATCGCTGGCCAATGGCAAAAAAGCAAATATTGAAACCGAACATGCATGGTTACAGTTGCATCTGGGGAATGTAGAATTAAACAATGTCTTTTTGATAATGCCTGGTCTTATACAAGATGTTATAATTGGGACCGATTTCCTGTACAGGCATAGATGGGTGTTGGATTATGACAAATGTTTATTTGCCAAGAAGTTTTGATAAAATTTGAAGGGTTGAAGAATTATAAGCCACTTCAGGTACAGTGCGTTCAGCAAGTAAGCGATACTGTGAAATGCAAAGTAAATTGTCACAATCTATTTTAAAAGGAATGGAAGAACACCACCATCTAATGGAACTGTTGAGGGAGTTTTATTCAATTTTTTTTTCAAATAGGTTAAGGAGGGAAATCATTTCCAGAGTCATTCATACCCCATTCCATTTCAATATAAGGCTCAGGTAGATCTTCATATGATTGAATGGGAAGTTATTGGAAAGCACACATCCCCGTATATTAACCCTTTGGTAGTGGCAAAAAAAAAAAAAAGATGGGTCTGTCAGGATATGTTTGGATGCTTGGAGATTAAATGCCATTACCATCCCAGAAAGAGACATTCCTCCTTCAATTACGGAATTTCTCTCAAAATTTCAAGGGAAAACCATTTTCTATACATTGGATTTGACCTCCAGTTACTGGCAGATCCCTCTGGACCCATCCGACCACAAATACACCAGCTTTCACTATGAAGGGTATATATATATGTGTTTAACTGGATGCCTATTAGATTAATCAATAATGGTTAAGGACTTCTAAAGTGTTTGGATCAAGTGTTATCAGACAAAATCAAGAACCTGATTGTGATGTATATGGATGACTTGGTCATGGCATCTAAAAATATGAAAGAACATATGGAACACTTGAAAATGTTCTTAGCAGAGTATTATCAGAAAAACATTACCATCAACTTACAAAAAAGTTGCCTGGACTTTGGATGACTTGGTCATGGCATCTAAAAATATGAAAGAACATATGGAACACTTGAAAATGTTCTTAGCAGAGTGTTATCAGAAAAACATTACCATCAACTTACAAAAAAGTTGCCTGGACCACGAAGAGGTTGCATTTTTAGGCTTTTAATAGGAAAAGAGAGCATGAAACCTCATTCTGAGAAACTAACGGCGATACAACATTTTCCTACATCTGCTAATAGGAGTCTTATATAACCTTTTTCTGGGATTATGCAATTTTTATCATAGATTCTATGAAAATTTTGCATTAGATGCTGCAAATTTGATTCAGTTATTAACTAAAGATGGGTCTGGGAGTCATGCATTAAAAAAAAAGTTATTGGAACAGGTGGTTCTAGCCTACCTTGACTTTTCTCAAGCATTTTATGTTCAGACCGACAGTAGCAGGCAAGGGCTCGGGATAGTGTTATTCCAAATTGATTGTCAACAACAACATCACAGTGTTGTATTTTTGTAGTCGCAAGATAAATGGGGTGAAAAATAATTACATGACGACAGAAAAAGCTCTGGCCATAGTGTGGGCTTTCAGTAAATTCAAACAATTCTTACTTGGGTCAGAGATTGTTGTAATCATGGATCATAAAGGCTTAGAAAAGGCTTAGAATTTCTTAATAGCAGTTACTTATCGAATGATCAATCAATACAATGGAGTCTTATGCTGCAGAAATTCCAGTATAAGGTTCTATATTGTAAAGGCAAGGAAAATATTGTGGCGGATATTTTTCGAGTCACCATCCCATAGCTCTGACCCTACATCATCTTGAGCCCAATAATCTGAGTATTGCAGCATTCACATTGACCATAGATGAGACTGTAGAGCAAGAATTACTAAGGCTACCTGAAATACAGGAGACCAGCTCAGAATATGCACAAATTATTAAATATAAGAATTGACACAGCGACATTGGGAAAATATGAAGCATATAGAATAAAGGATGGTGTATTGCAATTCAGGGTTACTACGGAAAAAGACTCATGGAAAATCCTTATATCCCATGGACTCAGGAACAAACTTATAGCCTACATACATTGCCTTTATGGACACTTCGGCCCACGTAAGGTAGAGCATGTCTTCAGGGAAGTATTTTACTGGCCCAGTTTATATTCAAATGTCGTGTCAGTTTTGGAGAGATGTCATGTATGTTCACAAACTAAACATGTAAATAAGAGGTTTACTGGAATCTTACAACCTATTTTAGCGCACAACCCTAATGAATTGTTGGCCACAGACTTTTATGGGCCCTTACCCGCCTATAAAAGTTACCAATATTTAGTCATAATGTACGACATATTTTCCAAGTATGTGACTGCATATCCATTAAGAAAGGTTGATACTCAAAGTACTATCTGGATCTTGTGGAAGCATCAGTTTTCTAAGATCGGTAAGCCCCAGATGATACTTGCAGAACATGGGACACCTTTAAATTCCACAACTGGAAACAGTGGATTCAGCAACAGGGCATTCAACACATAATAACATCTGTCTGTAATCCCCAATCTAATCCTTGTGAGAGAGTCACGAGGGAGATAACGGTTTATTTCAGCTTTACGTCACCAAAAAGGTGAAGGCGAAACAGATAGAAAACATCATTAATTAACATAAATTGGACGCAGAATGAATCTATAGGGTTTGCACCCATCAATTACATTATAAATAGAATTACCCAATGCTGATAAAGGCTCCCTTGCCTGTAGATCGAGAGAAAATTTTCAAAAAAATGGATAAAAGAAAGGCTCGAATAAAGTTGAAGCATATGGCCAAATTATGTATAAAGAGAAAAAATCGGCAACTGTGTAGATTCGAGGGAGGAGACTTAGTTTTTGTAAAAAAATCTCACATCAGCAATCTGACCTAGCATCAATATAAAAAATTTTTTTCAGTATACAATGAACCTTTCCACTATACAAAGGAAGGGTGGTTGAATACATTTGTATTGGAAGATGTGTGCGAGGTTTATGAATCTTCTAATGCATGGAACCTTAGGCCGGCCTCTTAAAAGATAGGAGACAGAAGGTAGACTTAAGAAATCGAACCCAGGGAAAAATAGATGTAAGCGAAACTCATGAGTGGTAGGCAGAGCAAAATCAGCTGAGGTTTTTTTTTTTTCGATGAACAGAGTGGCAGTTGTAATGGCTACTTAAAACACCATTACAAAGTTGAAGTTTTACAGGGGTGAAAGAAAATTAAGTTCGATTTTGTTTGTAAAATTTAATTTTTTTTTTTTGTTTGTACAAATAAATATGTATGTACATGGGAATTATATTTTAACCCCACAGCAATATTTAGTTTTTAATTTTAGAAGGAAAAAAAAAACCAAGATTGTTTTTTTTTTTTTTGATGTAAAAGTGACTTGTATAAATAAATTGCCTTTCAGATTTAGATTGATAAGAATAACTAATTAAAGAAAGAAAATAATTTTTCATTTGTTAATCCCTAGTAAAGAAAGAAAATAATTTTTCATTTGTTAATCCCTAGATCTGTAAAAGGCAATTTCTTATCTTTAATTGCATAGCTATTGTTAGCTAGATGAAATTTTTTTTATAAATTTTAATTAAAAAAAATAATAATTTTGTAATTGGTCCAGATACGAGAGATTTTTCTAAAAAGGCTTAATCAGGCTATTGTATTATAATTGCACCAACTTGAGGAGATACTTGCACAAACTCTGAGAGAAGAACGATTCCTGCAAACTCTGAAAGACTGATCCTGCAATTATTCTACTTAGAATGAATACTAAACTTACCGCAAGAATATTTTCTCATACCATGGTTTGTTAAGCTTTTCGCCAGGAGAGGTTCATATTCTCTGTGTCTCCATTAACTGCCTATAATCCTGTAAGAACCAACTACAAAGAAACCACTACCCGACTTGTCCAAGCCTGCCATCAGTGAATCCAGATCAAGGGACCACGCTCAATCAGCCTAGTGCACTAGCATTTAACTAATTTGTTATGGTACCTTTATGTCCTACAATTTAAATAATTTTATTATCTTAAATTTGTTTTCTTTTTATAATATTCATGTGTTTCAAGTTTTTTTTTAATTTTGTGATAATTCGGTTTCTGTGCGGATATTTTTTTCTCTTAAACAAGAGCTAGTTTCAAACCAGTGCTGTATGTTCCATTCAAATCTTAGTAAGTAAGATAGGGTAGTCTTAATTATAATCTCACATTCTTTTTTGTTATAGAGAGCAGTCTGGATAGTACAGACTATTTTAATTAGCTTCTGGCTCGTGACCCATTTTGTTATTAGTCTGACTTATGTCGAGAAACTATAATTATTTGTAATATACTATTTTATAATAGCATTTAGTTTCATTCCTTTGAGCTTCCACTTCACTTATTAGGGGCACGTATGATCGTTTTAACCCTTTCAATAGGTAGATCATAAACTCCTAGCCTGTCTCACTCTGAGGGAGTTCAATTGATTGAAAGTCATAACTTTCAACTCCCTTGTTTTGTTTCTTAAAGTTAATGTTTTGGAAGCTATCTTCGCATTTATCCTGTTTCGCATAAGCTCTAAGTAATCTCAAATATGGAGATTCATTCTTTTCATGACTATTGGTTATAAGCAAGAAACTAATCCCCTTTAGTTACGTGAAATCACTGAATACTTACTAGTACTTTTGCTACTGTCGGTATTTTTGCACTCTTTCCAATATAATTGTATCACACACAGGAAATCGCTCTCTAAGCTATGTTAAAATATTTAAGTTTTTGATTAATGTATGAGTAATATGTTTTAAGCGGATTTTAAAGTTTGTTTTCTAGATTTATGTTTATTTAATCATACTACTAATAAAATATTTATTAATTTTACTTAGTTGATTTTGTTTTCTGTTGCTACCTTTCCAACTTTCAGAACAAAACATAAGATCTCATTTGCTTAAGTGAGCTAGTCTGGCACATTCATGTTCGTATATCCTGTCCACCCTTAAAATAAATGCCTAGCTCCGATTTATGCATTAGTGGTCAGTATATAGGAAAAAAAAATCTTTTTGACCGGTACAATATATATTTAATGATGGAAATCATATCCATTTTATATGTCAAAAAATGAAAAGTAAGAATGGTATGTAATGTTTGTAGCTAATGAAATATATACATTTAATTTTTTTTTAATATTATTAATACAATTGTATCTGTATGAATTGATAGAATATAGGTTTGAAATATTATATAACAGTTAAGCAACAACCAAACATACATCTTTTGGAAATATACAAATTTTAAATTACATTGACTTTATATTTTGAGAAAATAGTGCTTCCAATATGAAGCTTCTAAATATTAAACCCATGTGAAATAGAATAGCAGTGAGATCCCAATAAAATGATTTACCTGATAATTTATACAGAGTTCCCTCTGACTTGACACATTATATAGATCATTTTCATTTGTGAAAATGATATTGCCAACATTATAAAGAATCATAAATTTGGGAATAAAAGCATATTCAAATCTTTACCAATAGCACCAGGAATACACAAAAAATTTATAAATGTGTGATGATGTGTTATTTTAGAATATCAACTCACATATTTGACAGTTATAATATAAAAGGAATACTATAGAAAGAAAAAATAATTTTATTAAATATTTATTATTAAGTAATACAATAAAATAATATTTTGAAAATATTAATATTATAAAAATAGAGAAGTTGCTAAAAGAACTGACAATCACCAACAATGAGACTTAAGTAGAAAATCTTAATGTTAATACAAAAGAATGGGAAATGCAATGCCCAAATCAAATGGTAAAAAAATTAATCAAAGAATGAATCATGATTCTGAAAAATAGAAACAAGATAGTGTTAACTGAAATGGGATCAAAAAAAACAAAAACAATATGTATCAAATTCCAGACAAAAAAAAAAAATAATAATAAGATTTTATAATGAGATCAAAAGTGGATAATGATAAAATTCATTTAAGTATTTCAAAACAAATTAATAAACAAATTAAAAAAATGCTATATTGAAGTAAATTTTGAAAAATTGTTCCAAAAAATCTTGTTTACTAAATCTAAAGAAAGTTCACATGCTTGCTCATAACTGTTATTAAAGCAGGCAAAACTTTCCATACAGTAATGCCACTAAGTGCAAGCCAGAGTAATCAATGGATGCCAGAAGGTTTATGCATAAAATCCCTATCTAGTGCCTACTCATCCAATATCTCCAGACTAGTTTCTGGCTTGTGGCCTTCGTCAGTGAGAAGCCTTGGATCTGAGGGCACTGCATTACTGTAGGGAGAGTTTTGCTTGTTTTAATAAGTTATGAGCAAGCATAAGAAATGGTGATCATGTGATGTTTAGTGGTTTAATACCAATCCTGCCTAATAGGATAGTGATGGCTATGGTTATTAAAGAACCAAAGACACCAAAATGTATAGGTACTGAAATGAGTTCAGACCTGTATGACTATATAAACAAATGAGCTTAAATTGAAAATATTTGTGTTTTCTCTCAGTTTTGTAATTAAGTAGAGATAAAAGGTGGCTGCTGGAGAGTTACATTAGATCCTAAGATGTAGATGCAGTGCTCTCAGATCCAAGGTCTCCACACTGACGAAAGCCAAAAGCCAGAAACTAGTCTAGGGATATTGGATGAGTAGGCGCTAGATAGGGATTTTATGCACAAGCCTTATGGCATCCATTTATTACTCTGGCTTGCACTGAGTGGCACTACTGTACAGAGTTTTATGTAAAGATAGTTCTGATGTTAAATTGAAGAAACTATATTAAATAAGAAAGGGATTATAAGTGCTAAAAAAAATTGATAAATTTAAATCAAATAATGTGAACAAAAAAAAAAAGAATGATATAGAAAAAGATAATGCTGGAGATTTTGAGAAAATGATGTATTTGATGATAAAAATGATGATGGATAATAACTAGATGAAATGCCAGAATTGAAGATGAAGAGTTTTATGATAAGAATGAAAAGGCATAGATCTATATACAGTTGAAGATAATGTAGAAAATGATGATTTAAAAAACACTATGGAAGATGAAAAACAGAAGGAAATTTCTGAATCTTGAGAAAAAAAAAAATTCAAAATGAAGAATATTCCAATGATAAGATTAAAGAAAATATTAATGAGGTTAAAGTTGTGAAAATTTTTGAAGACAAAAACAACAATCTTAATAAAATAATAAGTGATGACAAAATAGAAGATACAATTTCTATAGTGAAAATAAAGATAATGTAATTCTAGATAATATTGAAGAAAATATTACGGATAAAACAAAATTTGCTGTAATTAAATCTAAAAAGAATTCGATGGAATATGTAAAAGATATTAGTAAATTTAAAGAGGGTAGAGATTAAGAATTAGAAAAAAATAAGAAATCTGAAGATTGCAGAAAATATGAATAAATTAAAATGATAAATTGAGACTAATGTAAAAAAAAAAAAAAAAAAATGTTAGTGAAGAGTTATTTCATGAAACTGAAGGGCAAACTAACATCAAAGATTTGAAAATAACATCATAATTAATTTTTCAGAAGAATGTTCATAATTCAATATGAAAAACAAAAAACAACCATTCCAGAAAAAAAAATTTACTACCAAAGTCTAAGGAAAAATCAAATGTGATTTTAAAAGAGCCATACGATGGTAAGAAAAATAAATTAAAGATAATGAATTTATTGAAGAAAAACATTCAAATATCAAAATAAAACTGATGATGCTAAATATGATGATATACAACCTTCAAAAGAAAATATACAAGAGCAATCAAATTATTAAATTAAATATTAATAATAATTAAATCATTTGGTGCTCAAAAGTTTGCATGAAAATTCATATAAACAGAATGGAGGTGTGTGTGTCAAGTTCACTACCTATGACTGCTCTAAAACATGCAGGGCTAATAGATATTAATTTATATTCTGTTAAAACAATTATTTTTGTTACAACATGAGAAGAGAATCATAATGATTCAATGAAAATAAATTATGATAAAAAATAGAGAAATTATGGAAGATTCACGAGAAAGGGCAAAATGCACAAATAAAAAATTGACAAAATATTATGAAATAAAAAGCAGAACATAAAAGAATGAAACAAAAGAACATGAATTGAGGAATATAATCAAGAAGACAGAAACCAAAAAAACACAAATACTGTATTTAAATAATGAAATATATCATTATTTAAATATCAAGATTTTTTTTTTTTTTAAAAAAGATAATTTGTGGAAAGTTATAGGAGAAACTTTGTTAATAACCAACTAAAATTACTTTGTTAATAACCAACTAAAATTAATAAAGTTTAAATCAAGTTATAGTAACAAATTATTTAGTTACCAAAGACATGAAAGTTAGCACATAAATTTTAGAATTTAAATAATGAAAATCACCTATCCTGACAATGACATCGATTAAAAAACGTATAAAAAAATGTTAACTAAAATTTTATTTGGCAAAAAATAATATGTATAATATGCAAAATTGTTTTTATTAAAAAGTATAAATATGCACAATGAAACATAGACATTATTTGGAGAATAACATCATTAAGAATAAACATCAGATCCTTAAAAATAATATCAATGCCACTTATATGTTAATCAAATACAATTTTTTTTTTCTTTAATATTAATTATTGTTTTTTTTTTTTAAAAAAAAAACTAAATAGGAAGAATTGAACCAATCATTTCAAACACTCTTCAGAAGTCTATTTTAAACATCCTTTTTAAAATTAATAATAACCAATAAATATAATAACTAAATGAGGGAATGAGAATACATAATATAAAAAAATAATCTTAAGGATTTAGATTACCAAATATATTATCAATTTAATTTAATAAACTAAAAAAAATTAAATCCAAAATTTTTACAACACTAAAAATATATTAATTAATTCAATAAAATTTTAAAATCGTATAATAAATATATATGTCTTAATTAAAAACATTATCAATTAAAATTACATCAATGTGCTGGTATAGATACGTTGTGTGAGTGTCTAAACACATTTCATTAAAATATTTTAAAAATAAAATTTCAATAAGTTATGTTAGAGGAAAAACTGTCATTTAACAGATATATATGAAATTCGATTTAAAAGATTGATTTCATCTTTTCATGTAATACTTTTATTAATAACAACTCAAAGAACTAATGTGAATAAATCTAACAAAATCAATTTTTAAAGAACACAAAGCATTCTAAAGATAATTTTCAATCAGTCTATATGATTCAACATACAATTTATTGTTGATTTATTTTTGAAGTATTTTTAACTATTTATTTATATATTTAAATAATTATATATTTGAATAGCATTCAATTGAAACTATTAATAATTATTATTTTAAGAAATTGAAAAATAGTGAAAATCAAGTTCAAAGAATTTTTTTTTTTACAAAATAAATTTGAGCTATTTATAATATGAATAGCTAAGAAGTGTAATGCTTAAGTGTAATTTCCTTTCATCAAAATAAATTAAAAATATATTGTCCTACTTTTATAAAAAAAACTAAAAGATAAAAAAAAAAATTTAATAGTTCATTTTAACACAAATAATCAAATAGATTCCATTAATGGCTCATTAAATTTAATTTCCAACAGAGACAAAGGTCCAGAAGAACAATACAAATTTATAATTTTATTACTAAATCAATATAATATTATCATTGAACATTTGTCACATGAACAATATTAATGAATAACTGAAAATTTAGATATTTCCAGTGATGAATTCATTAAGATTAATCCATTTAATTTTGATTTTTTTTTTTTATAAGTATTTTTATACATATTAATCTAGTTTTATTAATTATTATTATCAAATTTTAATAATTATAGATATATGTATTATAAATACATTTTACTTTAAATATTAATATATCTATATTTGTTTAATAATATATTTGTTTTGAAAAGATGGTCTTCCCAATGAATAATTGTTTATTTAAAAACTGAGATCGTGTTTACACTGACTTAGCTGGGATCTAAAAATGAAATTCATGAACAAATGATTAAATATATATCTTAGTTTGATTTTCAGATTATTAATTTGACAGCACCCATCTAGATCAGTATACATTTGAAATGATATCAGATGAGTGATAGTGACAAAACATGTATATTGCCAGAAAAAAAACCTTTCATATAATATTTACAATTATAAATTATATTTTATCATTATTATTTATAATAAAGATTTGAGATTATATTGCATGATCTAATATTTTTTTAATTTTTATTATTAGAAAAGTAGTGTTGATCATGTATTATATGTAAACATATGAATATAGAAAAAAAAAAAGAAATATATAAATATTTTCATTTTTTGATTACTGGCATTATGAACTATCATAAGTAAATGATATAACATTTTTATCATAATTTTTTTTGGAATGTAATAAAACAATTACTGAAATGACAATTTTAAAACATATCTACCATAGTCAAAATAAGTCATAGAGCAATTCATAGATCACATGCCCCTATATCTTAAGCTTGTAAGTTATAAACAGTGAGGATTGCCAATTCCTCTACAAGCTTTATGATTAATGCTTAGCCAGAGCCAGCACTTAAAATATCTCTGTCAGGAACCCCTCCCCAAACCCCTGACCATGGTTTCATGCTTTGGCACTCCTCAGAGAGGTGTCAGGGTAGGTTCAGACACTAAATCTAAAAATACCAATCCAAAGCCAAGTACTTATCTAAAAGTTATCTATTGAGTGGAAAATCTAAAAATTTCAGACATTTACATGTCTTCAAACCCAGCTATCCAACTCAAATAGCTATATGGGGCTGATAGATCTTCAGCCATATCATATATTAGTAATCATATTGCATAAGACTTTTGGCAGAGACTATAAATAGTCAAAATAAGAGTCATAGATCAATTCATAGATCACATGACCCTATCTCTTAAGCTTGTAAGTTATAAACAGTGAGGATTGCCAATTCCTCTACAAGCTTTATGATAAATGCTTAGCCAGAGCCAGCACTTAAAATATCTGTCAGGAACCCCTCCCCAAACCCCTGACCATGGTTTCGTGCTTTGGCACTCCTCAGAGAGGTGTCAGGGTAGATCTAAAAATACCAACCCAAAGCCAAGCACTTATCTAAAAGTTATCTATTGAGTGGAAAATCTGAAAATTTTTCACTGTTTATAACTTACAAGCTTAAGAGATAGGGTTATGTGATCTATGAATTGATCTACGGCTCTTATTTTGACTATTTATAGTCTCTGCCAAAAGTCTTATGCAATTTTGTATTGCTATGACTACTAATGTATGG
Source organism: Epiperipatus broadwayi (assembly GCA_028023455.1). Taxonomy (NCBI): domain Eukaryota; kingdom Metazoa; phylum Onychophora; class Udeonychophora; order Euonychophora; family Peripatidae; genus Epiperipatus; species Epiperipatus broadwayi. Next base: position 114,742 of record JAQFVV010000641.1, read on the forward strand.
TATGGCTGAAGATCTATCTGCCCCATACAGCTATTTGAGTTGGTGCTTGGCTTTGGGTTGGTATTTTTAGATCTAGTGTCTGAACCTACCCTGACACCTCTCTGAGGAGTGCCAAAGCACGAAACCATGGTCAGAGATTTGGGGAGGGGTTCCTGACAGAGATATTTTAAGTGCTGGCTCTGGCTAAGCATTTATCATAAAGCTTGTGGAGGAATTGGCAATCCTCACTGTTTATAACTTACAAGCTTACGAGATAGGGTCATGTGATCTATGACTCTTATTTTGGTTATTTATAGTCTCTGCCAAAAGTCTTATGCAATTTTATATTGCTATGACTACTAATATATGGTATGGCTGAAGATCTATCAGCCCCATATAGCTATTTGAGTTGGATAGCTGGGCTTGAAGACATGTAAATGTTGATAAACAGAGTAATCAATGGATGCCAGAAGGCTTGTGCATAAAATCCCTATCTAATGCCTACTCATCCAATATCCCCAGACTAGTTTCTGGCTTGTGGCCTTCGTCAGTGAGGAACTTTGGATCTGAGAGCACTGCATCTAGATCTTAGGATCTAATGCAACCCTCTAGCAACCACCTTTTATCTCTACTTAACTACAAAACTATGAGAATGAAATTGGAAAACACAAAAAATATTTTCAATCTAAGCTCAATAGTTTATAGTCATATAGGTCTGAACTCAGTTCAGCACCCATACATTTTAGTGTCTTTGGCTCTTTTACAACCATAGCCACCACTATCCTATTAGGCAGGATTGGTGTTAAACCATTAAGCATCACATGATCAGATTTCCTATACTAGCACATTAATTGTTGATAAACAGAGCAAAACTCTCCATACAGTATTGCCACCTGTGCTAAACAGAGTAATCAATGGATGCCAGAAGGCTTGTGCATAAAATCCCTATTCAATGCCTACTCATCCAATATCCTCAGACTAGTTTCTGGCTTGTGGCCTTTGTCAGTGAGGAGCTTTGGATCTGAGAGCACTGCATCTAGATTTTAGGATCTAATGCAACCCTCTAGCAACCACCTTTTATCTCTACTTAACTACAAAATTATGAGAATGAAATTGAAAACACAAAAAATATTTTCAATCTAAGCTCAATAGCATATATAGTCATATTGGTCTGAACTCAGTTCAGCACCCATACATTTTGGTGTCTTTGGCTCTTTTACAACCATAGCCACCACTATCCTATTAGGCAGGATTGGTGTTAAACCATTAATCATCACATGATCACATTTCCTATACTAGCACATTAATTGTTGATAAACAGAGCAAAACTCTCTATACAGTATTGCCATTGATTACTCTGTTTAGCACAGGTGGCAATACTGTATGGAGAGTTTTGCTCTGTTTATCAACAATTAATGTGCTAGTATAGGAAATGTGATCATGTGATGCTTAATGGTTTAACACCAATCCTGCCTATTAGGATAGTGGTGGCTATGGTTATAAAAGAGCCAAAGACACCAAAATGTATGGGTGCTGAACTGAGTTCAGACCCATATGACTATATAAGCTATTGAACTTAGATTGAAAATATTTTTTGTGTTTTCAATTTCATTCTCATAGTTTTGTAGTTAAGTAGAGATATGCAGTGCTCTCAGATCCAAAGCTCCTCACTGACGAAGGCCACAAGCCAGAAACTAGTCTGGCGATATTGGATGAGTAGGCATTAGATAGGGATTTTATGCACAAGCCTTCTGGCATCCATTGATTACTCTGTTTAGCACAGGTGGCAATACTGTATGGAGAGTTTTGCTCTGTTTATCAACAATTAATGTGCTAGTATCGGAAATGTGATTATGTGATGCTTAATGGTTTAACACCAATCCTGCCTAATAGGATAGTGGTGGCCATGGTTGTAAAAGAGCCAAAGACACCAAAATGTATGGGTGCTGAACTGAGTTCAGACCAATATGACTATATAAGCTATTGAGCTTAGATTGAAAATATTTTTTGTGTTTTCAATTTCATTCTCATAAATTTTGTAGTTAAGTAGAAATAAAAGGTGGTTGCTAAAGGATTGCATTAGATCCTAAGATCTAGATGCAGTGCTCTCAGATCCAAAGCTCCTCACTGACGAAGGCCACAAGCCAGAAACTAGTCTGGGGATATTGGATGAGTAGGCATTAGATAGGGATTTTATGCACAAGCCTTCTGGCATCCATTGATTACTCTGTTTAGCACAGGTGGCAATACTGTATGGAGAGTTTTGCTCTGTTTATCAACAATTAATGTGCTAGTATAGGAAATGTGATCATGTGATGCTTAATGGTTTAACATGTAAATGTCTGAAAATTTCAGATTTTCCACTCAATAGATAACTTTTAGATAAGTGCTTGGCTTTGGGTTGGTATTTTAAGATCTAGTGTCTGAACCTACCCTGACACCTCTCTGAAGAGTGCCAAAGCACAAAACCATGGTCAGGGGTTTGGGGAGGGGTTCCTGACAGAGATATTTTAAGTACTGGCTCTGGCTAAGCATTTATCATAAAGCTTATAGAGGAATTGGCAATTATCACTGTTTATATCTACCATAGTTTATAAATAAATATAATAATAAGTAATGAGGCTTATTTTTTTTTTTTTTTCAGTTTCATTTCTTTTCATAGTATTTTAACAGCATATACTTCATTTTTGCATAATTCAAACTGAAGTTATTGTGAAAATTGCATTTTGAATTAAATCAACAAAGTTAAATGGAATAAGACTCGTGCTAAAATAATCAAGAAAAGTAGGAGTTAAAGGTCAACTTCATAATTGTGTCCTGATGGTACAAGTTATCAAATTATATAAATGCAGATTAACAGTAATCTACTTAATTCATTCTGTAATGGTCAGGTTTATACATATGCTCAACAGACGAGAGTCCGAGCCACAGAACCAAAAGCTGACCAAGTTGGGATAGTAATATCCTATGTCTGATCATACCTCAACTCTCTTACTTGTGCTTCCAAGTCAACCCATTGCGAATGACATGCCTGAGATTAGACTAGATATCTCTTTATTCACGTTCCAGCAATAGCAAAGCAGTAAAACATAAGAGCCTCCCCCCAACACATAATATTATATAACTTAACTAGTGATTCATAAAGTAATGAGCAAGAATGGAGAATGAGATATATTTATATTTCATAAATTTAATGTAACACTTAATAAGTTATAAAAAATAAATTATGTACAGATTGCTACTCAGGGTTACAAAGAATATAATAAAGCAAATTATATAGTGCTAACATGCAGGTGAGTGAATACTTAGGTTTACAAGGAATATTAATGGTCAGTAAAGGATAACACAAATTATATATATACTACTCACACACAGGTGAGTGAATACTTAGATTTACAAATACTTAATGTGATTATCTCCAAATGATAAACAAAGCCAATTATATTTGCTCACGCACAGGTGAGTGAATTTTGGGGTTGCAAAATGTTTAATAAGTTTAAGACTTTGCACAACTGACAATATGCTTATACCATCTTTTATGTCATAACCTATGCTATGATCTATATAGTAGAAATCAATAATAGTTAGAGTGATCAATTAATTGGTAACTGACTTATAATAATAGTAACATTAGATATCTCTGGCAGTCGAACGTCAGATTCTAGGGTGTTACAAACTATAGTAAATATATGCATCTCGAATATGTTCTTAATTGAGGTTCATTACCTAGTAATCGGTTCCCCAGACTGCGCTACTTGCTATAATACGAAGAGGCCCTTTTATTCAAGTGAACGGAACAGTAGATTAACGAGCCCTTGGGATGCTTTGGTTCCTTCAAATGCAAATAAATGTCACAGTTGTCTAAACTTTCGACGCATGATTTGACGTGGAAACAATCCTGATGTTGGCCATTATAGGTATAGCAAGAAGTTATGCATATTTATGCTAACTAGCAACACATTCGCCACACTAATTTAATATTTCCTAAATTAATTATGCCAAATCTTAGCTTCTATCAGTGCCACTACTGGTCAATTCATAAATAATATTACTTAAGTCATACTACAAGGCAATAATAAGAATCTGATTTAAGGATATCGGTATAGCTTAATCTCTAATTAAGGCGAGTTACAGCAAAATTAAGGATTTACTAAGATTTAAAATATTACTTATATGCTGTATAACTCACGTCTAATATTAAGTAAATAGTGATTTTTAAATAACTTAAGTAAAAGATTGCTTTTTAAAATAACTTACGCAAATATTCATTTTAAATAGCTTACGCAAAATATCCATTTTTAAATAACTTATGCAAAATATGCGTTTTAAATAACTCACGCATAATAAGCGTTTTAAATAACTCATTTTGCGCATTATAAGTAACTGATTCACTCTGGCGTAAATAATAGTTTGATTTCAGAAGGGAGTTTTGACTATATTTCTTTATTATAATATTCTAACATAATGGAAAGGTGCTTAATCGCCCCTCCGATAATTATTAAACCCCACAAAACTCCGTTCTGATAAACATAGCATAAATTAATAAACATGAAATTAAAAACTAAATCTAGATGGCATAAGAACAAATTGCAGAAAATGATCAATAAAGTTATAATTTAGAAATGAAGATGTTGTTTGAATAGTTTTATAAATATTTATGATTACTTAAAATATTTATGATCAAGCAAGGATTTTGAGAGTGCTCCAAGCTTTAAAGTAAATTTAATATAAATAGTTTAGCTAACATTTAAATAATATAATTAAATACGAGACTTTATTAGTTAGCTAGCTTTTAATTTAGAATTGATTTAGTAATGAAATTAACGTATTCTGTAGAATGATTTATCGGTAAAACTTGGTAATAAGTCTTTCAAGGCATTTTTTACTGTGTGTCTTCTCTCTATTAAATCGGTTGTGGCTTTTCTAGGATAAGTCTGGATGCAGCTTTGTATATTACTTCGATGGTGGCTTTCCTCCATCACTTTGGTCAAGAACTCTCTAGTATTTCAGATGTAGCTCCTCCATCACTAGAATCGGGCCGAGGTTGATGTTTTCTTCCATTCTATAGCAGTTGTCCGTGGGAGACAGATGGCAGTCTATTGTCCCTTAGCCAACAGTCCTCATTTTAACAGATTTGGTAATGGCTTAGTAGAATTCAGCTTAGTCAAAGCAATGCCTTTTAATTATTTTTCAACACTTGTTTTTCAGAAAATGCGTCTCCAACAATTTTTGATGGCTACTACAGGCTTTTTTATATTCTATTTTTGACAGTATTTCCCTCCCCCTTTTACTTTCACGTCACTTGTTTACTGACTTCGAACTTTTCCTTTAACTAAATTTCCACTTAGTTTTTAATATTCGCTACAGCTAAAGCTGGAGTTAAAGCTCTATTCCCTTGGGTTTCCCAATTGCACTTAGTATGAATTTATGCCTGACTGGATTTTCTAATTTGTTTTTGCCTATAATTTTAAATGAGGTCAATTTTTAGCCAAAAGATTATTTTTAGACGAAATATTAAAACTCGTAAACAAATTACAGCTTGTGTAATTTTAAGCAAACAATAAAACTCGAAAATTATTTTAAATGAATATTAAAACTTAAATGCATAATTTTATAATTTTAAACTTATTATTTTGTTATATATCTAAATTCTAACTACACACTGCTACGTTTACTTCAGTTTTAACAAACGTAAAAGAATATGTGCGTATATAAATATTTATTACTGCATCTTTATATTATAGTTAACAAGGCAATTATACACGCACATACTTGGCAATATTACAAGCACACTCAAAATTTTAAATTAAAGAAATACATGCAATTTGAGTGAAACGAAATATACTACTATAGAATATAATAGGTGAAACAGACAGATCGATAATCTGTTTCAATTCATGAAATAAATTGTTTCAAACATTACTTAAGATAAAGTGGCTAGCCGAAGGGAGCTTGAAAATCTGTGTTAAAATCCCTTCTAATTACATCTACATTATACTTGTATTCAAATATTAAACATTATTATTTTTTTGTAATTTTATTGGTAGTAAAATAATAATTTTAAAAATCTTAATACTGATTTTCATTATTCTGGATTCATTAGTTTTTTTCTAAAAATCATTATATTAAATGACTTTTCCTAACAATGTTTTCAAAAGATTTATACATGTAATTGTTTATTTTAAATACTTTAGTACCAAACATTTTATTAAAGATTTTAGTAGAGCTATATATAAAACAAGAACTAATTAAAATCTAAAATTTGAAACACTCATAAAAAAATAAAAAAAATTTCAAAAGTAACTATAATCACCATTATTTAAAAAGAAAAAAAACTTACTATCAAATTTCTTTCTCGTAATATCTGCCACATTTTCTTAACAACATCATGACGTGCCATCTAAAAATTAATTTTTAAATATTATAAAGAAAATAATTTGGTTCACTAATCAGATTGTACAAGCATTAATTAATCACAATACTGATAATTAACTGGATTGTGAAATATTTAATTCATGCCTAGCCAAAAAAAAAAATTACATAATAGTTACAATTTAATCATAATAATTTTGGAAATGATTTGGCAATTCAAAAATAAAAAAGGCATAAAAAAAAAGAATCACTCATCCAAAAAAATACATATTTAGCTTTTAAAAATATGATTGTTAAAAAGTAGTTCATAAAATATTTTCAGTACTTAAAGTAGATCACTTACACCTATTGATCAGTTAAAAAATTTGTATACATTGTTCTAGCTACAAAACATTATATTTAAGTAATATTTTAGATGCAATTTGAAATTTATAATTGCAGTTTGTAATGTTATAATTGACGATTTATTAGTCTGCATTTAGAACAGGTTATATTTACCTGTTTAAAAACGGTTATTTAAATCTTTGTCTATTGTCAAGTTGCAATCTTTAGGGTCTATATAAATATATTGGACCAGGTTGCTCTTACAAGTTTGAAATTGTTATTGATATTGGGATTGACTAAGTGTTGACTGGTTTTCTAATGAAAACATATTGTATGAAAACTAAATAAAGAAACATATATGTGTTTAGTGTTATTTATTTTAATGACTTTTTAATAAAACAGTTTAACACGATAATAGTGACTAACTTGAGAGATTCAAATTTCTGAAGTGAAAGTCTAACCCATCACTTCTGATGCTGTAAATAACAAATATTCTCCAAGTAATTTACCATTTAATTTTTTAAAATATATTGCATTTGAATACTTTGTACCACTTTTATGGAAGGTTTAATTATTGTTACTCTTACTGTTCAGTATAAAATGAACCTTTAATAATTTCAAAACTAGTATTCAGAAACATTTCAATGAATTTAAATTAGATCTTAATAGACAGGGTATGAGCACAGACTTTCACATGACCCACCACTCTCCACACTATCTCATAACACTTTAACATAACACTTTATGAGATAGTGTGGAGAGTGGTGGGTCATGTGAAAGTCTGTGCTCATACCCTATCTATTACATATATAGACACAGGTATATATAAGCCTGTGTATTTCAGCTATTAAATTAGATCTTGTAAATCTTTTAAAAATATTAACAGATTTTGAAGATAGTTCAGTTTTAGATTGAAATTAATAAGACGATAATTGATATACAATAAAGAACTGCAAGACAATGTATATACATAAAAAAAAGTAATGTGAAATTTTTTTAAATGATTCATTAAAAAAAACTGAGTACTATAGACTTTTGTAAAATGATATGAAAAAGAGTGAATAATGATAAATGTAATTAAGAATTGACAGAAAGCTATAGAAAAAAATAAGTTTCAAAAGAGTAAAACAATATATTGATACTGACAGGAGAGTTATAATAAGAATATGGAACTATTACTAAAAAGATAGATGATATAATGAAATGTAATATGCAAGAGTTCTGTAAAAAATTATATAGTAGTAATAAAAAAAAAACCTCTATAATTATTACATCTAAATTGCCCAGCATTTTAAATGAAGAAGTAAGACATGCAATTTAATCTATGAAGATGGATACAGCTTCAAGAAATGATGAAATCCATTACTGATATTTTAAAAAGCAGCAAGTGAAGAAATATAGAAATTATTGGCAAAGTTATATACCAAATGTTTAAATGATAAAAATGTACTAAATGATTGGAAGAACACAATAGTTATATTGATATTTAAGAAAAGTGATAAAGACATTAGATATTACACAGCTACCAATCTTCTACTTCCTATTCTATATAAAATATTTACTAAGATAATTGCAACTTGCCCACAATGAACTCTGGATTCTGACCAACCAAAAGAACAAGTTGAATTTAGAAACGGTTTTTAGCATAGTGGATCACATCCAAATATACTCTTATCTGATTAATGATAGACTTTTATGCAAGAATTCACCATAGTAATCATTATCAATTTATACTATTATTTCGACCTACAATTGATTATTTGCTATTATGATCTTTAAAAAAACAATGCAAAACTTTTTTTTTAAAACAATTCTTTTTTTCAAATGGTGTCCATTGTCTAACATGGGTGATATAATAGAATAGTGACTTCATTAAAAACTATTTGTACTAGAAATATATAATGGAAAGTTTATTCATTTTACAGTATACAATATCATATTTTGATTACAGAATTAAAATAAGATTAATGTTCTTTATCTAATTTTCATCCAATCTACTTGCAAGACAATCAGTGCTTTCATTTATGACATATCCAAAGTAAAGGAGAGTTTCATTATTAATGGTTATAAGAGCAAAAAATGCAATTTCATTCAATTTAATAAGTATTCAATACATATTTTGAATACTTGAACAAACAGAGTATATTAAGAGTACCAAACTCTCCATACAGTATGTATGGAGAAATTGGTACTCTTATTAACAGCATGTGTAAGCGTATGAAATGATCATGTGATCTTTTTATACAGAGAATATTAAATTTTAAGATGTCTATTAGCTAAAACATATTCATTCAATTAATTTTAGAGATTAAAATTGTTTGCATTAAAAATACGAACATTGTAATATATGATCATAATTGTAAGTTTTTTTAAAAAAAGATTTTCTGCACTATTCAGCTAATAATCAACTTTATATGATCAAATTTTATTAAATATAAGTTTAATATTTATTTGCTCAATTTTAAATCAATAATCTCATAATTTGTTTCTGATATATATGAAATAATAATGCTTTTATAGTATACATTAAAAAAAAGATTTAATCATTGACATTATTAAAATGACAGCAATCTACTGTATATTATATTTATCTAATTTTTACTTAATTTTGACTACATTATTGTAAGACAAATAAATTTGTTATTACTGCTTTTAAAAAAAAAAAATTAAGAGCACTGCAAGGAAAAATTCAAAATTTTATTGCTTGGATATTACAAAAATAAAAAAATTTTGAAAACAGAATTGAAAGTGCACTCTAAAAATAAATTTGATAATGTTCATTGTGTTTAGTTAACTTTTTTTTTTACACACTTTAAGCAATCATGATTCAGGAAATATTCTCTGGCTATCATCAATAAAAAAATATTATTATTTTAAATTATAACTGCTAAAATGTTTTTATACAATATATTCATCTGCAGATTAATTTTTATGTCTAGTAAAATGTATATTAATCAATTAACATTTTTTAAATTTAAGTTTTTGTTGTTGTTTTTAATTAAATTTTTATATATTATAAACTTAAAATAAATTAATTTTCTTCCCATAGAAACTCATTATAATTACATAGATTTTATGCAAGATTTTGGTTTGAGCAGTATTTCGTGAATCCAATTGAACTCACTTTTTGAAGTAAAAATGTATTGAAAAAAGTTATAGAAAAGAGCAATGAATATGTATTGCCATTAAGTTTTGAATTTATAGAATATGAAAAAGCATATGATTTCTATAAGTATTTCTATGATTAAAACAATGGATCTTCAAGATAGAGATCCAGAATAGTTCATATTCTGAAAAAAAGATGGGCATATATCAGGTTGATCCCATATCTTCAAAACTTTTTACAATAGTTTAAAAAAAAGTAGTTTGAGGATTAAAATGAAAAGCTAAAGGAGTAAGCAAATAGAGATTATTTAAGTCATCTAGATTTTGTAGATGGTATAGTTATTTCTGCAAATAATGCTTCAGAGTTTTAGAAAATGTTCTAAGAATTATCAGATGAAAGTAAGAAAATAGGACTGAAGTAAAAAGGCTAAAATAATGTTCAATGGATTTTCCTAGAAAAAAAAGTAATAATATAGATGAAAAACATAATGGATGAAATTAATACAGAATTGAATTTGGATAGAAATATCAAAAGGAAATATGTTTATGCATTTGAAAAGATTTTAATAGATATGTTCTCCCAGTTTTAATCATGGATCTGACACTTAGACACTTGATAGAAACACACTAACTACAGAGACTTTAGATCACTCAATTAAGTACAGAGAGATGTACATTAGGACTAGCAAGAAGAGATCAAAAAAATAAAAATATGGGTGAGAAAACAAATAAGTATAATTTTCATCAGTGAAAGAATTAAGACTGAAATGAAGCTGGGTTGGTCATACTGCTAGAAGAGCTGATAATAGACAGATAGTTGAAGTCTTAAACTTAGAAGGTGATCATATATAAAATAATTTGAAGAAATAAGAAAATATGATAGTGCTATGAAAAAGAGATTAGAAATAGGAGAAAATGGATTAAACTTCAAGAGAATTTTAACCTGCAATGGATCAATAAAGGTTTGAAATGATAATAATTTAGATATGAAAATTTCTGGGAAAATTTTTTTTAAAAAAATTATTATCTAATACATTGAAAACAATCTAATTATTTAGATACAAAATAGAGATTGTAATATACCTAGAAAGAGATCAATGGATTGATGAAATAATAAAGTTTGTTAATATGTTGTAGAGAAGAGAGGCTAGAAATTAAAAAAAAAATTGGATTAAACTTGAGAGCTTTATACTATAATGGTCTGATAAGAATTGAAAATGATAATTTGAATGTGAAAATTTCTGGGAAAATTTTTTTTTATGAAAAATTGTCATTTAATAAATTGAAAACAATTTAATTGACTACACACAAGATGCGTTTGTTTACTTATTAAATATTAAAAAAATACAATATTTATATATAGCATATTATTTTAGATTACTTACAAGTGATTCCCCAACAAGTGCAGTCAATTCTTCTGAAAGTAAGCATTTTTGAGAATATTTGGAAGTTCCTGTAAACATTAATGATCAAAATTATATATATAAAAAAACATTAAATGAATCATTATTTTGGTAACTTTTTTTTACCTTTTCTTTCTTTCTTTACTGCCGGTTTTCTTTTTTTCACTACCTAAAAAAAAACACACTTCATAGATTATTTCTTTATATGTAAAATTAATAAAATCTAAGGTTGATATATATATAAATAGCTCTGTCCAGTTCCAATACTGAGTTCAATCCCCTTGTTGATTATCTAATTTAAGGCTGCTTTTTTTAAATTCAAAAATGAGATTATTAAAATTAATGTCTGCACACAGTAATAAAAATAATAAATGAGGCTGTGTTTTCTTGAATCCAATTTTAGATTGTTTATAGCAATAAAATAAAAATTATTGTAACTCGTTTTAATTTTCCATTTGCTCAGTTTTCAAAAAATTATATATATAAAAATTTAAAAATTAGTTAAAAAAAACAATTTCAACAAAACTGATATTACATACAATTAAAATGGTACCTCTTTAAACAAAGACACAAGCTTTGGTGCATAGAATCTTTATCTAGAAACTTTGATAGCTAAATTAAACAACTATAAATCCAAAAATTTCTTTCTTCTCTTACTCTTTTCCAATCTCCAATTCTCTTTCCTTATATATGTATATATTTAATAAAAGATAGTTTGTTAGTTTCAATCTTATATACTCCACTTTATCTTCCATTCTGCTCTTCCTTCAATATCATATATTAAAAACTAAATATTTTATATTTTTGCTCAAATAAACTGCATTTATAATCAAAATTCTGTCTTTTCTATTATTTTTTAACAACAAAAAATCCCAATTTTTTATATATATATATTTTATACAATTCTATAAATTTTTTTTCATGTTCACATTCATTTTCCATCACTTTACTTCATTTTCTTAATCAACTTATTAATCTTCTTTTCACATCCTCTGGATTATGAACCTATAATATAAGTAAACATATACTTAATTTCTAATATAAGTAAATAAAAATAAATTCACTATTAATTATACTTGTTATAAAAAATCTTTCTAGTCCATTATGTTTATTGTTCTCGCTATATAATACAATTAAACCCTGTTTTTACTAATTCATTTTCATTCATATAATATTGTGGCTTTTCCAACATTTAATGTGTTTTTCATCTATCATTATAATATACATAAAAAATATTTTATAATAAACACTTTTATTTACTATTCACTAAAAAGCTAAAAATAATTCTTTCTTCAACTATAACTGGGATTTTTAGAAATTCGTTAGATGAGTGAATTAATTAATTTCTGGTTATTTTACACTTTTATTTCAATTTAAATATAAAAATCCCAATTGTAATTGAAAAAAACAATTTCTTTTGATTTTTTAGTGCAAAGTAAATAAAAGGGTTTATTATAAAATATTTTTATATATATTATTTTTAATTTTTTACTATTCGCACAGTAAATAAAAGGATTTATTATAAAATATTTTTTATATACACTATTTTTAACTTTTTAGCATTAGAATATTTTTCATTAAAACAATGTCACACATGTTGTTTGCTCAGTGTTCTATTGTATTTGATAACAAGAAATACAATGTCCTTAAAAAAATAATATTAGTTTAATATGTACTTAAATTGCTCCCAAATTTTTATCTAAAAAACCATAGCAAAATCTGTCAGTATAATAAATATTTTTGAGAGTTGTACATTATATCAGCATTAATTCTAATGTTATTATTATCCAAAACAAGCTTATCATTTGATGTGATATAACAGTTCTTTAAGCTTCAGTGTCATTCTACTACTGAATTAAATTATTCAAGATAAGAATCATAAAATCTATTTTATACATCAAAGATAAGATTTCTGTTTTAAACAAATACCACATACTGTATTTTTTATGAGACTATGTTATTTTTGTACAATTTATTTTAGAATTTCACTATTAAGAGAATAAGCTTTTTACATCACTAAGACAATTGTAAGTTAATAAAAATATAAAATGAATGTGTGTTCTTTAAATTATTTGAGTGATGTTTGTTAAAACAAAAATATTGTTTTAAATGATACGACAAATGTGCTATTTTTTTTGTACTAAAAAATAAAAAGACAATATCAGAATGGTTTTTTAAATTAATGACATAAACCTTTCTATTTTAAGCATTTACAATTATAAATAAAATAAAAAGACAATATCAGAATGTTTTTTTTAAATTAATGACATAAACCTTTCTATTTTAAGCATTTACAATTATAAATACTGTTTATGATAACTATAAATGTTTCAAAAAGGAAAAAAAAAATCTAGCAAATAAAAAAATATTTGCAAATTTTGTTAAGAGTTAACATTATCAGCAATATTATTAAAATTGTAATTTATAATAATATACTTACACATAGATTGTAAAGTTATAATCTTTGAACTTTTGGTTAATATTTAATAGCTAAAAAATTTTAAAACAATTCTATTTATAATTTGCTTTTCAATTTTACTAATAAAGTATTGATAACAGTAATGTAATTAATTATACTTGCTTTCCCCTTCAATTTACTTTTTGTGCTTTTCCTTTTTTTTTTACTTTTTTATTTTTATTACTATAATTATTTTTCATTATTATTCTTTAATATGCAGTACATACTAGTAAGGTTTAAATAACTATGATAATATTATTACTTCAAATATAAATTAGAATTCTAAAAAATATTTAAACAAACAAACCTTATGTATTAGGATATTTTTTGTAATTAGTCCTATTTAAAATAGAGAATGAAAACAATAATAGTTTGTATAACATTTTAAAGAAAATTCACAGTGCATTAAGAATCGATTCCAATATTATTCTGTTTACGTTTTTTTTTTAAAAAAGAAACTTTTGCAATCAAGAGATAATAAAATTTTATCAGTTTTAAAAAAAGCAACTTTTACAATCAATTGAAATATATTTATTTTTATTTCTATTTTAATTGATCATTAACACTTTTTAATGCAATCTTTTTTTAAATAAAAGCTATTAAAAAATGTATTGCCTTCTTATTGCATGATTGGAAAATTACTGAATCTATATTACTTTTGCAATTCGGTTTCCCAATACCCTTAAGATTATATAAACCACTTGATAACCCTGAAATATTGACATACATCACTGTCATTGGTTTCTAACATGTACAAAATTTGGAAAAAATCCATTTAATAGAAGGATGTTAAAATTCAATTATAAAATGTATCCTAAGCAAGCAGCAGATTCTTAATTAAATAAAAGCATTTAAAAAATAAAATCCATCCCACTGGATTTAAACAACACAATTTGTTGTTCAATATATATTCTTAGACCAGTGGTCTTCAACCTTTTCACACCTGCGGACCGGTAAAAGTAAGGATAAGATTTCGCGGACCAGCAGAAGTTTACAGATACATTTTTATTGGGGGGGGATACGTTGTCATCACTGAGACAAAAAATAGACACCAAAGTTATTTTTTGTTTGTTTTTATTTTTAAAAAAAGCTAACAGAAATTGGTTTTAAAAATAAAAGTTTTAGTATTTTAACAGTATACAAATAAAGCCAAAAAAAATATTGCCTTACAGGCCAAAAAAAAGTGGGCATATTTTTAAACAAAAAAAAAAGAAAACAAAACTTGAAAAAGTCAAAAGTTTTGATCTTACTTTATTTTGGGGTGGTGGGGGTATATTGAGAAATACTTTGCAAAAGTTAGAAACAACTTATTTTTTGGTTTTTATTTTTAAAAAAAGGTAATAAAAATTGATTTCCAAAATAAAAAGTTAAAGCCAAAAAAAAAATCGCCTTATAGCCAAAAAAAAAACAGTAAAAATGAAATATTAAAAGAGAGAGTAGAAAAAATTTAAGAGATCAAAAAAAGTCAAGTTACATTTTATTGTTTTAACAACGCTGACAAGCAGCCGTGATTGGCTATCAAAAGACAACTGGAGTTTGTGTAATAAAAAACTTTTTTCTACCCCCCTCCCCATAAACATCTGTGATAAATAGAAAAACAAATTAATTTATGTATGATTGATTAGATTTTGTGGTATTTTTGTTCTGTTTCTTTTTTTTTAATAAATGTGATGAAAAAATAAATAAAAATTGTTCATATTAATTAAAAGTTTAAAATCTTATTATTTTGTTATTATAAACTTTCTTGCCAGTCTAGCTGCGGACCGACAGACTTCTGCGGCCCGGTGGTTGAAGACCACTGCCCTAGACCAGTGGTGGTGAATCTTTTTACGTGCGCATGCCAAAAATTTCCAAAAAATATTTATTGAATGATTGGCGTGCAATACAGTTATTAAATCAAAATATAAACAAAAATATACACAACTTAATTTTTACAATTTTTTAAAAGTTTAAAAACAAAACAATAATAATTAAACAAAAATTCTAAATAAGCAAAATACAAGTGAACAATATTTATTTTGAAGAGCACAAGTTGAATAAAATGTAATAGTAAAAAATTAATAGTAATTAAAACAAAATAAACATATAAAATCAACATAAAGAGACATTATTTAATGAGATTTTTGCTGTTGTACATTGGATTCCAAATGCTTTATATCTGATTCACATTTTGTCTCTTTTAATAATGTACATGCTGAACTAGTACTATTTGATAAATTAAAATAACAGTTTATCTATTCTTTCCTTTTAAATAATTTACAGAGCAAACTGATATATGAGTGCAAATGTTTGCTAACCTTCTACTAAAATATACATTTTTACTTGTGAAATTAATTATTATTTATATATATAAATGTTTATGTAAACTATACTCATTTGCCACTACCAAATAATAAAACTAATAATACATTTAGCTAGTTTTATCTTTCTAGCAATTTATGGCTTGTGTGTGGCCATGTGTATTAGTAGTATGAGATAGTGTGGATAGTTGATGGTTGCTTGAAAATCTGAGTTAAATCTTCTGTATTTACAATTAAGTTCCAGGTATAAGACTGCATGCATTTCAAATCTTACACATTATGCCTGCATTCTGCCCATCCCTCTTCTATGTATTTAATGGATACTGTCCTATACATGAGGGGTCAGAGTGACTTGAGTTCAACATGGACATGACAACAATATTGGCATCAACATGGGATTTGGACATTCTATCATTGGATTTTCAATGGTATAGATGGCTGAAGATTGGAGTAGATTGAAGCTTGTCCATTAAAGTATAAAGATTTGCTATCTAAATATAAACTGAACACTGATTATATATATGTGTGGTAGATAATAATCTGGATCAACTGATGAGTACTGGTTCAGCGCGAAATATGTATATTAGTGATTATTTATCTTTTCTACATGTGTGTGGTCATGTGTATCAGTAGTGTGAGATAATGTGGATAGTTGAAGGTTGCTTGAAAGTCGGAGTTCAAATTTCCTATATTTGCAAGTAAAAATATAAATACTAAACTTGTTCCTTGCTAATCAGCATTTATCACATTGTTTGAATGCATATCTTTATATATTAAATTTGTGTTCAATTAAATTTCTATATCAAGAATAATTTTTATTCTCTAAAAACATATTTTTTATTGAGTCATACTTCTTTATATTAAACAATAAGGAAACATAAGCAATGAGTTGGGATTGAAAAGTACCAAAATAAGGTGAAGTCAAACTACTTAGAAAATGGTGGGACTCTTATAAAGCAATTGAAATTATATTAGAAAGTAAAAATTGGACTTTGCCATATAACCCTTCATATATGTATGTATAAATCATCCTAGGTTGGCCAAAATGTGTCCCATGAAAATGTGGAGATCTGAATTAAATGATGAACCAAGTATATGGCGAGGCATTTAAGTGAATCCTATAGTGAATCCTATCATTAGCAGTTACAATATATATATTGAAATGATCATGGACTACTGCCATTTCTAATAGAAGTCTTAAAATGAACAGCAGCCTAAAAGTTTAAAAGATAAAAAACAATTAAATTGAAGTTAATAATTATCAAGCAATTTAAAATATGAAGATTTACATTGTCATAATTGAAGAAAGCTAGATGCATTTAAGCTTTCATTATTCTTCAATCCATTAATTTGCATTGTTTGTAAATTCAATTCCATTAAAATTATGGCATTTAGCTTGGTTCTCAATTTTAACTCATATGTTTTTACAACGATGATAACTTATTTATTCAATAGGTATATTATGGGAAGGATGGATGTGAAGATTCTATTAGCAATACATCACTTCGAACACTCTAATGATGGATTGGACCATTCCAATGACTGGATTAATTATAATTGTGTAGATTATTATGCCTTCGACTCTGGATTAACTGCTTTTATTGACTGTGCATTAAAAAGAAATAAAATAATTGTTTCTTCAATCCCATTTGGAGTTTTTAGATTTAACATGAAATAAAAGCATGGGGGGGGGAGTCCATATTAAATCAATCCCTTGTTATAAAAAAAAGGAATTGACTCAATTCATTTCTGGATCTACCATGCTTTTATTCGAGTTAAATCTAAAAACTCCAATTGTAATTGAAAAAACAACTATTTTAGTTCTTTTTAGTGCACAGTCAATAAAAGCATTTAATATAAAAAAAAATTTATCTCAATTATTTTTAAGTTTTTAGTATTGGCGCAGTAAATGAAAATATAAAACTATATTGTACATTAAATTGGCTGGACACTTATAATTAAAATATATATATCACTACAACTTGTTATAAAAAATAGAGATTGACTAAATTTCTGGCCATAAGAAATATGTAATGACTTATATATATATATTGAGTATGTGTACATAATTATAAATGATGAGTATCAAACTTTCCATGCAGTAGTGCCATCAAGTGCAAGCTTTCGTTATCACTGGATGCACGAAGGTTTGTGCATAATATCCCTATCTAGTGCCCACTTATCCAACATCTCCAGATTAGTTTCTAGCTTTCACCAGTGAGGAGCCTTGGATCTGAGAGCACTGCACCTAGATCTTCGGATGCAATATGATGTTTTGATGGGTTTAGAATTATAAAAGTATAATAAATCAGTAATTAAGTTCTATATTTAAAATTGTTTGACAATTTTCATTTCTATTTTAAAACAGTTGTTTTAAAAAAAAATTCTAAAAAACCCCCCACAAATTTTACTTTTCGCGATTGTTTTAAATAATGCGTTTTCTAGTAAAAAGCTGTAGAACAATATTGAATAGCAAACTTAGATACTGATTTATTATACATATTTAATTATGTACATATACATTAAGAATTTAAAATAGTTTTTAAAATGTTATTAAACTGATGTGATGTAATGTACTGTGACTTCTTGTTATACGGAGTCAGGAATCTCTAAGCAACTATGCCCAGAAAAACCTGTTAGCCATTTTAACTTCCCTTTCCATTCCCCCACTATAAGTTTTTCCATATTCTTCTCTACCCTGTTCCATTCTATTTCCGCAACATAAACTTTGTCAACTCCATGGCTTTTACATCTAAATCCTCCTTATCTTTTCCTAAACCCAGCATAAAAACCAATAACCCACTTTCTATATAATCACTTTATTTATATTTATTCTTCCACAACTTCATTATTTGTACCCTTTCTGCTTTCAGACATTTACATTCAATTAACAAAGGCCTAATATTTTCTATTCCTTTCTTACACAACTTTGCAGACTAAATCACCCACATTTTTCCATTTATGTGTAAAGATCCCGTTCGAACCTTAAACAGTAAACTACTTTCCTTGTTATTATAAATTAACTCGCACCCAATATTCTGTTTATTTCTATAAATATTTAAGCTCTTTTTACTCTCCATACCAGTTCTCCAACTTCCTATTCTTTATTAATGCATCTATTCTTCTATCTCATTCCTTAACACTATAACACTCAACAATTCTCCTAACACAATCATCCCACTATTTTATATAAGTATACTGACTGATATGATGCACTCTGAATTCTTATACAGAGTCAGGAATCTCTCAGCAACTATGCCCAGAGAAACCTGTTAGCCACTTTACCTTCCCTTTCCATTTTCCACCCCAAGTTTTTCCATAATCTGCTCCATTCCATTTCCACAATATAATCTTTGTCAACTCCATGACCTAAATCCCCCTTATCTTTTCCCAAACCTAAAATAAAAACCATTAACTCACTTTTTGTATAATCACTTTGTTCATATTTAATCTTCCATAACTTCATTATTTGTACCCTTTCTGCTTCCAAGCATTTACATTAAAGTAACAGATGCCTGATATTTTCTATCCCTCCACAGAAAGAAAATAAAATTTAAACTGTCCTCGCGTGACCATTATTTAAATCAAATTAGAATAACTGTTAAGTGCCACAGTGAAAATAATGAATATTTTTCATATTTTTCCTGCCCTCTGTTCCATATCTATCAAACTAGTTGACATATTGAAAAAATGTTTCAAATGGATTAGTGTGATATAACTTAGTTATATATCAATTTTCAAGCAATTCTATTGAATTTAAATATATTAAATCTCAATTTTAAAATTTCATTCTAACATGAAAAAAAAAAAGATCAAAAGTTAACCAACAAATAAACCCATTTTCTAAAATCAATAAAAGCATTTAAAAATTGAGCCTATGTTATGTGCTCAAAGAGTAAAAAGGATTCATAAAATAGAATAATTTAAATGTTTGCCATTTAATATTTTAAAAAAATTTACACTAAGAGAATAAAAAAGTTTAAAAGAAAAATATGTAGCTGCAATATTTGTTAAGTGTTATTTATTTGTTGAATTTTTTTTATTTATTATATTCATGTATAACAAAAAAATCACTTATTTATAATTGTTAATTAGAGAAGATATAAATTAGTATTAAAGTTTATCGGTTTAACGTTTTCGAGGATCCATGCCTCATATTCATAGCCTTCATAAAATGTATAATAAAATATATGCAAATACAAATATTCAAATAAGCTAGTATTACGTAGCCCATTTCTTCGAGATCTCGAAGCCAGTTTCTAGATTTAGAAATTTATAATTTATATTGTTAGCATTTCATGAATTTGTAATTAATAAATTATGAGAAAACAGATTACATTAACATCCTATAGTTTAGAAATATTTGTTAAAAGATATGAGAATGAATATCAGCAATAATAAAAATTATTTCTGCAATTTAAAGACTTCTCACTTCCTTTACCATTAATGTATGTTCACATCTTACAACAATAGAAGCTTTAATAAAAACTATTCAATATGAATCGTTATTAAATTTAAAATTAAAATGTTACAATTATATATATATTGATCAGGGAATGTTTAATTTTAATATTTATAGTTCTATTGACAGTAAATAAGAAGCATTAATTTAAATTAACTAAGAATAACCAATGGGTGTAAAGAAAACTTTAAGAAACATAAAATAGTTAACTTACATATAAATGTGTGTATGAATCACTATATCACCTCATAGAATGTAAATACACGGAACAATCAATTAAATGCTGAAAGAAATATTGTAATATTATTTTGTTATTTATAATCAAGCTAGATATTTAAGTCAGAATAAATACGAACTGAGAATTAACAGTGAGTTTATTTTTAAAAAATGAATAAATATGTGCAATGAAATGTGATCTGAAGACTTAATAACTAGAAAATATATTATTGTTAGAAAAAATTATAATTCCCATGTTGTAAAAAAAATGTTAAAGAATAATATTAATCAATAATAATGCTGATGATAATAAAAGATTTTGCCTTATTATAAGCGACAAGATAAAAAATGTAATAAGGCAATTTTTTTGCGATGTATGAGATAAAATAGTTCAACTGTTATTAAAGGCATGATGTGAAAACTGCATATTTGTATTAACACAATGTGAATCAATGGATCCAAACCAAAAAATACACTGAGATTTAAATACAGAAAGAAAAAAAAAAAGATAGTTAGCCAGATAATTGTATAAATAAATGCTTATTAAAGCCATCTATACATTTGTTTAATCTTATCTATATGATAGTTCATGCCATGGCATAATTTTAGCTTTAAAATATACACCTGGGTCTCATTTTATGAGGTAGATAGGTTCCCTCAGAAAACGCGCACAAAAGAAATTGCACAAAAATAGACTTCACTTACTTTGAAAAATGGGGGATAGGTTACCGTAATTTTCAGAAATCGCATAAAAGCAAAGCAACAAAGTAAAATTACTTTAAAATTCACATAAAAAAAAAAATATATATGACTAATAAAAAATTTCAAATTAGAAAAAAATTGATACAAGACAAACTTTTTTTACTTATTTAATTCAAAACAATATATTTTTATGTGTAATTTACAGTATTTTTCATTTTTTTCATACGTTTACAATATTGACGATAAATAAGTTCGTTTGTAAACTAGTAAGACATCAGATTCGTTGTGATGTAATGTGATGTGATGTACTGTAGCTTCTCCTTAAAAGAAGTCACGAATCTCTCAGCAATTATGCCCAGAGAAACCTGTTAGCTACTTCATAAGAGGAAATACAACTAGCTCCAACTTCATTTTTTTAATTGCTCTTATCATGGAGTCGCCCAAACTAAATGTTTTCCAATTGCTGTTGATCCTTCCGATTTTGCTAAGCAATCTAAAATTGATATTTTTGTTTCCAAAAAAATTCATTTTCTTAGGTGGTTTTTTCCTTCTCCGTTAGAGTAAACTAAAAGCTTAAAATAAAAGTAAAAACTTAGGCTTATAATAATAAAAAGACACAGACTCACCATTGTTGGACAAAATTTAATTAAAACTAACAATTAAAAATTAAATTCTTATTTTTGACTTAATTTTCAATTATGTTTAAAAATCAAATTTCATTTCTTCATGCCACGTTAATTTCAGATCACGTTATGTAATTTTTAAATTGTTAATTATAATTAAAAATCAGAACTTGCGGACACTAAATGATTAATTGATTACGTACTCTTTTTTAAAAAAGAAAAATAGAATGATTTAAAACAACATGCATAATGAAGGCATCTATAATGTTAGAGAACAGATTTACATTATAATCTTGTAAAATTTAATGCGTGTATATAAAATGGGGAAATCCTGAATTAAAGTGAATTATGAACTTCTTTATTGTATAAAATCTATTACAGTACTATTATAAAGCACTGAAAATATTAAAATTATTAGAGAGAAGTCGAACTCCGATAATGCGCTATTACTTTAAATATAACATGTGAGTGCACGAAATTTATAATATTTAAAGTAATAGCGCATTATCGGAGCTCGACTTCTGATCTAATAATTTTTATCGCATAAAAGAAAACCGCATACAAAGATATTAAGAAGAAACATGAACCGCATAACTTCAAAATCACATTAAATAAATCCGCATAAAACGAGACCCGGGTGTAATTGATATAATTGTCTCCAGTATTTTATTCTCAAAATGTGTACATGAACATCATAAAATGTGCTAGTATCTATTTATAAAATATGCTCACACATATTCCATAAACAATTAACCATAGAACAAAAATAATTTTTGGTCATTTAAAGCAAGAAATTAGACAATATATAGATTAGTACCATGATAGAATGGTGGACTCTTGAATTCAAAGTGCATGGATCATGACCTAGCCCATTGCTTTAACTTCTTATACACTCCCAAGCAATTAACCACTCCATTACATATTTATTTTAATAATGAATTAAATAAATTTTATGATCATGATAAATAAAATTATTAATGATAGAATCATAACTTTACCTATTTGTTTAATCAAATCACTATACTTAATATTCATAATTAATCAATAAAAGCCATATAAATATCAAGATTCAACTTTTTATTGCTTATTTGTTATTGATTATCTATTACTTTTTTTTTTTTCTGTTTGCATTAAGCATATAGTTCATTTATGTATCACTTCTTAAGAAAGAAAAGAAGCCAAAATTTAATAAAGAAAATGGTATATTCATTATAATTGTGCCTGATTAGATAAATCAATTATGGCTATTAACAAGTCTTGAAAAGGAAAATCAATGGAATTGTAAATTGGGAAGAACACATTGTAGTAAGTTTATATTATATACTGCATGTAGATTTAAACTAAAACGAACAGCCAGGTTTGAAGTTTAATTTCCTTCTATGTAATTAACACATACATATATATATAACTAAGCTATTAATTTATATATATTAATCATAATGAATGCTTTGTTTGATTGCATATAGCTTTTAACTTTTATCTATATTTAGTCAAATTTTAATATAATAATCAATCTAAATAAGATTAAAACAGACATCTACTTATAATTATTTAATTATCAAATCAGCTTTCGTCATTTATTGAGACCTTTCCAAGATATAGTTTTATACACATATGATGTGATGCACTATGGCTTCTCCTTTCTTGAAGTCTGAAATCCTTCAACGACTATGCTCAGTGAAACCTGTTATCTTCCTTTTCCATTCCTCACCCTAAGTTTTTCACATATTCTTCTCTATCCTGCTCCTTCCCATTTCCACATTACTTTTGTCAACTCTACGGTCTTTATATCTAAATCCCCCTTATCTTTTCTCAAACCAGCACAAAAACCAAGAACCCACTTTCTGTTTATATTTATTCTCCCACACTTTCATTATTTGTACCCTTTCTGCTAGTAGATATTTACATTCAATTAACAGATGCCTAATATTTTCTATGCCTTCCTTATATATCTTGCAGACTAAATCACCCATATTTTTTCATTTATGTGTATATTCCCTTGTTGTTAATGATGCTGTTCAAGCCTTAAACAGAAAACTACTTTCTTTGCTATTATCATAAATCAACTCACACCCAATATTCTGTTTACTTCTATATATATATTTCAACTCTTTTTACTCTTCATATTAGTTCTCCATCTCTTCAACTCCCCACTTTTTATTAATGTATCTATTCTATTTCATTTCTTGCCACTACAACACTCAACAATTCTAACACAATCATCCCACCTTTTGTATAAATATACTGACATAAAGTCTTCACCCAAAACATCCAAATCTTCTGCATACCATAATACCTTTCTCATCCATCTTGTTGCCTGTCCTTTATTCATAACCCAATTAAATACTACTTCGACTATTTCTCTTATTATCGATAAATTGTAATCTACTGAACATTTTCATTTTGCTTTTTGTAACTCCCATATAAAAACTTGGTCATTCCATTTCTCCTTGAATTGCCTCCTTTGCTGTCCACATCTGCATCTAATTCATGTATTCTTATCACTTCTCTTTGTACTTTTTCTAAGTAATCTAACACTCCTTTACTAGTACATAACGCATCGTTACCAAAAGTTAATCCTGCTACTGCCATTCCCTTCTATACAATACTAGCTACATCATACTTATATGAAACCACTGCTAATTTCTTAATCAGTCCCTTTCTTTTCTTTGTTTTATTTATCAATTTTTTCTTCTATTCATCCAAGCAATTTCTCTGATTACTTAAGACAATTCCCAAGTAGTTATACCTATTCACTACATTTAAATTTATATTCGTTAATATCTCTTTCCCCAGCATTTATCATCATTATTGCTGATTTAGCTTCACTAAATTTAATTGCCATCACTTTACCCAACTCCTGAGCATGTTTTCGGCATAAATTTCCATATCTTCCTTACTTTCTGGCACAAGAACATATCAGCAAATAAAAGACCTGATAATTCATAACTTCCTTGCCATCTATTAATGGTATCTCTACCCTCTTCCTAGTCTTTCTATTGCTCTCTCCATTTCTCTCAAATATAACAAAAACAAAATTGATGACATAGAGCATCCTTGCTTTACTCCCACCCCATTTTTAACTCTAACCAATTCTATATTTCCTAAATGACATGTTGAAACAGTGAGATTCGTATTCGAATCTCAAGTTTCACCTTTTTCTGTCGTCTCTCACTGACCGGTCTATCCCACCCAAATTTAAACTTTTTGGTATCGAATTGTGTGTGTAACAATATTAAAAATGTATAAATATATGTAGAATTCAGCATAAACACGCACACATTTCGATCTCAAATTAAACGCAATAAATACGGATAAAATAATATAATTTAGATTTCTTGTAGTTAAATAAATTTTGTGTAATATTAATCAGTTATTTTGAATTTTATAAAGTTCGTATTTGTTGCTTAGTTTGAATTTCGTTAAATAATAATTCTAACAAAATCTGATGCAATAATTAATTAAAGTTAAAATAATTTTATTCCCTTTTGTCTTTGAAAATTTAAAAGCATCGGTCAGTGATAGATAATAAATTAATTATAGCAAAATTCCAAAAGAATGTAATTAACGAATGTAAAGAAAAACAAACAATAGCACAGCAAATTTCTTTCTAATTAAAACCAGCAGAGCATTGATTATCCTGAGGGCAAGATAAATAAAACCTAAAAATATCTCAACAGAAAATTTAAAAGATCAAGACAAGAAAAAGGAGGCCATCTTAGACTTGCTGGAGACTTGCACTTGAATTTTAGCTTTGCTCTCGAGTGGAGCGTCTAAAATATCTTCAATAAATTAATACTGCAAGGTATGACCGAGTAAGCACCGAAATTATTCTCCACCGGGAAATGGCCCACTATATGCGGAGTTTCACCTTGCCCATCGTAAAAACATCAAAATGATCTGCTGCCTGAAATAAACAAGAAAGCCGCTGCTGTTAAAATCAATAAAACAACATGCCCAGGACAAGAAAGAAAACTTCTAATTACGAACAATCTGCTATTAAACCAATGGACGAAAACATCTTATAAAACAGGTACCTGTGTGTGTATTCCAAATTATAGAGTACTCTAGTAATAATAAGCTATAGCTCATCTCCTATTATTTGTATAACTTCTAAATGTTAAAATTGTAATTTTGAGAAACTAAAATTTGAGAATTCATGTAATCTGTAAATTTCTCGCATAATCTAGCTTACCCTCCCTCTATCACTTCTTAGGTGTGTATTTCTTAAATCTACATTTCATTTATAATTATCATTGAAATATTACCTTCTCATAAGTATCTTAGTTTTAAAGCTAAATCCATAATCGCTTGAACAGTGAATGCGTGTCGAATTATCATTAATATTTGCTTTTATAAATAACTTAAATTTCATATAAATCGACACGCATTCAAAGAATCAGTTATTGTAATGCAGGGTCTACTCCTCCGTAATAGCTGGCATACTCGCTGTAATAATTCCCTTTTTAGATATTTTTTTATTATTAAATGTTAATGAATAATTATGTAAATTTCATTTCTTTGAGAGTCACCAATTTTCTTTCAGTCAACGGTGATAATGTTGGGCCGAGTTTGAAATCTAGTTAAATATTACCGCAATCTTTTAGATATTATACATGTGTTACGTTTTGAAGCCCCGATGGCTCATTCCACGCCGTGAATACTCCGGATTCTCTAGGGTTGAATTAACCCCAGTCGTCCTACACAAGCGGACATGATAATGTTCCCGTAGGGCTTGACGACCATCACGCAGCCAGCTGGCAAATTGCGACACGGACCGCTTGTCCCTGGTTATGCTCATGTGACACCTTACCTCTTCGGGTCGCGGCAGAGACCAACCCGAAACCCTTATAACTTATTCACGGCATTGCAGTTTCAGCGCTGCCATTTTACATCGCCCTTCTAAAGCGTACCACGTGTTCTTTTATTTAGTTTATTATTCTCTCTATCACTCCGCCTCGACATTATCTTCGTCATATACTCTCAAATAAATGTTTGCCCTTTGTCGTAAAATAAATATTTTCTTAAATAAATGTATGTCCGCCGTTACTGATGACTCCTGCAGTGCAAAGTATAAATTCCTTACAGCACGCATTAGAAATACTCACTCGAGAACCCTAGGTAGCTAGATTACGCCTTCATATAAATAAATGCTCCATATAAATAAATGTATTTTTATATATATAATATTATCAATTAGCTGTTGAGACTTTGAATTTAAAATATGATTAATCACATTAATAATGTTTTCTTTTATTAAATACGTAAATAAATAATTCTAAATATACGTCTGTAGTTAAGTTTTCATTTATTCGATGCCCATTATAGACATTTCCTCGATTATATATATTAATTAATATTCGTTTGATTGTTGGCCAACTCGGAAACAAAACCCATGAATCTCGTGCATCTCCCTGACCACCGTGCCTAAAGAAGTGTTTACTTATGTCGCATCAGAGGCGTTATTCCTTAGATTGTATTGTGGAACCGATAAACTATGTTCGAACTCAGTATTAACGGTGGCTTCGCTACTTGATGGTGCTGCTGTTCTGTGTGGTGGTCGAATTCTGCAATATGTTAACGAGATACACGTGTTTTGACTGTTACAATGTATAGTAATTATTTTCATACAATCTCTTAATAATATCCATTAAAGCTCCATCCATTCCCAAATTTACCCATAATCTATTTCTATTTACTCTATCATATGCCTTCTCTATATCTATAAAGATCCTATATAACTGTCTACCTGTATTCCTACTCATATCTATAAGTTGTGTGACTACAAATAAACTATTTCCTATACGCCTATTCAATTGAAAACCTCCATCCATTTCTCCCACTATATTATTTTCTTCCATCCATATTGCGAACCTTCCAGCCACCATATATGTGAAAACTTTATACAACACTGATGTTACCACTATCAGTCTAATTGTTCAACTTTCTATGATCCTTACCCTTTCCTATAAATAGTACTTATTCTTGTATCATTCAAGCTATCTGAAAATTCTCTTTTCTGCATTATTAAAACAAGATAATAGATTTAATTTTGTCCTATTTCCTAAATTCATCACCTTCTCTGCTGCCTATCATCTAAGCCTTTTGCTTTTCCACTTTTCAATTTCTTCCCTGCCTCATTCAATTCATTTTTTGTAAACCTAATGTTTTCATTACTATATGCTTTTAAGTTTGTTATGACTCTGTCCTTCACATCTAACATCTTTTCTATATCTATTACATATTTATTTAAGACTGTCTCTAATTCTTCTCTAGAGCTACACTCTTTTTCCACATCATCTAATAATGCTATTTTTCTCTCCTCTACATTCCTTTTTTTAATATATTTCCAAAATTTTTTACTGTTATCTTTTCCACTTTTATTAATATCCTCCAATAATTTACCATTTAATTTCATTCTCTTGTATAATTATCTATTTTAGTCAAATTCTTTTTTTTAAACATCTTTTTCATTATCTTTGTTTTTAATAGCATTATTTTCTGCATGCTTTTTTCCTCTCTTTTACACTTTTACTAATTCTGACTTTTCTATTACTTTTATTCTTCTAAATACTCTCATCTAAAATCCTATTTGCCACTTTTCTACTTCACCACACCAGTCCTTCTATTCATCCCCAACAAACTTTTCCATGATTTCTTCTACTTTTATTTTATATTCTTCTAACTTATTCTTATCAATCATTCTCCATCCACGTCTTTCACCATCCTTTTTTACTTTTATTACTATTTTCCATCACATTACTAACCATTTCTATAGTAAAAAAAAATGATGATCATTATTACTTTCTCTTTATTATCAACACTTTAATTGTTCCATACTTTATTCATTCCCTTTTTTTCTACTAATATATAATATTTTTTGCAGACCATGTGTATTGTCCCTCATAAATATTTGATAAATTTCCAATGCTTAAATTCATTCGCTGACAAAATTTTTTCAAAAGCTGTCCATTCTTGTTATCCACGTCTTCAATTTCTCCAATATGCCCATTCATATCCCCTATAACCATTACCCCCCCCCCCTTTGAAACTGTATATCCTTAACTAGAAATTTATATATGCTACTGTTCCACTCTTGTTATAGTCTGACTATCTCCGGTGGACATATACATTACAGTCATCATCTATTCTTGTCTTTCCAACCTTATCTCAAACC
Source organism: Epiperipatus broadwayi (assembly GCA_028023455.1). Classification (NCBI taxonomy): domain Eukaryota; kingdom Metazoa; phylum Onychophora; class Udeonychophora; order Euonychophora; family Peripatidae; genus Epiperipatus; species Epiperipatus broadwayi. The sequence goes on from JAQFVV010000641.1 coordinate 143,863, forward strand.
ACAAATGTTCTTGACACTTAACAGTATTTAAATATTTTTTTTGACATAACTCCTATATCACCATTTCTTTTTTCTTTCTCTTATTCTATTAATACTGTGTGCCATACCAAATCTTCCAAGGTAGGTTCTTCTTCTTCTCTTGGATGTGTTTCCACTACTACTAATACCTCAAACTCTTCATTTTTAACTGCTTTGTTTAATTCCAGCCATTTTTCTGGTCTCCTACTACTTTCCATGTTCAATATTCAATTTTAACAATTTCTTCTTTTTGAAGTATTCTTTTATAAATTATTTTGATTCTTTCTTCTCTATTACATTTGTAAGTAGCTTGCTTATTATTAATTTTACAGACCCATTCCCTCTCCACATCTACATTTATATCTAAATCAGCTATTTTTTGTTTATTTCTTACATCCCATCCATTACTCCACCCATTAAACATTTTCCACTTTAAACAATATTATTAACATTATATATATATATAAATTACAAATAAACAAAACAAAATACATAACAAGCTTTAAAACAATACAAATACATATTTTTTTAAATATTTTTAATTCGCCCTGTCTTTCAATTTTATACACTTCCATTTATAATTTTACAATAATTTTTAAATCTTCCAATTATCTAATAATGTCCATTTTCCACTTAATTCTGCTTGACCTTTAACTATATTTATACATCTATATAAATTATTTGGAATATACCAAGTTTCATAATATATTCTCTTACAATAATCTTTAACATATTTTATAACTTGAATATTCTTCGTACATTCCATTTTATAACCAGTATCATAAAATGAAATGCAAAAAATTATTCGAGTAATAAAATATGTTAAAAATTATGTTATAAAACTTTGTATTTTCAGAAAAACTTCGACAGATTTTTATAAATATAATTAAAGGACCAGCAAAATTAGGTGGAAAATGAGCATTATTAGATAATTTGTAAGATTTAAAAATTATAAATGAAAATGTATAAGGGGGGGGGGTTAAATATTTATATAGATATATATGGTTTTAAAGTTTGTTATGTATTTTACTTGGTTTTATTTATTTATAGGTTTATATATATAATGTTAATAATATTGTTTAAAGTGAAAAATGTCTATTAGAGTGGAGCCAATGTAATTAATTAATCATTGGTGTATAAAAGTTTATATCTTGAAAAGGTCTCAATAAGAGATGATGAAAGTTTAACAATAAATAATTATAAGTAGTTGTTTGTTTCAATCTTATTTAGATTGATTATTATATTAGTTATATATATATATATAAAACAACATTGTGGACAAATAATTTTTACACTGGATATTTGACTATTATCATGTAGTCAAAATTTATTTATGGTGAATGATTATTAAAAAGAGAATTATTGATGATTTATAATAACATGACAAATCCTAGTTTAAGTCCACAACAATATAATGACTTCTAATAGAAAACATTATTATTACATATATATGTATACACACATATTAGCAAGGGTCTGACCATTAAAGTGTTTAATATATTTATTCAAGCACTTGTAAGATCATTATAAATACTTAATTTACAAAAACAAAAAATAGCTGTTAATTTGTGATAAATTTAAAACAATAAAATTAAAACTAATACACATTAAAAATAATTAAAGCATAGTATTTTTATTTACGAGTGTTTTTTCCCGTTTTTTCCCTTGTATGCTTGCATCTATGAAAATGTTTAGACTATTTCTGGTAAATACTTTTCGGATTCCCTCTGCACTTTTTGTTTTTATCCTCTTATCTTTAGTGATTTAAATTAACATAAACCCAGTTATCATGAGCGTGTCATTGACACTCTTTCTAAAATTTTAAATCTGACAAAGAGATGATGTGTTTTCGCAACCACATTTTCATATTTCAATTACATGCTTGACAATTCTAATTGAAATTTCTTTTTATTATATGCAAATACAGAATACATAAAAATTAAACATAATTTTATATATATATATCTTTCTCACTCTTTTTTTTCTTGCTTGCTTGAATTAAAATAGCTATACACATTTACAAATTATGCCTAATGATTGAACTATTATGCATAATGAATGAATAATTTACAATTATTCTATATAAACTCTTCCATCTTTAGATAAACATTCCTAAATATTCACAATACATTCTTTCATATTCTCGCTATACCAATAACAAATGAACTATCTGTTTACCTCTTCTTATTGTCATTCTTTCATGTTCCTTAAAATTTCTAAATATCCTTCTAGTAATAATTCCCACACCTACTTTCTTAAAGTCTCCTATCAATGTGGTCTTTCATCTATTATTTTTAAAAAATGATAGTTCTTGGCTTGTAATTACTGCTAGGGTCTCTAACTTTTCTCCAATAAAAATCTCTTCTAATTCTCTCCACTTATTTATATTTCTTCCCATTTATACACTTAAGAAATCACTTTCATATTTTTTAGACATTTTTCTGAACTCATATATCATTTATAACTGTGTCCTTACCTATGTTTTCCTTTATTATCTTTTCTTAAGAACAAATTCTATAATATATCTAAGTATCCAGAATTTCTCATTTATATTAATAGATAACAAAAAAAAAACCTGCTGAAAAATTAATGCGCATGTGATGTAATGTAAAATGGCAATTAAATAGAGCAACAGTAGCAACTTGTATAATAACTATTAAAATTTTTAAAAAAATGCAATCATCATAGAACATGTGTACATATTATTAAAATAAAAAAGATATAGGAGAGCCTTTTTTTTTTTTTTAAATTAATTTTTTGTTGTAATTATTATTTTTTTTTTTTAAAAAAAAAAAAGACTTAAAGTAAGAAGCCAAAACAAAACAATGATTATATTTAACAATATGTACTCATCTTATAGCTAAAGGCACCGCTCTATGGCGCGGTTTTCGCGCCAAAACACATAAAAATGCTGTTTCCGCGACCGACACGTTCGAACCCGCATTTTCTATAATACAACTTTTTTGTTGTGCTACAGAATGCAGGCCGCTATGTCGCATCGCAGTACAGCATGTATGTCGCATAGCTGCAAATACATATTTCCGAATTCGCACAATTTATAAAATAATTATGGCTTGATGAGAGAGTTTGTATTTGAATTGTATTGCAATGTTGTTTTCATTGGATTTTTTTTGTATTTTAAACTATTGAAATGTTCAGATTTTTTAAAACAATAATTATAAGACTTTTTACAACATACTGTATTGAACTTTTATTTGGGAAAATGTTAAATATCTATGTTTTTATTGAATTGCAATTAGGTAACGTGACAAAGAAGATTCTACTGTCTGTATATTTTTGAAGTAAAAAAGAGCGGTAGGAAAAAAATATCCAGTAAGAAAAGTCCAAATATACAGGTTTTTTTTGTAAATTTAATAAAAAGCAAATATTATAAACATGTTTAATAAGTAAAGAAGACATTTGTATGTGTTTGTTGTTATTTAAAAAAGTTTGAGTTTCTTTCTTCTGTCCGAGTACGGTTACGATTTTGAATTTTTTTTATTTTAGCATTACAAACAAACAGAACACTAACCCTAAAACTAACTTTAAATCTAACCGTAACAACTTTTACTTTTATTACGATTATTATTTTTTAGTTAAACAACAACAAAAAAAGTCATAACACAAGTAAAAAAATATCCGATAGAAAATTGATAAAAAAAAAGCCGTAACACAATTTAAAAAGTATACGATATAAAAAACACGAATCAAATTGTAATTTGTTGATTTTATTTTACATTTATTATTATTATTTAAATTGTATATGTTAATAAAAAATAATATTTAAAAAAGACGATTTTGTTTTGTTTTTATTTTCACATTACAAAAAAGCACAGAAAAATTATTAAAATCAACAGCCCGTGAATGTTCATATTTTATAGTTTTAGCGTGAAAACGGCGCCATCCAACGGCATCTTTATCTATAATACAAGCACCAACAATATGTCAGTTCTTTTCATGTATTCAGTAAAAAAACTCACACAACTAACAATCACAGAATAATTATTTTTAAAATAGGATCATTTTTATTTGACAATCCAGAATATATTTTTATCTGAAACAAATGTTTGCACTTAAACATTTAAAGCAAAAAGAAATAAAAAAGATTGGAAATGAAACAATTCATTATATGTATATTATAGATTTTAATGTGACTTTATTAAAAAAAAAAAATTTAAATACTTACAGGTACTTTTTTAACAGCTCTGGTTCTTGTCCCTCTATCATTCTCTTCTTCTTGCAACCTACGAGCCAATTCTTCATCATCAATAGGTTCTTCATCAGTAGAATCTACTGTTTCTTCTTTACTTTTGGCCTTGTTATTCTGAAAAATTATGAAATATTTTTGTTGTATAATAGAAGAATTTTTTTTTTCCCACAAAAGTATTACAATCAAGAAATTATTTTAAACTCACAAAAATAAGATATTAAAGATTATTAAATGGGAAAAAATGTGAGCAAGTATTAACAGGGAGATTAGCTTTACTTGCACATTTTCATGTAATAATTCATTTATAACTATAAATGGAATTACTCTATTTAAATTTCAACTAAAACTTATCTAAGATAAAACATAAAAATAAAAAAAAGGCATATGGCTTTATTACTCTTGGGTTTATAGGAAGTTCGAGTGTCAGAATCGATCCTGGAACCTCCCGATCCCAAGTTGGATGATCTACCAAACCGCGCAGGGTATAAAATATCACTCTATATAAGGTTGTCTAGGTTAAATGTAAAATAAAACATTATTGTATATAATAGCAATCAATTAAGTTCATTAGTGACTACAGTCTAAGAGTTCTATTACTATGAATTGTATGTGTAATCAAAGGTATCCAGTTCTAAAATCAGTCATATAAAAAATTCATACAAAAAATATATAATTTATAAATAAACATATATTTCATAGAAAATAATCTTTATTTTATATATTAAATAATATATTTTCTTTTGCCAGTAAATTAATTATTAGGACTTTTTATTTTCTAACACTATTAGCAGATTATTTTGAAAAGAATAGATATCATATCATGAGATAAATGTAATAGATTTGTCTGAATCTTCTTACACAACTTTTTATAATTGAAAAATTTAATATTCTTCAATCATTAACTTCAAAAATAGTTTTACCCTACTATTATTTAATTTAATAATAATAATTCCATCTTTTTTTAAAATTATTATTTAAAATCAATTTAGTCATAAAGCTATTATTATTATTTTTTCTGAGTGACTTTTATATATTAAAAAAATAATTTTATTTACATATCAAAACGAAATTTAACATAAAAATAATAAAAACAAATGACACATGAATAACAATTTAAAAAAAACAACTATTATACTATTATAACAATGAATATAAAATGCAAGAGGATTAAAAATATATATTAGAAAGTCACACATCAAAAATAAATAAATTAAATATTGAAACTATATCAGTTTATAAATTATAAACATTAACTAGAAAGGGGGGGGGGTAAGAAATACTCGAAGAACTAGTTAGCTGTCCGATCTTCAAAAACAAACTAAACAAATCGTATAATGTTTTCCTAAAGGTGATGATAGTGTTCTAGTTGTATTTTTATATTGGACTATTTAGTATTGAATGTCTTTAGAAAAATTTAACTTTATTTAAATATTCCAAATACATTCAACTGTTAGTAATAGCACATCAAACAGATTAGTATACAAATAGTATAATAACGGATAGCAATTATTCCAATTTCTTTATATAAAACTAAGTGTAAAATCCATATACAAAGATTTAAAATTATAGTCAGTAAGATTAAAAAATTAAGAAATGTCTATAAAAAAGAATAAATACACATTAAACTAGCTTGTAAATAGATAAAATATAACTGTTGCAGTTTAGAATTTGAAAAAATCAAAATAGCTATATAAAAGTTCAAATACAGCCAGGATGAATTACTCACATCACTGCATAACAAAAGTAGATATAAAAAAACAATAATTGAGAACCAATACCTAAAATATAATAATTTAATATGAATGAACAAGAGATTCATATTAACATATTAGACATGACTTTGATGAGAGTAATCTCATATTGTGAATTAACATTTTGTATTAATTTCCTATAGTAAACTTCTCTGGTAAAAGTTTATTGACTAAGATTCATTTTACATTAAAAATATACTTGATTTTTTTTTTTTTTTGTCAATCTGCTGTCTTTCCACTTAATTCATTACAACATATATTTCAGAAGCATATCGGCAAACAACATATATTTTGTATTAATTAAATACATAATAAAACAAAAATATAGGTCACAAGTAAAATATTACCATCAATATTATATTTCAGTAATCACACCCATATTATTCACACATTAAAAACTATTAAAAAAATAAATAATTAATGATTATATATTAATTTTAGAGTATAATAAATCAACAATTATCTTCTGATATATACTATTTCAAAACTTCTTAAAAATGTGTGTACTTATATATATTTACTGTTTAACATTAAATTATCAAGCTTAAAAAAGAAGACAAAAACATAAGTTGATATGAAAATTATCAAAAATGACAATATGTTTCAAGTAAATCATCCAGTAAAGCTAACTTCATGTTTAAAGAGCAATATAGTGCAGAGTTCGAAGAATTTGATAAGCTTAAGGAATAATTGCAATCCTATGTGTAGCTGATTGGTCCATGTATTAAGTTGTCTTTGTGCATTAGAATTTGAAAACAAACATATATAATAATAACTGTAAAAAGAAACACATAGCAACTACTGCAGTAGGGCAAATCTTTTTCATTTTATATAATGACAAAAACTTATTATTACTAAAATACTGAGATCAAGATTGGCACAAGCTACTGTGACTTTTGAGAACTACTATTGGTTGGAAAATATAATGAAAGTTGGATCATCAGCTGTGAAGCAATAGATAGAAATGATCCTATATTTAGAATTGATATTTGTAGAATCTGAAAATGTAATGATTAAGACTTTATATCTTCTATCAACTATGCTTTTGTAATGTATCATCGAATTTGGCTGACATAGCTTGAAATGTAGATAAAATTCTCCGACTGTCTGAACGGTAATCATGTAATGATCATTTATACAAATAAAAATATAACATATTTATAGATTGGATTCCAGTGAATGCTTATGTTTTTGTTTTGTTTTTTTTAATGCAGAACAAATTTTTTATTTTACGTCATCTAGTATTAAATTAAACTATAAATAGATAAAAAATGAATCACTTTTTATCTGACAATTTTTAGTTCTTAAATAAAACATGAAGAATAAATAATACCACCAAAACCACATTTTTCTTTATGTTTGCTGTAATATCATATAAATACAATTTATCCAAACTTCAAACACTTTTTAGCAAAACTTTATTTGTACATACACCTACGTTTCGACTGACCTGCAGTCTTCTTCAGAGTAAGGTTTTTTTATTTTATTTAGAAGATCAAAATAACCTTATTCTGAAGAAGACTGCAGGTCAGTTGAGACGTAGGTGTATGTACAAATAAAGTTTTGCTAAAAAGTGTTTGAAGTTTGGATAAATTGTAAGAATAAACAATGATAATAACAAGTGCATTTATTGTTATTATTGTTTATTTTGCATTTTATATTAAAGAACTTAGATGTGAGACAAAAAGTGGTTCATTTTTCATCTTTGTTATAGTTTAACTTGATATTAGATGGTGTAAAATAAAAAGATTATATTGGATTTAAATATATATTAACAATTATTGGTTTTTGATTAATACTATTTACAATCAAGCAACATCCTTTAACAGTGTTAATAAAAGATACAGATGTTTTTCTTAATTAGCTATATCTCTAGACTTTTAATCTACTGATAAAGTAAAGGTCCAACTTTATCGCTTGCATATATATGTGTTCTCTTTAATGCACCTCATAAATTAAAAATTATAAAATCAAATAAACATCCTCAAAACACATGAAAACTCTTTATCATTTGATGCTATTTCAGGATGGACAGTATTATATATTAAAGTGATCCTATGGAGTAGTTTGCTATACTTCTGGTACCTCGTCTAATTAATGTGCTGTTTAATAATTACATCATTAAAACAATCAAAGATGAAAAAAATAAAAAAGAGAATCATCTCACATTCATTAACAGCAGGATAAATTTTTTTAATTACAAATTGTTAATTTTAAGACATCCATTACTTTAAATACTATCAGTAATATAATACTTCATAAAATAGTTTCAATATAGAAATGCTCAATCTAAAAAAAAATACAATTTAATATGGTTACAGCAAAAAAGATTTATAACTTTTCATCTTAGAAGTTAAACAAAAAGTTGTGGAACAAATTACTTAATATTAAGTTGGGAACAATTCTCCAATATTCACAGACTAGTTTCCAGCTTGTGGCTTTCATCAGTGAGGAGCCTTGGATCTGAGAGCATTGTACCTAGATCTTAGATAGGTAATAGATAGGAATTTTATGCACAAACCTTTTTGCATCCATTGTTTGCTCTAGCTTGGACTGGTGGTGCTGCTGTATGGAAAGTTTAGCCTCTGTGCAATTGAATAATAGTAATTAAAATACAAAATGGAAAGGCTGTTGACATCAGTTAGACTTATTAATTTATACATATTACTTAAATGTATTCTTTAATTGTATATCTAAATGGGTGCATGTTATTTTACTATGTTTATTATTTTTTTCTAAATTTGCATACTCAAAGTTAAAAAAAATTACTTTAAGTAAATCTTACTGATATTAAAATAATAAAGTGCAGCATTTTCGTAATTCTGACTAGATATGCATAGTGCTGTTTCAGTATATATGTGGCTATTTAACGTAAACATAAAAAGATTTGTTTTAAATAATCATAATTAAGTTGTAATATTATGTTAAATGTTACAATGAAAATTCAGTTAGGCTTTAAAAAATATATATCAATTTTTGAAGATGTGAATAAATCACAGCTATATAAAGGATTTATTATGAATTAGAAACTATACTAAAATCTGTTTTGTATTCTGTTTTTTAAATATTACATGTCTCATTATAAATACAAGTCTTGAAAACTAAAACACATTCAATATTTTTTCCCCCTAAAAACTTATGTTACAGGATGTTTAATCGCTTATGACATCTTATAAAGTTTGAGCAGCAGAAATGCGAGATACTGTTTCAATCCATGAATCTTTAGTTTTTGAGTTAGATACTATTACATGAAAAATAATAGCTACCATCATCTTACAATCTTGTTAGTTATACATAGTACATAATCAATTCTTGTATATTTAAAATATGAATATCCTGTTTTGCCCCCCCCCCCCCATTACAATTTTCAATTTGTTGATATTAACTTCAATTTATCTGCATGTAGTAAAATAGTTATAAATGTAACCTTTTTCTTGTTATATGCAATAAAGTCCTTTTGAAAGTAAAATATGAGTACATTAACAGTTTCTCATGAACGTTCTTGTTACTCTTTCCTTAACAAAAAGTATTAATGATATCATATCTAAAGTAAATTATATAAGAAAGCTCAGCAATAGATTTATTAGATCATGAAAGTGCCAAAAATTAAATGTAATAACAAATAACAAGCTTAAAGATTTCTTTAATTTCATTTATTTTCAAAACTTCTAGCATATTTACTCAGCATTAAACAACAATTTTTCAAAAATAAAAAAAAAGAATCAACTCTTAACAAACTTTGCAGAATGTCCTCAACCCCAGACGGGTTTCTGCTACTGGCGTTGTCAGTGAGGTGCCAGGATATTCATGCATTAGATTAAAAATACCAGGACAAGCCCAGCACTTAAGTAGAAAATCAGAAATTTTCAGACATCTATATATCTTCCAATCCAGCTATCTAAACTTAAATAGCCATATGGGGCTGAACTAAGTTCAGATACACCACATAGCTTTAGCAATACAAAATTGCCAAAGCAAAAAATAAAATTACAAAAGCAAAAAATAAAATTACAAAAAAATCAAGTCAGATGTCACATGACCTAATTTAATAAGCTTGTATTTACAAATGTTATATAGAGCTCGCAAAATAAGCTCTTAACAAGCTTTGCAGAATATCCTCAACCCCAGACCAGTTTCTGCGAGCTCTATATATAACATTTGTAAATACAAGCTTATTAAACTAGGTCATGTGACATCTGACTTGATTTTTTTTTTGTAAAAAAGAATCAAATATTCTTATTTATAAATATGTTATGAGTTTGTCAAAATATAATACATAAGAATACTATTAATTCTACTGTAAATAATGATATCTAAATATCATACAAAGTGTAGACTTATTTCTTCAGAGGCATGTTTAGAAAACTTGAAAACAAAAAATTTACCTACTACAAATCAAAAAGAATGCAACAATTTCAAAGATTATCTTAAAAAAAAATAAAAGTATTTTCTTTAAAACAGATCAAATATTTGCCAAAACATGAATTGTAGTTTGATATTAAAAGTGAGAACTGATCCAGTTTATATTTTGTTAACACAACTGTCTTATAAATTATTATTATTATGAAGACTGACCTGCACGAATTAGTGCAACAGTAAAGTAGAGGGTTTTTGAACTAAAAATCATAAATTTCAAATCAGTCATTTTCAGTTGTTGAATGCAACATAACATTCTCAATGATAAACCAATTGATTATTTACACAATTCTAAAAAACAATCATAAAAATTTAAAAACAAGTAATGAAATATTAAAAAAAAAGGTTGGGAGGGATATTTTCATTAATTATAACTAAAAAAATTTGGCATCGCCATTTTATGAGTTTCATTATTTATTTAATTAAATATATCTCATCAAAATTAAAGTTTAAAGAATTAAATATTAAAACCATTTCTGGAAGAAAAATTAGATATAGATATACCACATTCAATAAAACATTTATATCAAGCTCTTTTAAAACAAGAAGACATTCAAAGAAAAAAATCAATTTAATAATAAAAAAATCCCAATAATAAACAATTTAATTAATAAATATCATTATCAAACAACTTAACCAGTATAATATTTAATATAAACAATGTACAATTTTTAATTATAAAATTCATAAATAAACTTCACTTACAATTACATGATACATTAATATTTTTTTTGCTAACTAATTTTCCCATAAAATACCATTTTAATAATACACTATCTATTTTTAAATTATTATTATCCAATTTATATGCAATTACAAAATGAATTTTTAAAGTTTATTAGAAATAATTATTTTGTTTAAAACTAAACAATCACATTAGAATCTATAAACTATTATCTAATAATAGAAGAGATGTAAAACATCAACAAAATATTATGACACTCTCTGCTTATATTTAACATATCTTTATCTCTCTCCACTCTAATCCTCAGACATCCACTGTAATGTTGAACAATCAATAAATGCCAGGTGATAGGTAGAGCTGTTACATTCACACTCTCAGATCAGTTTCTGTCTTTTTAGGATTTTGAATTTAATAATCTAGCAACATAGCAACAATCAAACACATTTCATTCCCATATTATCAAGTGAAAAGTAAATATTCAAGAAAAGCCCATTCAACTTGCTTTCATGGTCATATAGATTTGCAAATTAATCAATGTCTTTAATAAGTTCAATTCTAAGCTGATCATAGATATATTCCATCTTGTGTGATTGCACATATCAACAACATTCCACATGACCTCTTGTGTGATTGCACATATCAACAACATTCCACATGACCTTTGCTTACATAAAACATTTTAAGTAATAACCTGTATATTTATACTTTACGTTTGTCTTCAATATAATATTAAATCGTGCTTTCACACTTCCAACATAAAGCTATAACAACAAATTGAAAACTAAACATTTTAATAAATAGCTAAAATATAGTTACTGATCTGGTATCAAATCTAAGTGATTAGGATTCAAATCATTTTTGTATTTCAAGCTATTAGTTTGATAGTATAAAAGAAATTGTTTCTTAAATATAGATTTATTACATACAAAATTTTCACTGATAAAAGCCATAATTCAGAAAATGCTCTGGAGATGTGGATATAATAGCACTACCAAGTATTGATTGCTCAGGCTTGCAATGAATGATTATGGGGTGAAGTGACAATAGCTGCTCCTATAGACAATTATTCGTAATAAAAAAAAATTTAAATTTTTATTTTTAAAAAAATGCGTTTATGTAAACAGCTGATTAAATAAAAACATTTTTATTAAAAAAAAAAACTTTTTGTAATATTATTATTTTTATTTTTTGCTTATAAATAAAACATAAAATTTCAATTTAAATAATTTTCTTCTCATCAGACTCTTTTGTCTTCATTCATGTGCAATATTATCAATATGATGTCATTGTGGTCATTTTTCTATGCACATTGAACACTTTTTTTTTTAAGTTTGATTAATTTAATTAAGTACTAGTTAAACCAATATAAATAAAATTATTTGAACATATCTTTTCCTTTTTTGCATTGCCTTAATTAATCCGTTTTTATGAAAGGGAAGGGAGAAGATTAAAATTAAAATGTAATCATGTATTTAAAAGGATATATAAGTATGTTAGTGTATTTTTATGAATATATATATGTGTATGGGTTTTTTATATAATTTGTATATATATTTTATAGTTCTGAAGATGATTGCAGGGGCAATCGAAACTGTTGATGTTGAAGGGTGTTATGTAAGCATTGTACAAAAAATTTTTTTTTTTATAAAAAACGGATTAATTTATAAACAAAATTTATTCTACAAATGTAATATTTTCATTGTCTTAGTTGCTAAGGAGTTTTCCTGGGAAGCATAAGGACATCGGGAATAGATTGTTAAAAAATCAAAAAATCTGGAGATATAGACAGAAATATACACAGACAAAGCAAGTTAATACAAAAGCATTTAAAAATAAAATAGTTGGACAATGAGTACTAATTCATTTTAAAAGTTTAATTAATAATAACCTCATGATAAAATAAAACTTTTATTATAAAAATATTTAATTAATTTTTTTTTTAAAAATATAACATTTTCTCTATTCATTTTAAATGTTTTAACAATTTTTAAATTTATAATACTTAAATTACATTTTTAAAAATAAAAAAATAAAAATTATAAAATAAAAATAATTTCCCTGACATTTATTTTTTAAAAGCATCATTTCAAATGTTTGACTATCACAAAGACCATCAATAACAAGAACATAAATCATAAAAATCTTTCAGAATAACATATAACAAATAATACTCATTAATATATATTTGAATTTATATTATTTTTATAAAAATATTATTATCAAACAATAGTTATAGATGCTGAACATGTTAATAAAATTATCAATTACAAATTAAAAATTGCTAATAATGGCTATATTCATCACATGACTTTTCATATGTAAGTAATACTGATTTCTATTTTATTCATTTTCTTTTATTTGTAATGTTCAGTTATTTATTTATCTTTTTTTTTTTTAAAGATTATCTAATATAAAAAATATCTATATCATTTGCCCTAGTTGAACTATTTCAAAATTTTGTTTCCAGAAATAATTATTCTTTTCCCTGTTGCATATCAAAACAATCTTTTTTTTTTTTTTTCAACTCTTTTTTCTTTATTATTTAGCCATTTTCAAACCTAGGGCAAAAATACAAACAATAATTATCTGGATGCACATGCTACACCATCAAAATACAACCATAAATCAAATAATGCTGAGATACTAAAAACATCCTGACCATTATCAATGCTCTGGCCACTTTATACCATTAATGTACTGGTCACATAAACTAAATTTCTAAAGAATTAATAAATAAAATAAAATATAGTGCATAGATTTTAAAGGATATCCCCCCTTTTATGCCAATCAGGATCATCATCATCTGGATGTCCATAACACTAAACATAAATCCCTACTCCATAACTAACTGCTATGCACAAATCTATTTCAGGAAGAACTCTAATAACTATTATTATGAACAGGAAATAAATAAATACATAAAGCAGCTTATTATAAATCACTTCAAATAATTCCTAGGTTAACCCTATTATAAGTAAATAGTTTTATTGGGATCATTTAAAAAAAATCCTAGAGTATTAAGCTGTCATGAAATAAAGTCACACACATTGCAATTTATGAAACAGGAATTGGATAGAATAAAGAAATTAAGATTAAAAAATTTATTTTTAAAACAATTATTTAATAACTATTTGATTGACAATAAACAAAAACATGACACAATAGTATGAAATTTTAAGCATTCATTTCCTCAAAAATATATACTTTCATAAAAATTATAACCAATCAGTTGATTTCTATTCATAAATTAACTTTTAATTAAGTTATTTCTTTAAAATAACTAAGAACTGGAAAACAACATCTCCAAAATCAAAGATAACAATCTTTAATTTAATGTTTCACAAAAAGAGGGAAAAATAATGTTTCACTAAAAAAAAAATTAAAGTTTAACAAAAAATTAAATTTTCTAAAAAAAAAAAAAAAAACGCATAATTTTTAAGAAAAAATTGAATGGATTATATATATATATTTCACAATTTGAAAACAATAAAAATATTTAAAATTATCACTTCTTACAAAATAATAATAATAATAATAATAATTTTTTTTATTACACATGAAAATTTAGTGCAAACACAAAAAATAATTTTAACCATGGCTTTATTCCTTTTCTGTGAAGTTTTTCCCAATTATAATTTTCAGTTTTTCCAACTGAGTCTTCTTCTTGAAGGCTTCTACACATGAACATGATTAATTTGTCCTTTTTCTGGTATGCAGTATTTCATTTCCAGATTAACAACAGCAACATTTTATTCATTTTCTTTTAATAAATTTCCCAAGTAAAACTAACACAGACAGACTCATGTTCTCGGTTGCAGATTACTTTAAGGATAACTTCTCTACAATTTTATTCCAGTGAAGGCAGGTTACATGGAGGAAGATGGTTTTCATTGTAAAAATCATTATTATGACTAAACTTATAAAATGCTAAAAGCTTGTTTAAAACTTCTGCTTCTTTCTTCTTTAGCAGCTGGATTAAGACTTGATTAGTTTCTTCAACAACTAGATAAGGAATAATTTATTCTTCTATCTTTTTCAGCAGCTGGATTATGAATTGACTATTCTCTTCAACAACTAGATAAGGAATAATTTCTTCTACTGTTTTTTACAAAAACTGAATTAAGATTTGACAATTCTCTTCAACTAGGTAAGGAATAATTTCTTTTTACCAGACACATGGGTCTTCTGATTTATTCACATACCCCATTATTTTTTTCTCTAGAACAATATTGCCTACAAGCCAATCACAATCTGTTTCTAATTTGATAATTTTTATAACAACCAAATAGATAAATTTTTACACATGCAATGTTTGGATATGTCACTCCTTAATCACAGATATTGAAAAACAAGTCAAGAACTTAAATTAACATCTGAAAACTCTTGGCATTTCTTTCTAATTAAAAAATTTTCTTGCAAAAAGAAAAACAAGATAATCACTTAATTATACTGATTTGATTTTTTGTACTGAAGAGAGATAAAAAAAAAAAGAAAAAAAAACAATAACTCTAATTAAAATAAAATTTACCAAAGTATTAAAATCTTTTGTTTTTTTATTTTTAAAATACACTTAAACATAAAATTTTGTCTCTCGTAAAACTTTAGAATTAAATATTAAATAATTTACTAAAAAGAGTTTTCCTTTTTTTCTCTTGGTACATTTTTTTAAAAAAAAAAATTCAAAGCCAACTGTTATTTAAATACAATTATTAACCGCAATGAATATCTAACAACATGAGCTATTTGAACATTTGTCTGCCGGACTGAAATGCAGCAAGGAACACATTCGTCAGCAATCCAAATTTCAACCAGTTGGTAATACACGCTCTTCACAGGAGAAAGAAGCAACCGTCTATCCAGCAACACGTATCTGAAAAACCTATAGGTAATATTAATTATTCTTTATTCCCATTCCTATTATGTCAGTAATTTATTATTGTAGTCATTGCAATCTTTGAGATATCCAGAGTCAACAGAAATGAACTCTATAACCAGTATAAAATGAACTATTTATGTGCAAGTTAATATAATAAACTGACAGTTCTAGAACTTGTCAAATCATACAAACCAACAGTTTATATGACAGAATGTGTGCATGATCTATAATGTTTTAATGCTTATGTTTATTTAATGTTTTATGTTTATTATAATGTGTGTGCCCGGAATATTATGTAATTATTATTTTATTCAAGAAAGGGATGAATTAGTTCTCTAATTAATTTTAAAGTATTTAAAGTTAATTATTTTTGGAAATTAGTATTTGTCGGTCAATTCTTTTACTAATACCACTAATTAAAGCAGTTTATTATATTACTTTTTTGACTGAGCTAGTTGGGATTTATCAAGCGCTGAATTGGTCGTTACCATCCAGAGCATGTTAGTTACTTCTTGTAATTAACTGGCACCTGAAGTTTACTTCAAAACAAATAAAGTGCTTTGAATGACAGGATTTGAATTCAGAAGCGGGAGAAATTTTGTAGTTTGGAAATGTGGCTGTAGATTATACCTTGTATAGTCTCGGTCTAGCTATAGGTACCCTCTGGGTATTATGCTTCTCTGCCTGAGGGGCCGGTGTAATGCAAATACTAAATTACAGCAGTAGATCGAATTTATAATAAATAATTTGTCATATTTTATATATATAAGAGTCAACAACAATTTTGTTTTACAATTTGTATTTTGTTTTTTATTAAAGAATAAAAAAATTTATTCTATATATATATACATATTTTTATTCAATCTATCTCCCACCCTGTTCAAAACAATATCAAGATTTTTAAAATCTTACTTTATATATGAGTGAAATAAATTTATACTTTTTAATTTCCAAAAATAATGATTTGTTTGCAATTCACATTTATAATGTATCAAATCGAACTATTTAAAACCAATTTAACAAAGGACTGTTCTGGAAATAGGTTAATTTTGGGTTATTGTGAACAGTTTTTTAAAAAAGAAACTAGTCATCTCTAATAATAACGAATGAAAAATTGCAAGATAAAAAAATATGTATATCAATATAATTTCTGTTCCAAAGATAAATGATCATCAAAATCATTTTAGATTTATGAAAGATAATAATATATAACTTCCAATCAAACATTTGTGAAATGATATTTATCTAATTTAAAAAAAAAGCTTGACAATAAATATGAATAAAAATAAAATATTTATTGGATTTATATTCTTTACGGTCATCAAAATTAATGAGAGAAAATTGGGTTAATTGGTGATTATAAAAAAAAAGAATTAAAATTACATGGGTACAGATATAGTTTCATATTTTCCTTAAAATAAATGTGTTTCACGCGCTTTAAAAAAAAAATGATAATTTTTGAATTACAATTAAAAAATGTGGACTGTGAATTTAAAAACAAAATGCAACAGGTATTATATAGAATTATGAAAAATTAATATATTAGCAATAACAAGGTAGGATAAAAAAGAAATGAAAAGATTTAATGCTAGCCTGATGCTATTGTAAAAATTAAAGCAAGTGCACATAAGAACAGATGATAAATGCCGAAATATATTAGAGGTGACCAAACTTCATGTCTGCAAAAACTGCGTGTTAAAATTGGGACATATTCAAGTGTCGCAATTAAATTTTTTAATTATTCAACAGAAGCAAATATTTGATTTATTATTTCTTTTATTAATAAGATTTATAAATTATTATTCATATCTGACTGTATCTAATTAGCAAGAACAATAAAATGTGCTTTATAATTTATTGATAATAATAATTAAAAATTATTTTTCAATAGTGGTAATTATAATAAAAAATAAGTATAAATCAATTTTTTAATATTAAAATAAAAAATGTGTAATACAGTAATGACTTAATCAGATTATCAATAATTTTTTAAAATTACAATCTATTTCTACAATTATAAAGACAACTGGCTGCAATATACATTTATTAGATTTCCAATAATAAATAAAAATTTAATGTAAAAAATTAATAATTTTCAAAGTAAATAATTTCTCATTTAGAATTGGTTAGCTACTGAGTATTGTTATATACTATAAAATTTTGCAAAATTAATTATAGCAGTGACAGAATATAAAAATCGATAATTCTTAATATCTAAAAAATTGATGAAGATTCTGATATTAAACATCTTCCATAGAGATAAATTAGAATAATGAACATTTAATATCTAAAAAGCAAATGACATTAAGATTAAATGTTTTTATAAAAAAATTAATCAATCATACAATCTTACAATGAATTATAGCACTAGAGTACTCATTAATATCGATATTATTAATATTTAGAAAGATTTCTAAACAAAATATTAATAGATTCAGGGATAGTTCTACACTGCATCCCTTTATAAAGAAACATTAAAAACAAAAAAATCATAAGGCTAGACAATTCTGGATGGCTATCTAAAAAAAAAAAAACATTAAAAAAAAAAAAATGCTACCAGCAAGCCAATATATATATATTTAATTTAAGGTTTGAAATATATTGCAATATATTAAAAGCTTTCATCGTAAACTCTGCCATAAAACCAAATAATGCAGAAAACATTTGCAACAGATTACAATTTCATTCTCACAAATTGTTATTGTCTGAATATGTTATCATTTTTTAAATATTAGAAAAAGAAGAATCCTTTTGTTGACAAGATAATGGTTAAGGCAATATTACAGTTAAAATTTCCTATTTTCTATTATAATAGAATATAAAACCAAAGTTATTAAATTGATTATATATATATTTAACTATCTAATGAGAAATAAAATTTTAAAAAAGGATATTAATGGAACTAAAAAGTATAAAAATGTAAATAAAATATTAAATCAACTGATAAGCAATTTAATGAGTAATGTGATAATATGACAAAAATGCTAAGGATCCTAAAAAATAGAATTTTATGTTTCAATTACTGTTGAACATCTCTCATAACTATAATTAAAATCATTCCAAATAATTTTGGGTGTTTTATAACAAATGAAAAATATTAAATCATAGTATAACTTTGTTGCAATTAAACAAATTAAATTTGTAATTTTAAATAAAAAGAGTTAATCTATTTGGTTTTAGTGACTTAAGCATATTAAATAATATTTATTCATTAAATCTCTGATTATTGATTATATTTCGACAATTTAATGAGTTTCATTACTAAAAAAATTTCTTCAAATTTTTTTTTTCTTACTAAAGTATAGATAATATAGATGACTTCATTTCAAAAAAGTTAAAAAACATTTTATAATATTATTGCATAGTTGGCATTATAAATTCCTGATAATTATGCAATTAGACTGCTCATAACTATCAACAAGATAAAATATGTATTAGTAAAAATTTTCAATTGTAGATTAAGTTTTTATTACCTTGTTTATATCATAATAATTAAAACACTTTAAAATATATATATTATTTGTGGTTTTTAAAACATACACAGAAAAATAGCACAATTTTTACACAACTGATTTAAAACAAAAAGTTTTTGGTTATAAAAATAAATTACAAATCAATAATAAACTTGCTAAAATATTATATTAATAAACTTATGAATGGTTAAAAAACCTAGATCACTGTCAAATTCAGTGTTAAATATTTTCTCATACTTTGCATTACTGTACAGAATAATCAGAATGGCCGGAAAAACTTTTAATAAAATATTAATTGCATTTTATACTCACTTTTATGACCAATAACCATGAACAAATTGGTTGTGTTCAAAACTTCATATTTCTATAACAACACTAAATGTCTAATGTCTGATATGTTTACTAAAAAATAAAAATAAAAAGAATTTTCCAGTGCACATTTCAAAATATGGTAATACATCGTCTGTTGATCCACACTGCGCGATGGCGCTGTGCTAAGCACATAAATATGCTGTTTACAAGGCCGCTCATAGATCTTATGGCCTGTAAACTGTTCAAACACTAAGATGTTGAAATGCACCCTTATCCCAACATTTCTAGCATGTTGAACATTATTAGCCATGAGTATGCGACACTCTCTATAGACATTACTCTTGACTATTGTACAGCGTATGATATGAAGGTTTCTGTAGTTGTAATGACGAAAAGTATATTAGAACGGATTTATTTATTTTTTTGGTTAAATGTATTGTAATTTATGTGAGTAAGTAAAAATTGTAACGAATTCTCAAACATCCCGTCCCTACCTTCATTGTCAGGGGTCACAATTCATTAAATGAGGAGTGTAAATCAAGTCATGCACTTTCCGATACTTTTTCGAGATCAAAACAGTTAAATGGCACACGACCGTTCGGCGTTGTAGTTTTTAGATTTATCTGCTACAGAAGCAAATGCAGTGGCCTACCTTCAACCAAAAAAAAATATTTTACTCATCCAGAAAAACTCTTTGTGGTGGTTTAATGAAATTAAGGCGTTGTCAAACATCTGAAATGGAATGTCAATCGTGTCTCATGGAATGGGGTTTGAGGGCTGCCGAATCGCTTTTTCGCAAGTGGTATGGCTAATTTATTATTGAAGCCGGGATAAGCTTACAGTGAAGCATATTAGAGCTGAGTTGGAAATGTGTCAAAACGCCCTAAGGAATATGACGACAGGTCTTAGAGAGGTCTGTCGAGAAAGCCTTGTTTGTCAAAACAAAAAAAAAAAAACAGTTTCTTCAAAAACAATAAAAAAGACTAGGAAAAAAAAAAAAAAAAAGACCGGGGGAAAAAAAATGTTTGTTTTTAAAAAAAGACAATATTTTAAAAAGCCAAAAAAAAAAAAAAACCCATTTTTTTTTATTTTAAAGAAATATACATAAAACCAGTTTAAAAAAAAGCAAGCAAATCCAAAAATTAAAAGCATAAATCAACAAAATTCAAAAACAGCCTAGTAATGTTATATGTATTTGTTTTTCACTACCAACAGCACCATAGAGTGGTATGGGTAATTAGACGATGTATTACCCAAAATATAAATCATTTTTTTGACAAATCTCAATTTTTGTAAATTCAATGTTTGAAGAAGATAAAGTATGACCAAAAATGATATGTGTTATCACTTGGTTATATTATCTAATTGTCTAGTTAATACAATTTCCCTTTGGGCAGACAAACATATATATATTCAAATTTGCATATGATTGATCCATCTATATAACAAAATGGTTTCTTTCTTCTTTATAACCTAAAACTGAGTGCACTTTTAGTGAATTTCACCATAATCATAGCTAAAGCTGAATGCACTTTTGGTCAAGTTTATCATAATCATAGCAATGATTATGGAGAACATCAAAAGTGCATTCAGCTTTAGGTTATAAAGAAGAAACCACTTCATTATGCAGATGAGTAAACATACGCAAATTTGAATTACAAATACAAACAAAGGAAAAAATTGATGTATATATATATAAACTCCTTGAAATAGTAAAAATATATATTATAACGATCGAAATGAAAGTGAAGATCGAATCTAATCGCAAAAACAATATCTGCTCTACAAGGTGCCATCTAGGCATTTAAACCTAGAAAAATTTAGAGTAGGCAGATACGCACTGTTAAGATTCCACTTTATTTAAATATTCCGATCGTTAGCCCAAGTCACTAGCTCAACGGAGACGCAGAGATAAAAATCTATATCTTAATTTATATCTTAAATATCAATAAATAAAAGCCACTGCCAGAAATTAACACAAAAATATTTATTTACGCACATATAAAATAACATTTAAATTTTGAGGAATAAGTTTAACATTTTAGATTTTTATATTAACTTTTAATTTTACATTTAACTAAGTTTCAATGAGTTTAATATTTTATTTAGATAGTCAAGTATGAATAGACTACATAGATCTGCATTTGAAAAGAAAATATTCTTCCCTGATTTAACCTTAGGCAACAAATTTCACAATTAACTGGCGCCAATCCATCTGATACATTCATGTATTCAATGTAGCATGATACGACAACACAAAATACTATACTGTCAGGAATGGACATCTGAACAGTAAGTAGAATTAGAGAAGACATTGACTCTCCACCAACAGGAATGTTACATCTGTTGGCAAGTAGAACAATAAACAAAAAACTCCATAGGAATGGACTGCGGTCTTCTGCCGACTTACAAACCCATCCATAGGCAAACAGAAGGTGTGTGGCGTATATATGCAATCCTGCCCGAAGCAGATCTCATACTACATCTACTAATTACACAAATATATCCAATCCATTGAGCCAATTCAACTACGAAACGAATAACCTAAGATTACCCTCCCTTAATATAACTTTACAAAACTATATAGCCATTCACACCCGACTTAAATTTAACATTTAAATACGTTCGCACAGATTGAATTTTATAAAATTTGTTTTAAAAATGTTGAGTATAGATCAGCTGCACAGATTCCACGGTCAAAAACATTCCAAATTAAACACAACCGATCAAAATACAAAGTCATCGATAAGCGTCACTTGCATAGGGAATATACAAATCCCATTAGCATTCATCGTAAGATGCTTGCAGTGATATCGTTGACATATATTCTAATCGAATGTGAAAACCACAACATTATCAACCGCTAACGAATCTATGCAACGTCTATACCCAACCTTAAATTTCATCATTTAAAATTTAAACAACAAATAATTTATACAATAAGAGAAAAAAAAAATGGAAATGATTTTTATCAATCGGAAAACATATAAAATTAAACATTATTAATTTGATTTAAAAACTTACAAAAGTCAGATAAGAGTCCGTTTTTAACATTTAAGTTGGCTTGTTTATCAATTTATAAAACTTGACGAAAGTTCTTAATTGATTTTAATAATTGTTCATTTCATATAGCTTATGGTAGAAGAGTCCAGGTTCCTGTTTTTAATTCCCGCGACGCCTCCATTGGAAGATAATGTTCTGGAGATGGCAATAGCTGGTTCAAGGTATCAGTCTTTTCCTTTTTATTTTTTTAAATAGAGAGTGTGGTATGTGCGTCCTACCACAACTCTCAAACACACAACGCTGGAACTATCCGAAAAAACTGTATTTCCCTTTTTATATTATCCACACGGATTCAATCAACAAAACGTCACTAATCCATCACTTTCGTTAGGGTCCGAGCCAAGGCTTAGTGCTTCCATTGGTCAAACTAATTTTTCTTTATTCTCTTATCCAATTTTCATCTCATCATTTTAATTATACAAGAGCCCAAGGCTAGCTTGCTTTTCAAACCATTTATAAACAATCATTTCCATTTACAGATTACAAGAATTAATTAATACCTGTTTTTATTTTTAAATCTTGTACGTTCAAACACTTATTTATTTGTTTTTTTCAAAAAAAATATTTTTAAAGTTTGGCCTCTGTGCGAATGTATATACGTTTAACAAACATTTTAATTTTAGCGTTTAGTTTTTTACTTTTATATGCGAACTTTTAAGTTTTTATTTTAAATTAATGTAACGACATATTTATATATCGTTACAATATATATAAAAATATCTAATCATCAATAATGATTCATAGTTATTCTATCTTACAATGTATTTTGACGTAGCAGAATCATTTCAGTGAGTTTCTCTGAATATAATAAGAGTAAATAAAATTTAAAAAATCGTGACATAAAAAATTACAGAAGCTGGTTATACTTTCAAATAACAACTTTATTTGCATCTTAAGAAGATAAATATGGAAATCATTTTACATCATTCTTATTATAGGTTACATGCTTACAAATGGGCAGCAACTCTACAATGAAAACAATAAATAAGAAAAAACAAACGGTAAAAAAAAAAAGGCCATCTGCCTGACACATCTATAAAGGATTACATTGAATCAAGCTACTTAAACATTATTTGTGTCAACAAGTTGACCACTCAATACAATGTTTTAACAATAAATAATAACAAAAGGAAAAAGACCAGAAATACAATGGCTATCTAGGCGGTTTCCGGTAAAAGTTTTCGACACATCAAAGCGGGGTTTCGCTATAGTCCCCTTTCTGCCGACTGCTTATTAATCTTATTAGATACTGCTTAATTTAGCGTGTGACAATTTATTAGAGAATCTGTGAAATTCTGATTTGATGTCACAATTTGTACTTACCATGGGTTACATAAGTATAACAACTTTTAGACTCTGCATAGGAGTCCTTATATCCAGTTAATCAATCTTGCCATAACAGTCCAATAAACGCCTATGGGTCTTTGACTTTGTCAGCAATTTTATAAATATATTTTTTTCATAATGGAAATATTCTGAAACTACTTTTTATTTCTCTTCAGAAAATGTAATTTATCAGAAAAAATGAATCTCCTAATCATATTTCTAATATACTGATTCTTAATTCTCATATATAAATATTGATCTGATTTAACAATTTGTTTTTTTTTTTTAATTTTAAGATATTAAAAAATGATTAATAATAGAAAAAAAGAGTGTAACCAATTAAATTTTATCCAGTAAAAATTTCACAAAAGTATTTATAAAGAGATTTATTAGTAAAAGTATAAAAACAGTAAATGAAGTTTGTATAAATTTAGCACATAATTAATAGAAGTTTGAAATATAAATCCTGCATCAATGAAGTTGATAGTGATTTGTACAATTAATCTTGGAATTAAACCACCAAACATTACATGATCACCATTTCCTATGTTGGCTCATAACTGTTATAACAATTATGACCAAGCATAGGAAATGGTGATCATGTGATGTTTGGTGGTTTAATATCAATCTTCCCTAATAGGCTAGTGGTGGCTATGGTTATTAAAGAATCAAAGACACCAAATTGTATGGGTAGGTACTGAACAGAGTTCAGAGCTATAAGACTATATAAGCTAATGAGCTTAGATTGGAAATATTGTGTTTTCAATTTTATTCTCATAGTTTTGTATGTAGTTAAGTAGAAACAAAAGATGGTTCCTGGAAGATCTAGGTGCAGTGCTCTCAGATCCAAGACTCCTCACTGACGAAGGCCACAGGCCAGAAACTAGTCTGGGGATATTGGATGAGTAGGCACTAGATAGGAATTTTATGCAAAAGCCTTCTGACATCCACAGATTACTCTGGCTTGCACTGAGTGGCACTACTGTATGGAGGTTTTGCCTGTTTTAATCTTGGAATTGTTAGTAATAATTAAAAAGTTACTGATTTTTTTTTTTACAAAAACACAAATAATTTGCAACAGATATTTATTAGAAATTATTTTAATATTTTTTTGCACTTACTACTAAAATAATAATAAAAAAATAGTTTAAAATCAATTAAATAAAACATTCTTTTTATACTTTTATAACCTACCTTTGCATTAGTTTTACTGTTCTTTTTTTTAATGATAGGTTTCTGTTGTTTTTTCTTTATAGGTATTTTTTCCTACAAATGGATAAAAAGGAAATTTTACAAACACATTAAACAAATGAAAATATATATATGTAGAGAGAGAGAAAAACAAAAATTGGAGCAAAAGTAGAATTTTTGTTATATATCATTTTAATTAAAATTTTATAAGGAATATAATATAGATAGTTAGAATGCCTATTTTAAAATATATCAAAATGAATAATTATCAATAAATATAATAACTTTAAAAATATTTAAATTCTATTTCATAATGCTATTTTCTGTTTTATTGCTTTTTACTGCATGTGACCTTTAGGACAATGTTTTTTTTTTTTTTTCATCATATAAAATGAAATTATTTTAAAAACTGTAATTTGAACCATATCCATAAAAAATGATTATGACAGATAAGTTAATTAAATGGCAAGTTTATGTTATAATCTGAAGCTAAAGAAAAAATTTCTAAAATAATTTTCAAAGCATGAAAATCACAATCTAACAATATGACTATTGTATTTGATTGATTAGACTATATAGCTGTTCTAGAGGGAACTTATATAGAGCACATTGTTGATTTGTTATGGCTAAGATTAACGACTTATCGCTATATTAATTAGCAAACGATTTATATAGGCTATTAGGAATCGTTTTGTTGAACTCATTATTTATTTTTAGGAACATGTCGTCATTAAGATCGTTTATATAAATGAGACATTTTCCAAAGTGTTTGATTCTTGTTCTATGTCTAGTTCTGAGATATTCAAATATAGTTCATTGAAATTATCGGCCTTAATATTTTCGGAGATGCTCTCAGAATTTTTAGACCTTACGATATTTGCGTACGTAGAGGAATTTTTCAATATTGGTATTGAAGAACTTGGATTAGATTGTAAGTTGGCTGAAGTAGCAATGAATTGTTCTGCGCTATAATCTTTGTTTGTTCTGGAATGTGATTTATCGGTTTTAAAATTTATTTCTTCTTTTTGATTTTTAAATTTACTGTTGACAAACTGTAATGTGACAGCACTGGTTTTGTCGACCTCTGGTGGAAAAGTTTTAACTTTAAAAAATTGCCGAAATCATCTTGTCGGTAATTTTGTATATTATTTTCAGATATGGTTTCCAGGGTATTATTGGGAAAGGAAATTGCTCATTAGAGTCTTCTGAGGGTGCATAAAGTCTTCGGAGAGGTGATGATTGGTTTTTGCTTGTATTTTTAGGCATTTCAATCGTTTCGCTTGATGAGATATTAATGCTATTACTTATATTAGGGGTAAGTTGAATATTTTCTAAACTTTGTTATATTTGATGCTGTTTTTTTTGAAATATTGGTTTGTTTTTTATTTGTTGTAGAAGTTATTTTGGATGAATTTAGATTAGATCTAAGGCTATAAAATTTACGACCGATGACTGCATTACTAGATTGAATGCTGAGATCGGGCTAACCTTATTTGCGAATTATCGATTATATTATCACTTTCCATAATATATAATGATTAAAACCGACTTACCTTGAATAAGAAACGTAAGGTAAGGGGACAACGTCCAGAGGCATTCATATGATTCTTAATCACCCCAATGACCGCTATGTTATCTTGAGTTTAAAGTGGACGTATGAACTTTAAAAATAAATACAGACTTTAGGAAATTTTATACTTGCTCCATAGATATGAACGTCCTGTTACACTATCCGGCAGAATCCAAACTGCCTTGCCCACTTGAAAGAACAAGAACTACAAGACATCCTTATAATTAGGCCAGTTAGCAAATTTAAACACCTATTTAACCCTCACTGTAAGATCAAATCCTGTCCAATACTGTTATCTTCACACTTACATTAAGAAAAACATTATACCCACTGACATACCCACTATTATTACTGCAAGAGGCTCTCCTATGGTTTTGACTTTCAGGGGAGTACATCCACAATTTTCTTCTGCCTTGAAAGAACACACCTCATTAAAGATGGACAAGAATATGTACACACTTGGTATTAAAAAGAATAAAGTTCACAGATGTCCTGGTAGACCTACTAACACGGCTCTCACCCTTAAATAGACAATCACCACATGGGCCTAATTCAATCAGCAACCTCACAAACCCAGACAACCTGATTCAAATAAATCCTCCAACAAACCCTTTCACATCCAAACCTATCTTTCAAAATGAAAATATTCAAGAAAGATCAAACGACAACCTCTTCACTAATAGTAGTGAATCAGAGATCCAACAATTACATATACCGCCTAAACCAATCACTCAAACGATAAGACTAAAGACATACACACATACATATTATACTAATCCCCGAGAAACAATACTAGGCCAAACTCTTATACAAAAGAAGGCAATATGACCAAACCACCTGATGAGACAAGAAAATATAGGAGATGAAGAAAATACATAAAAAATTTCAAAACAACCATCCATAACAACTCCCACCCAGTCTAAAACCATTGATACATCCTCATTTGGGCCAGTTAAGTCCAATAAACCTAAACAAAGTGATCCACAAACTGTCCTCATTCTTCAACTCCTGCAATAATTAACC
Source organism: Epiperipatus broadwayi (assembly GCA_028023455.1). Taxonomy (NCBI): domain Eukaryota; kingdom Metazoa; phylum Onychophora; class Udeonychophora; order Euonychophora; family Peripatidae; genus Epiperipatus; species Epiperipatus broadwayi. The sequence continues at coordinate 171,777 of JAQFVV010000641.1, forward strand.
ATCCAGATGAAAAGACTTGTCAAACACTCAACCCGAAAATCACATAGTAATTTCCCAACAGTTACACAAACCGAAAAGACTAGGTCTAAAATAAAACAAATCCTATAACAATAAAAAACACTTTTATCAAAAGAACAGAAAAGAAAAAAACTGTTAAACTTCAAAACCCTCAAAAAGACACAACAAAACCAAAAAACAAAAGAAAATAAAAGAAAACAACGTTCAGATAAACAACTCTGATGATGATAGCCCCACTGATACATTACTCACCTCCACCCTCTAACAACAAATAGAATATCAAGCACAAAGCCTGCAAACCATGAAAAAGAGGAAAACCATGGACCTATAACCACTGATACCATATCCTTCTGACGACTCAGCGATTACACTACTCATCAGACACCAAGACTTCATGGATGTGTTCGCAACCAACAACTATATCGCCAATCCATCCACAAATTCAATCACAAACTCTGATGCCAAACAACATCAGACCTCATTAACATGGAGCGTCCCATTGACTTGGCACCTTTGCTGAGGACGGTTTGGATTAATCTATCTGTTCTGCAAAATTGCTGGCATTAACATTGACAACTAATTGATAGAGTTTAGCTATTAAAATGGCTCGCGCTCCCTCATATACTTCTATGGGTGAAACTAAATATCACCATAAGACCGACATAAAATACTATCTCTCTCTCAACTCTGATTACTAGATTTCTGTAGGCATCTGCTTCAGGTGGAGTCGGTATTCTTCTCGCAGTCAACACCACCAAACTTTTCTATTCCTAGATGCCATATTATATCATAGAAAACTATTGGGGTTACCGATCATCATAGCTTATATATAACAGCCGACACCTCTCAATACTAAAAATAACCACATCCTAAAGCCATCAATGCTAACAGCCCCCTACTATTCTTCTGGGGACTTTAACACCACTCAAGACTTCAACAGGTTTTGCACTAAAAACGCAGATTAATGGTGGAGAGGGCTTCTTCCTCCGAACCTACTCTTCTATACTAAAACTAAAATCCCTGATTGATTGGTTTACTACACCCCACCTCCACAACCTTGATGCGCCTTGGCCCTGTTGCTTTCTCGATCATAGGCCTAACTACAACTACACCTATTTCAATCCCTGCCCTATTGATGGACCTGGTAAAACCTGCCGACACCCAATCAAATATGACCGAAGCGATAGTATCTGAGGCTACATCCTTTTCCGAAAATAAACATCCTCCCTTCTGCTGAGGAGTGGTTTCCTTCATCGGAATACTACAATCCATATTAATCACCACGCCAGAAAATCAAAGGACCTTGGCCTTCTAAATGACTAACAGACATTAATATACAACTTGCTTTACACAAAATTCACAAATACGAAAAAATCATCTCCCTTAAAAATCTGTACAAAATTAAGCAAAAGTCCCTTGCAGAATATATATCCATCAGAAGAGCCAAATGTTTCTTAGCACAACAACACTGCTGGACGAGAGACTACCTTAGATGGGCACTGGGGTACAATAGAAAACAAATCACTCCCTTACCATTGATTTATGGCTTGTTGGTTCCAATGATGCAGCACATCAGCAAACAATTCTGCCAATTAATGCAAAAAGTGGTGCTCCTCCTATAAACAGCTGGTTGGATGCTGGTGATCCGGGGGAAATGGCTCACAGAAATCCAAATCAAAAAGAAGAAAACTTCTCTCCCGGACGGCGTTCATCCTGGCCTTCATGGCATCCCAAATTTCCTTCCAAACACCTCAGTCAATTCACTGTGCCAATTATTAAAAAAATGATTGATCACCTAGCCTCCGGCAACAGAAACATAACAGATCTTTACCCAGTGGCACTCGTGCCTTTTATTAAAAAAGCAAAACCACTAAACGACATTAACAATATCCGGCCAATTTCCATGACCCCATTGCTTATCAAGATAATTGAATCAGTCATTAAAGATCAAATCCAAACTCAAATCCTTAGCCATATCTCGTCAAACCAATACGGGTTTAATTTTTGTGTTCGCGGGAAAAAGGGATCATCAACCTCTCTTGATGGCAAGATTACACCAGGCTTCAAGCCATACAAGTCGATCCCTCAAGGATCTCCACTCAGTGCCCTTTTCTTCACAGCATACATCAACCCTCTTCTGATGGATATAGAAAAAAACCTCCCAGGAATTTTCCTTCCCTCTCTCAATAAAAACTTCAATGTATTTGCATATATAGATGACATCATGGTTGTTCTTCCCACCATTAAATACCTTCCCCATCTCATGAACATCTTAAATAGAAATACAGCGAAACTTGGCTACAAATAAACTTTAACAAATCTTCCATCTGGAAGATCATGTCTGGTAAACAAATTAACTCTCCCTTTTCTGCAAAACCCCAAAGATACCTAGGTTTCCCAATCTTCAAAACACCAACTGCAATGGCAAGAGAGATTCAAGATGCAATCCTCCATTCAACTGAAGCCATCACCACGTCACTCTCTAGAGTATACCTTTCATTATATGGAAAGGTTGGCCTCCTCAACATGATCATAATGCCAAAAATCTCATATTATCTTCCATTCGTAAAAATGTCTAAACAGTTTCAAAATAAAATCAACCGATTATGTACCAAACTTCTCTGGAGAGGAAGGACAGTTGCTATTAGCTTGCGAGGCATCCAACGACCACGCAGGTTCAATGGACTGTCATTCCACTCAATACAAGCAATCATTTTACAGAAAACCCACAACACTCTACATAATCTGATCATCTCATGTGGATACTCCAACATTATTAAAAAAATTACACCGACAGATCGTCCTCCGCCCTCTGCCAGTTCATGGATAGCCTCCCTAATAGACCACTTACAACTTTATAACCCAATAATGCCCTCTAACCTTAACAAAAAAATCACCTTATGGGAAGCATACAATATAATCAACTATAATCAACAACCCATTAAAACCAGCCTAAAAATAACCAACCAAAGACTCATTTCACACTTCAAAAGATGGAGTCTGGAACCCAAATTCCTTGACTTCATCATTAAAATAAATCTTAATGCGCTTCCCACGAATTGGTTCCTTTATCACCGAAGAGGTTTTAACAGCATTGATCCTATATGTGGTCTGTGTGCTCGTGAAGATGAAACCATAGACCATATTATACACCGGTGCCCAAGACTTAAAACACTGAAAGAGATAATTATAATTAATTCCAACATAAGACCTGATATGATTTTCTCACTTGAAAATGCCATTCATAATGGTTTTTTTTCAATAATAAGGCTTTCTACCTTTGTCCTTTATTCCATATGGATAGTGAGATGCAAAACTCTCATGGAATTACCCCCGCCAAAAATCATACCATTGTTTTATCAAACGCTCAAAAAAATCAAGAAACGTGACCAGCTCCTGGCCTCCAGTAAAGTCTTTGATGACACCTGGTCTTTAACTGCTCTTTCATTTTCCTGATTATCAACTCCCACCTACCCAGCATTATAGAATAGGAAATGCTAAAAGAAAATATGCATGTTTATATTAAAAATGCTTATTCCATTAAACAAGTTTTTAGAATCTCATCACTATACCTAACCACATAAGAGTATAACAATTGTACTCTCATAACAAAATCTAGCCAGATGACAAATAGAACATTATATAATCATATTATTGTACAATTTATTCATTTATCTATCCTTTATTAGTATGTAATCACTATTTATTGTTAATAAAAATTTTTGTTGAAATGAACAATATGACTATTGTATAAAGCAGAGAAACATAAAATATAAAACATTCATATAAAATATTATTGAAAGCGTTTAGCAAGTGTTTTATATTTCTCTGTTTTATTGTAATAGTCAGATTTGTACATTCATGTAACAGAAACCAGACAAATATACCAAAGCTGTCCGCAGTGGGATGGTAAAGTCCCAAAACTGACCAAGCTTTAACTCATTTACCAGTACTCTGTGAGCCAACATCCTACAAATGACATATTTGAGGTTACACTCGATCTCAATCTCTTCACGGCTGGCCTAACACAGGGAAAAACATGAGATTCAGGGGCCCGCTCAACATTAAACTAACTAAAGGATTAAAATAGACTGATAGTGTGATGATAGAAGTAATATTTATAACCTAACATCAATGCATATATCACTCATACACAGTATAATATAATAACTAAGATTTAATTGGACTGGAATTAGACTATGCGAAATACATATGAAACCAACATAATTTAAATATATATTTATTAATTAATAAAGACAAGAATAAACAAACAAAAGAACATAATTTCAAAGGTATGGCCAAATGCATGCAAGCGTCACAATGGATGAGACAAATTATGTGGTCACTTAGGTTATGCCTATAATAGAAATGACAAACCCTATCTTAACATTGTGTGTTGCTATTTTATAACTAAATTTACTAACCCTGGACTGATTATTCATAACAATATTATACGAATGTATATATTTTTGTCTAGGGTGTGAGTGCATAAATAAGCTCACACTGATGTTAGATTTAACCTAATAGCCAAGAAGCGGGTTCAGATCAATACTAAATATTCAAATGATAGGTGGGAAGAATTATCTATTTTAGACTGCCAATATGTGCTATAGCACAAGCAAATAATACTAATAAAGCTGTCCTGCGATAATTCTTCCAAGGATTCTTGCAACCAATGCACGATACTCTGGTCCCGAGCATCTTGCCACTAATGATAGGAACATTGAAGTTCAGGAGCGAGGTGGCTTATTCAAATGACCTGGCCTTAAACTCAGGGATAATATTTATGTGTAGACCTGAAATAGTATAATGGGATGGCCTAACATGATCCTATTTATATATGCAGCAAAACATTAAATACATTGTACTTAATAAAATATATCCGCAATCAATAAGAGATACACTTTAAAGTTAAAGGTGCTTAAATGGATAGTATCTATTGGTTTAGCTAATAAAAGCCAATTCTTAAATAACATTATATTTAGCTAATTAACGGATAAATTATATTGTTAGTCTTGTTTAATACGCTTTAATCTACATCTTAATCATTAATTAAGGAGGGAAAAGTATATTTGAAGAGGGTTAAATAGATTAATAAATATACCTTATAACTGTCCTTAAGGCTAGTCTATTACTTATTATAATAACAAATTAAATCATAAATTAAATTTAAATGCAAACCACAATATACATTTATATAACAAATAACAATACTGAGCATGTGACGGTTCGTTATTATTACAAATATAGGATTTCAAAACTGTGTGCTACGTAATTAATGGTATTAATAAAGATGATTAAATGAAGATATTTTAAATTATATCTTTACTAAAGTTGACTGAGTTTGGAGTGCTCGCTGTTTCGAAGCATTGGCATACAGTAATACATAAAATACGTTTTAAAAATAAATATAATGAAAGATATAGGCTCAACCACAGTGATAGAGAAATAAGAATTAAATAAGTACATCGATTGATTTAACTAAGATAGAAATTACAAGTGTAGGCAGGCAGGTTTTATAAATAAAAGGTTAATTAATTTAGATGTAGTTTAGAGTTAACATTAATTTGAACGTTCAATTATTTTTTTATTTTAATTTTGGCTAGCTTTTAAAATTAAGAGCTTTGGAAATTAAATGTTATTCAACTTAGAACTCTGTGGTTGTGGAATGATATTACCAATTCTTCATTGCAGTTGGTGATGTAAGCACTTAGACTTCAGGCGTGGCAGCATTCTTTTCTGGACAGGTTTACAATGTCTTCTTCTGGAGGCAGACTGTTATGAGGTGGTCATGTTGTTAGGCGCATAGAATGGCAGAATAAGTAAATGAAGATTATTTAAGTCATTTGAATTTTGCAAATGATGGAGTTCTTTTTGCAAACAATGCTTTAGAGCTTCAGGAAATGTTGCAGGAGTTATCAGATGAAAGTAAAAAAGTAGGGCTAAAGGTAAATGTTAAAAAAAAGTAATGTTCAATGGATTTTCTCAAAAGATGAAAATAAAGATTGATTATGATGAGTTAGAAGAAGATAACAACTACAAATGCCTTGGTCAAATTATTACTACAGCTGGAAACATAATGAATGAAATTAATCATAGAATTAAACTTGGTTGGAATGCTTTTGGTAGAAATAACTTAATACTAAAAGGAAATATGCCTAAGTATTTGAAAAGGAAGGTTTTTAATAAATGTGTTTTACCAGTTCTTACTTATGAATCTGAGACTTGAACACTTAAAAGAAAAGCAATACAGAGGCTTCAGACCACTCAAAGACGTATGCTAGGAGTGACAAGAAGAGATCGAAAATGCGATATATGGGTAAGAGAACAAATGTGTTACTAACATCATTGAAAGAATTAAGACTGAAATGGAGTTGGATTGAACATATTGCAAGAAGAGAAGATAATAGATGGACAATTGAAATCTTAAACTGGATTCCAAGAGATTGTAAAAGACCCAGAAAGAGGCCACATATGAGATGGATGGATGAAATAAGCAAGTGTGCAGGGATAATGTGGAGAAGAGAGGCTAGAGATCGGAGAAGATGGATTGAATTTGGAGAGACCTTCATCCTGCAGCAGATTAATAATGGTTGACAATGATGATTTTTTTCTTCATATAAATTATAAAAATATCATATATAACAGCTATTATAGAAAATATATATTAACATTTGATACTTGATTAAAATAATATTTTGAAAAAAGATTTTATTATATCATTAATATATAATTTCAACAAATGATGTTATTTTTTTTATAATTATCAATTTAAAAGCAAAATAATATTTTTTTCAATTTATCCTTAATATTTTTCAATAATTTTTTTCCAGATATTGTTCATCATTGCATGAATAAATTAATAAAAGGGGGCGGAGTTCCTCACACAACACTAACAGGTGCGTTATATCAAAGTTAATTAATAAATTTGTAATTAGTTATCAGTCTCCCATATACCCTTTTAAAAGTAGAGAAGTATATCTAATAAAAGTAATTTGTCTATAATCTTTTCTTCAAATTTCACATTATAATGAATAAAGAACTTATTTTAAAAAAGAAATCGGGTAATTATTAGACTTAGTCTGTTTCCAAAACAAGTCACCCATATTTATCACGGAATCAATTCATCTCAATTAATACTAACTTATTATTCCCCACAATCATATTCTTTTGAACAGACAAGCAGCAATATGATCAATTTAAATAATATCAAACGTTCACAATTCTGATAATCAGTGAAAGATGTTCTTTTGTTATTGAATTTTTTGAATATATGAAAGAGTACTTTGATCACTTTAAAAATGATAGAAAAATTCAGATGACTATTTTAGTGATATATCCATTGTACAAACTTTAGAATTGATCAGAAATATCTAGCTCAATAGTTGAAAGAGCTCTTTATAATCTAAAAAAAAACAAGATTCTAAATAAGGAGGTAGTATATTTGCATCAAAACAATTAGAATTTTTTTAGAATATACTAAAACATGAAGTTGTAATTCTATCATTTAAATAAATAAAAAAGGATAAAAAAAACTGCAGTCCATATTATGTATTATCATTATTATCCATTACAGCGAAAGTATTTTTAAAGAATTTAATGAATTGCCATAAATGAAGTTACCAGACAGATTTAGTTTTAGCGATTCACAGATACAGTTTTTATTATTATTAAGTTTGTGACAGTATTTAAAAGCAGTTATTTATACAAGTTTATATTATAAAACTTAACATAACAGGTATGAAAAATTATTATTGGTAGGGAATATCCGAAGCTAATTATTAAAACGAATATTAGTATTAAAAATATGTACTAGCTTCAAGTTTATTTTCCATTTTTATGACTGGTTTTGGAAACAGTTTATAGGTCACTTCATGAAGTGGCCAGCAAAATGTAATGTAAGTTTGGTGTGAAATTTTAATCTGAACTGATTAAAAGCAAAACCAGAATTTCATTTTTTAAGTTCTCTGTTTATAGAATACAGATGACTGTACTATTTTTGCCAATAACAAAGGATGATCTAGTGAATATTCTTGATGTTTAAAATGTACTTTATAAGGATGATAATTTAGTAATGTTAAGAAAAAATTCAGGTCCTTTACCAACTAGCAATAAAAAAGAAAATCTTCAACAACTTTTAGCTAAGATAATTATTATCAACTTGAGAATATCAATCAAATACTTTGGTAACATTGTAGATTAAAATAAATAGATTTGAATGTTAAGACTCCAATAATGTAGTTGCATTTATAAATTAAAAGATAATATTTTATCATAAAAATATAAATTACTTCAACTAAATTACCTCCATATAATGCTGTTATTAAGCCAAATTTATTACATGAAAATATTAAAACTCCATATCAATTTAATATAGAGGCACTAAAAAAATTTCATTTAATGCTATTATCTGAGATTCTGAAAATAAGATACCAAAATCATAAGACCAATCAATAATATATTCCATGTGCTGAATATGATGATTGAATATTATTATAAGAGCATATCTTACTTAGAGTGAATATATATAAAATTTTTATTAAAAGGTTTATGTAATTAGAGGGGATTTGAACCCAGACATTCAACCTCATTTTTATGGCAAACATGGGCAAGAAATTTCATGGGAAAAGCAAATTCTTTTTATATTTTAAAGATTATTTAAAGTGCAATATTGATAGTCTTTATTGAAAGAATATATAGCTGAGGACACGAATCAATAGGAAGCTGCAATTAGGCAAAAAGATGAAATTTGTCAGAAAGAAGTTTAAAAAAGCATTGCAAAATGTCAAATAAACAAAAGATTAACATATGATATATACATATTGTAATGATAATTCGGTTAATCAATGATATGCACAAATATGTACCAGTAAATTTTGATTCAAATAAATATTAAATATGATAAAAGTTGAATGGTTAATAAAATTTGAATAAAAATAATTCAATTCAAATATATACAATAATATTAACCAATGTGATGATGATAATTTAAAAACTAGTACTGAAGATTTAAACTAAGTACAAGTCCTTCCAAAAATATTTTTCATTTGTTTTTCTAGTTTCAATAAAAAACAGTTAAACTTTAAAGAGCCAAAACTTCTGAATATAGTTTATTTTTGGAAAACTTATTAGTGCATGGTCATCATCATTTATAAATTGTCACTTCATGTCCTATAGTAGATTGCATGATTTCTCAGGGTTGTGGATATTATTAGCACAGTGGACGTTTGGATTGAATTCAATAAGCAAACACAAATTAAATGAATTAATAAATAAAATAATTTATTAACAATGAATATATATAACTTGCAATCATCACTAGGTTTACAAAATATTAAATATAATAAATATTTTAACTTTTAAGCCCTTGATAATATCTATAATAATAAGATCTTATCAAGTGAAATATTTAAACAGTTACAAAACAAGGTTTTCTACAAATATCATTCTTTTAATAATATTTATGGATGACTTCTTTAGTTCCTCCATGGATAGTAGTTATTCTCTTGTTACACTAGCGATATTAGAAGGAATATACAGTAGCATTGGTGAAGTTAGAAAGAGTATGAATCAGTAGGACTTGGATCATTCTTATGGCACTGTCTGTTTCTTTCTTCACAGCATTATTAAAACAGGTAATGGTTAGTTTTAGAAAAAAAACTTCAGCATTTGTTTTTAGATCTGGTGTGGTGGGTTTCTAGCCACACATATTAGATAGTTTTCTATTAGATAAAGTCATCGTACTTGGTGTTATAAATGAAATATTGAAAAATACTGTAAAACAGTTAAATTAGCAAGACACAGCTATCCAAGTTATAGCAGAAACTAGTTTTAACCAGTGATTTTCTATCCTTAGTATGAGATTACTGCAATACTGCTTCTTAAGTTGTCTTCAAATAGGCTAAAGTAGACTGGACTAGCCCAAATTGCTTTTTTTCAGACCTGATATACCCATTCGGTGGATATTTTCCCAACAACAGATTTATCACTAAAAGTAGACTGGACTAGCCCAAATTATTTGTTTCAGACCTGATTATACCCATTCGGTGGATATTTTCCCAACAACAGATTTATCACTAACTAGTTACTGCTTCTTTACATGTTTTTGAAAAATATTTTTTTATACCTTTCATATGTTCTGGATGCAAATAAATTTATAGATATATTAACATTATCTCAAGATTTGATAAATAAATGAATGGAAAAAAAAATGTTTTTTATCTATTTACAATAGTTAGTAATAGGAAAAAAGAAAAAATCATAACTGACTTAAAATTTGATTAACTCCAAAATTTTAATATCATATTTAGGTTTGTATAATAAAAATTGACAATTTTTTAAACTTCCATTTAAAAGGCAGATCAAAAAAATACCAAATACTTCAGAATTCAAATTTATTATGCGAATATCAAAATTATTTTTCTTTCTTCTCTTACAGTGGAATTCATCATTTTATTGTTTAACACATATTACAAAGTAACTATAATAAAATGTTTAATAATATGATTAAAGGCATAAACTAGCTTTTTTGATTTTCTTTAATCAAACAATTTTTTTCCCATGTAACTTTGAGCTATTAGATTTGCTTTAGTTACAATATATATATTATTTATCAGAATATACAATGTTTTTATACATTAACTGCTTAAATATCTGCCTACAGCTCTGACAATATAAATTTAATGAACATATATAAACTATATCATTTAAATATGTATGATCATAGTTAGGGTAACTCAGCAGTATGACATTACAATGCCATATTATCAAATTATTCCAATTTGCTTTGGGAAAGAAAACTTAAAAAAAAAAACATCAACATTCATCCTATAGAATTATTTCCAAATTAATAATAGACCTCATAATTATATTGAAAATAATCTGGAGTTTTCTATTAGTTAAAAATAATAAATTAGCAGTTCTCATATTGCATAAAAAACTTATACTTTTAAAATTAATAATTTCATTTTCTATAATGTAATATAGTATCAAATGTTTTTAATGTTTAAAAAGATTAGAATCTTTTTATTTACTTTCTTTAACATATTATCAATGATAACAAGAGAATAAGACAAAAAATTTGAACTAAATATCATGAATAAAATACAAGTAGCTTGTGAAATTTTTGCATGCATATTTCCTGTAGCTTACATAATTGTTTAATCTTTATTATATTAAATGTATAATTAAATTATAATTATTTATTTAATGCATGGTCAATTACTAAAGCAATAAAGTACAGACCATGCAAATTCAGATATTTTTTTAAAATTTTTATCAGCCAAAAACTTTTTTGCTCACCAACCAGAGAATGCTCTAAGTAAATGTTCATCATTAGCAGTCTTCATAAAATTAAATGTGAATTTTAGGTCAACTTCTAAGACAAAAGCATTTCAACAATATATTACAACAGAGACTTTCAACTCTGGATATAGTAATGATACATAAAGCAGTACTCCTTCCCCCATTCCAACAGCAATTTTCTAGAAAATATTTAATAATCAATGAATTTTACTAGCTTAGTGTCAGGTTGTACCTTATAAATATAATTAGAAAATATCAATATTTATATAAAATATTTATTAAAAATATATACCAGAATCTCTCCATGTCAAATGACTGAATTTTAATTTATTAAATTTTTTATTCTAACTTTTAGAATTTAGTAACTAACAGAATGTTTTTACCAGTTATTTTGGATTTAATTTCTCAAAAAAATACTCATCAACAACTAATTTTGGAATATGGGCCTACACAAAAACATATCGAAAATGGGAGAAGATTAAAAACAAAAAATAAAAATCATTTTGTTTAAATTTTAAATGATTTTTTTTATTTTCTGATATAGAACTATGACTATGTTTAAAAAAAAATATCAGATTTTGAGATTGTGCACCTAAATTATTGAATATTTGTTTCCTCAAAATATTCTTGTCATTTTGAAATCCAGTGTATGAATTTGATGATAAAAAGCATTACTGAAGATAAATCTAACTCTTTAGAAAGTTATTGAGCAAAAATTAAAATTTATGACATTTATAAATTAAGAAAATATAGTCACTGCCATAATAAAAATTATTTCTGTGCTAATTTTCTATAGAAATCTTGTACTAGCATAACTTTTTTTTTTTAACTTGTTGCTAAAAACTATTCTCATAAATATTTGTTTTGATGAAATTCAAAGTGTGTTTTACTTTGCTATATATTAAAAAAACAACAGAAAAGTTAAGATTACATAGGAAATGTAAATATTTACTTCTTTGGTTATTTAATAATGTTAACATAGTTCATAAGCTTACCAATCACATTTACAAATTTATACAATTCTTCAACTTATAATTTGCATGGTCTTTTTTCAGACAAATATTTGCTCACTATAACTATTAAGAATAGGATGATTTCTACTGATGAAGTAGAAGCGAAGCCAAACAAATTTTGTGATCCAGAAATATTTCTAAAGCCCCCACCCCACCCCAAGTCATTCACCATTTCTTCAATAAAATATTGTATAAATATTAGTTTGAACAAATAGTCATGATCTTCTGTCCAAGAAAAGTTCTCAAAGTTGGTATTATTCCTACTTCATCACAAATTCTTTAACAAGAGCAATTTTATAATAAGTTCACTGTCTTAAATCAAAATCCTGTTTAGAATGATATATATTTGAAGGAAAAAAAAAATCTCCATTTATATATTAAATAGCAGATCCGTTAAAAAAGCAGTATGTATTTTTTAATGAAAGTATTACTTTAATCAAAAAAAAAAAATCTTTTTTTTTTTTTTTTTAGAATAAATGTACTGAAAGTGAAAATAAAATTTCTTTCATAGAGGCTGACTTCATTTCTATAATATATTGCAGAATATGTTGCTTGGTTATGCTTGTCCAGTGAAAAGATTATGCTTCGATCTGTTAAATGAATAATTTTTTGAAAAATCTAAAGTGATAAATTTTTCATTTTCATAATCTTTTCTTTCAAATAAGAATAATAAACAAAACTGAAAAGCTATAAAAGAATGCACTTTCAATAAATGTAATTGTTTTTTTTTTTTAAAAATTCATCACTACTTTTAAAAAATTTCCAGATTATATCTATCAATTGATATCTATTTATTATATGACACTCTTTTTCATAATTTCCTCTTCCATTTTACACATTGTTCTTTTAAACAAACAATCCCTAAAACTCATTTATTTATGATTTTGAGGTACACATCATTATTTATGCTATACATTCTTCATAAATAGCCAATTTTTGACTATCAATTAGACATACATTCTTAAATTTTGCTACAGTAATCATTAATATGAAAATCTGATGAGTTGTATAAACATGTGTGACATAGTCTGTAATTATGATAAGAATTCTTAGAAAGCAGATTAATAAATTTTGAAAATCCAATTTTCCGCAAACAAATTTAATCTTAGGTTAGTTCTTTTTTTTTTTTAGATTACTTGAAATCATTCTCCTTCTAGGAATGAATTAATAAGTTGTCGCTTTCTAAAAATAGAAAATCCTATTAATTATATTTCATTCTAAATAAAATATTTTATCTTTTCAATCAATAATCCATCAATAGTTTACTTGGTGTTTTGCATCTGTTGCTTACAATATTTTTTTTTTCTTTAATAGAGATTTTGATTTTTTGAGCCATTTTATTACTTATTTGAAATTATTTTTAAAATTTATTATATCAGGAATCTTCATGTAATTCATCCAGCCCAAAGATGAATTCAGAATTAAAAATAAAGCTGAAGTACTATTAAAAATACATGTGCATGATAAGTAATATTTTATACTCTTTTCTTAATAATTATTCATCATCTCCTCTCATTTACTTCTTAAATATTTTGAAGTATACATATATATCAAAACATTTTGGAGCCATCATGCTGTTACGCAGACACAAGTTATTCTTTAAAACAATATATTTGTTATGTAAGATTTAAAAATTAGAACTAATATAATATTCAGACAAAGTAGTTAAAACTTCATATATTTTAATAAACTTGTCTATGTGTTATATAGATATATGATATTACATTTGTAAAAGATAAATAAATTAAAAGTATTTCTTTTTCATGAATAAAATTTATATAATATTTAGTGATATCACTTTTAATACTTAATTATATCAGAAATATGATCCTAAAGAAAACAAGCATTTAATTTCAAAAATTAATTAAGTTAAAATAAATTAGTAAAAAAGCAATTGAGAGCCAATTATCAAAATGCAATTAAGTTGCTTGCTTTTCAAATAACATAAACAAGATAGTGATGTAATAAAAAAAACAAATCAACATCTTATATATGTTATTTTGAAAAGTACAATTATGATGTAACAGACAGGTAAAAAAAATTCTTAAGTTAAATCAGAAGTTTGTGCTTTTTGAGAAGTCAAATGAGAAGTTGATTATTGAAGCAGAAAAGACCAATATCAATAAAGAAACACTAATTTCAAAAAAAATCAGGAGACATTAAAGAAGATTGTGAGTAATTTTATAATTTTAATATACATTAACCACTTTACAAAAGATTAAACAAAACTAAATCAAGGCTTAAAATATTAGTTTTAATTTTCCATATATGTAGCCTTAAGTTTGAATAGCTTGTAGCAAAATTAAATTATTTTCTAGAAAATAATTATTATTAAAAATTTTTATAAAAGTAATAAAAAAATTTAATAATCCTGAAGTTGTAAGAATATTTAATTTATATTGAATCTCCGTTAATTTCAAAATTTTGTTTTACTAAGTGGAGTCTTTGATTTTTTTAAAAGAAGTAAGTAGATGTAGAAGTCAAATATATTTTATTTTTCTTAGTAAAAATATTATTGAAATAAAAAAAAAAAGCTTTCAAATTAAAATAAAAGTTACCTTCTGTCTTCACAAATATTGTGTGATCAATTCTCATTGCATTATGCAGAGGAAACTCAGAACTTTACTTATTCTCTAATTAGATCCAAGTTCTATGAACAAAAATGAAAATTATAGAGATTCATTGCTAAATCAGACAAAACTGGACTGAATAAATGACTACTATTAAAATAACATCAGTCTGAAAGAATGCCAATGAGAACAAAATAAGGCAATGCCACTGTTTAGTGTTCAAATTTAGTATTTTTGTTGAGTGATTAAAAAATCACCTTTTAAATTATCCATTTCTCCACTTTATGACATCATTATGCAGTAGAAAGAAATCCTGAAAGATTGCCTATTTGGGGAAAAAAATCATCATGTGAAAATGAACGTTTTATAGGTAATCTGGACCAACTGATGATTGTTGGTTTAGCATGAAATACGTATATTGGTGATTATTTATCTTTTCGACATATGTGTGTTCAGGTGTATCAGTGTTATGAGATAGTGTGGAGAGTGGTGGGTCATGTGAAACTCTGTGCTCATACCCTGTCTATTATATAAATAGAAAGAAATTAATGATAAAAACTCCTTAGCTGGAAAAATAACCACTATAAAAATATGCTGTATAAAGGATTATAGAAAAGTTAAGCAAAAAAACTGAGGAAATTAAACGATTTGAAAGTTATATATGAATCCAAGACATTATTATTCAATAACATTTCAAATTTGAAAACAAACAGATCTAGTAATCATTTCACAGCAAGCAAGCAACTTAGGAAAATATATAAAATATATTTAAAAGTTGTTCTCATACATAGTTATTTACTAGTGACATTTCAAATCTAGTTAAATTTACAAAAAGCTTCATTTATATTTCTTACTAAAATAGAAATTCATATAACATTACATATAATACTAGGCAAAAAACAAAATTTTACTAAAATTCTTCCACAACCATGGTTTCATCTATTAACAAATAGCCTTTTTTTTTCTGTGTGTCAAAGCATCGGCCAGAACAAATAACCTTTTCAAGTGAAATTCAACTAACCATACAACATATTTGTTAATAGATGAAACCATGTTGTGGAAGAATTTTAGCAAAATTTTTTTTTTTTTTAGTTAGTATTAATAATATTATATAAATTTCTATTTTATTTAGAATTACTAGTATAGTGTTAGGCAATATTTAATTTATATTTCTTACTGTATGCTCAATCAGTTCTATGCTGCACAGGTTTATTATAATAATCTTGTAAGGGTTACTTACAATCTTATAAACATAACATTCAAATACAAGATCAAAACATAAAATAAAAATATAAGTATAAGTTTATAATAAGTAAACATTTTTTTTATACATACATATACACCTGGGTCTCATTTTACGCGATAAATAGGTTCCTCAGAAAACATGCGCAAACGAAATCGTGCAAAAATAGACGTAACTTACATTGAAAAAGGGGGAAGTGCGGTCTGTGATTTTTCAAAATTCGCATAAAAGCAAAGCACCGACGTAAAATTATTTTAAAATTCGCGCAAAAAAAAAATAAGGAAATAAAATATGACTAATAAAAAATTTCAAATTTGAAAAAAATTGATACAAGACAAATTTTTTTAAACTATAATATTTAATTTTATTCAAAATAATATATTTTTATGCATAATTTATAGTACAGTAATTTACATTTTTTTATACGTTTTAATTATTATGATTTTCTGGTGACAACATAATTAGTAATTAATCTTTGAGACGATGATTTTATTAATTGTTTACGAAGCTCGCGATATCCAGACATACAACCATTTAGCTCTCGTTGGAATTTAAGAGCACGTTAATGATTAGTGTCATTAATAAGAAAATAATAATTGATTACGTTCTTTTTTAAAAAGCAAAAACAGAATGTGATTTAAAATGCAAAATTAATACGCACAATGTTTGAACAAATTTACATTATAATCTTGTAAAATTTAATATGTGTATACATAAAATGTGGAAATCATGATTTTAATTTCATTATTGCATAAAATCTTACTATTATAAAGCACTGAAAATATTGAAATTACTAAGATGAAAGTCGAATTCCAATAATGTGCTATTACTTTCAATATAACGTAAGTGCGCGAAATTTATTATTTAAAGTAATAGCGCATTATCGGAAATCGACTTCCGGTGAAACAAAAATCGCGTAACTTCAAAATCGTGTTAAATAAGTCCGCATAAAAAGAGACCCAGGTGTATATATGTATTTAACTCAAGCATTAAAATCTTAAGTTAGATAAATAGCTACTTAAATAGTTCCTAATTAAATTAAAATAGTAAAATAATTCTTTTTCATATATATATATGAATTATTTTATTAATATTATTAATCAAGATGTAGACATGAAGATAACCCCAGGTCAATATCGCATCTTAGCAACTAAAACAAAGGAAATGGAATTTAGAATTCAATTATAAATTATAATTATTTCAACAATAGAATATTAAATCACGGAAGTCAATTCCAGTATAAAAACTAAATCAAATAATTTCAGATTTAATCCTAAGGAACTAACCAAATACATTCATTTGTTCTGCTGTGTTCGAATTCCGAACATCTCAAAAGAAGATGGAGCAAAAATTTTAAAGCATTTCTTTGTGATAGAAATTTAATTATAAAAGAACTCCAATTTCATCCAATAAAAGGAATAAATAAATTACTCTTTAATATTATTACTTATATTTTCAAAACAAAATTATCTATGTATTTTCGTTAATTATATAAATTTAGAATATTATTGTAAACTGAAATTCTAACAAAGAGAAATTCATTCAAAAACCTTTATCTATGTATTTTCGTTAATTATATAAATTTAGAATATTATTGTAAACTGAAATTCTAACAAAGAGAAATTCATTCAAAAACTTTAAAAAAAATGTAACTCAAATATTTTAAGAAGACAAGAATTATTAAAAATGCATTGTAGCTAAATATCACTTGTCATAGGATCAAATGCTAATGTTTTAATCAAAGTTAATATAATTATTTAATCCTACAAAATGCCAAAAATATATGTATTTCATAGACGTAATTTTTAACAAAAATTCAATTGGTAGCGAAGTAACCTGGAGAAGATCCTGACTTCACATGATAGGAAGAATTATAAGCAACAGAATATTTTAATTGTTTCTCTGATGGTTGATAAATAAGGAACTTAGGACTATATCATTGATGAACATTCTTAGTCTCATCATGAAAGGAAATAGGATAATATCATTCTATTCAGCATTTCCGATTATATTCATGTGTAATATACTTTTACATCTAACTTTTTTTCCTTTACTTCCAAAATTGTTTATGCTGCGAATACTTCATTTAAGAAAATTATTTAGATGAGGAGAAATAGAAGAGTACGTTAAACATTTTTTAATAAAATTTAGGCCTTCCATTTAAGAAAAGCGACATTGACCGGGGTAAATTTAATGCAAACTCAATATGAAGGTAAGATTTTACTTTCTTCATATCGGACCTATTTATGACAAACGTAGTTTCATTTATTAGTAATTTAAATAATATAACATTTGTTTACTATTCTTTGTATGTATTACTAACATCCTTGAATGAAAGGCTTTTATTTCACAATATGACCACAAGTAGAGGGGGCTATTTATAAAATTGGAATTACTTCACAAGGATCTTACAATTTAAATCAATATCAATACACATATTAAATTAAGACTTAGTTATTTAGAAATATTATAATTTTGAAACCCTAAACTTTTGATTACCATTTTATAAATTATTAAAATGTGCTCGTGTTATGATGTATATTACTATTATGGGAATATAGGAAGAAACTATTTAACTTAATGTTATAAATAGAAATATACACAAACATGTGTTATAATACTTTTTTATTTTATTTTGTTATATGAAATTCAATTATATTGTTACCTTTTAGTTTGTTTGACTTGTTTATATATTTTATGAAACAAAACATTGGTGAATATACATACTCACACATATATATCATATCAATTTTACATCTTAATATTGTAAATAAATTATTTATAAAACAAAATATTGAACTAATTACTAATATGGGATATTGTTGGTAATGCATGAAGAGAGGTAAACGCAATATTTGCCCTGAGTTTGAATTCTGAGCGTAACGGAACCATCAATGAAGGTGTAGATCGGATGAATCAGTCTAGATCATATCAATATTGAATAATTTGATTTTAAATTATCTTGTTTAATATAGATTCAATGTTAGTTTATATATACATTGTTTCATCCATGGCATCCTATGCGAAGACCTTAAGTCTCACTATAGTTAGATGCGACCAACTTGATTACCTCAAAAAGAACGTATATTCAATTAATCAGAAAAATGAATAACAAAATATATTCTAACTTCCATACTTTATTATATCAATCAAATTCCTTCTTAAATTTAATATTTTCTCTATATGTATTCAATATACATATACAGAATATGATCATTTTTGGAACTTACAATCCATGCTTGAAAAATAAGATTTTGCCATGGAAAAAAATATTTATGGAGGTCTAGGTCAAAAGGTCTTTTTTATTGTAGAATATCTAGAGATGTTTTTATAATGAAATAAATTATGGCATTTATAAAATGTTTTATCATTCTGAAAATAAATTGAATGTTTTCTAATAGTGCTTAAAAAAAATCCAAAATTTGGTACTGTTCTATTAGCATGTTGAAACCGCTTGATGGCGTTGTTTCTAAAAAAATGCACATAAATATAATGTTACCGGACCCACTCCCTTATGTGTGAAATAATAATAATAAGAACAATCGTACAGGTTAATGTAATTCATTTATTTTCCTTAATAAATTACTGTAATTCTTTTTACAATTTCTTTTTGTCTCTGGATATAATGAGAAATTTTTTACTCAGACATTTTATCATATGGGTTAGTGTAATTCATTGATTGATTTCCTTAATAAATTACTGTCAAATTTATTCCATTAACAATTTTATGATGAACAAGTGCCTACAAATTTCATCTTAGTCCTGCAAACTAAGGGGGGGGGGGATAGTATGCATTTTCACATCTGCAAGAATTAAAACTTATCAACTAGCAAATGTTATTGCAAATATTCTATTCTAGTAGAATTCTCCATGGATGCCTGCGCTTCGCACTGGGAAAATCCCCCCTCCCCGCAAACTTTATCAAGTCTACTATCATTGCTTGACAGATAACTAACTACATCATGGTGGAAGAAATGAGAATGCTTTAATTACTGAAAAAATTTGATTTTTTTTTTTTGGTCATTTTGGAAAAGGAACAATTAATCTTTATTTATTCCAATAGCTATCTTTGAAAGAATATGTGACTAAGGTATGGTGGATAACATTAATGGCACACCTATTATAACAATTAATAATTTTCCAACTCTATTGTATTTTTGTTTTTTTTTCTTTAAAATTAAGAAATGTATTCTTTTTGTCTCTGGATATAATGAGAAATTTTACAGTCACACATTTTAATTTTCATAGATTTCAAGAAAACAATGAAACTGTGCTTTCCACTAACCCTTTTCTAATTATTTACACCTTACATGTCGAGTTTGGAAGCAGGGTAATGGGCTTATAATTATTACATATTAATACTATGTTAGGTAAGTTGTACTATAATTCCTTTTGAATGCAGATTGCAATAGTTCTGCAAACTTTAAATCCACCCACTCTGAAATGGTACAATAGTAAAGTGTTAACATTGCTAAATGATAGAATTGTGTGCACTCACACAAATTGCGCAAGACAAAGCAAGTCGTTAGTTACAACAGGAAAAAAAGTTATGGCTATTTGGTTTGACTGTGGCCCATTAACAGCATAATTATATGCATTTGGATGGGATCAATGCCATCAAGCAGTTTCCTCACGCTAATAGAATACCCAAAATTTTGATAACAAATATTAAATAATCATGTTCACAGTAGGTAATACTTTTTTTTAATTAAACAATTCTCTTGACTTTATATTCTAAATCTTTCACATTTATTATCTAAAATTTGTAATAATTAAAGACTTTTGTACAGGCCTGTTCATCATCTCTAGGTATTATAAAATTTTCATGACTAAAAAAAAAAAATGAAATAGATGCATTAGTATATTGTTATACAAAAGTAATTATAAGAGTAAAATCTAGTTGTTGTTTTTTCACCTCTATCAATATAAAAGCTACTTCCTTCACTTATATCATTTAGCATCAATATGTTATGACAAATTAATAACTTCATGACTTATTGAATATAAGTATATTGAAAAAATTAAATATCCCATATTAAATGCATATGAAGTATGCTACTTTTAAAATTATTTTCAAATACTTTCTTCAAGTAATCTTTCTTTAAAATTAATGCTAACATAGTGTTTACACTAAATGATGCCATTGCGGTTTTTTCTATTGTCTTTACTTAATGTCAAAAAAGTAAATTAAAAAATGCTAAAAATTATTTTTGTGATTTATTAAAAATTTAAATTTTACTTCAATGTTATATAGATGCCCCTCTCCCCCTTTATAAAAAAAAAAAAATAGAAAAGTAAACAAAAAAACTTGATTCAAGACCAAAATTATTATTATGCATATCCAGCATACTTTTACTAAATTAAAAATGAATTTACAGAATACTTTCTTCCCTTGTTTATACATTTTTTTTAATTATTAGTATTTATTTCTCTTTAATAATTTAAAGTTTACATTATAGTTTATTTCAACAGCTTTAATACAAATCGTTGAAGTAAATATTTATATGATATCAAAACAAAACTTCTTGTCTAATACTTTTTTTTTACTTGTTGCTAACAACAGAAAGTTATCCTATATTGTCTTCTATTTATTTTTTTTATTTTTTTGCAAAGTTGATATTTTAGATTATATTCATTTTTTAAACTTATGATTTTATAAAAAACTGTGAAAAAACAACAACTTATAATATGAAATCATTTTTATTTCATTTGAAATAAAACAGAAAGGAATTTCTCTCTAGTGGCAAAAAAAATTGTCTATTTAAAGATTAAATTTATTCTGAATTTTGATTAAATAAATAACAAATTTACATGTTTTGCTTTAAAACAAAGTTTATTTTTACCATTTCTCACATATTTTAATTAATTTTATGTTTATTATTTTATATTATAATTAATTTATATATGTACTGTCAAAATTTTTTAGTAAGTAGTTATCTCAGAGAAATGTAACAAACCGAGTATACACACATCCTTTTCAAATTTAAAGCTTATCTTATGTTTATTTGTATACTCTTGTTTGTTAGATTTATATATGTAAAAAAAAAAAAAAAACACTTTGTCAATCTAATTAAGATTTAATTGTTTCTATAAAAGACTGAAGCCTTATAAGAAAGTAAAAACATATTCTAAAACTATTCTCAAAATCTATAAAAGCTAAACAGACTGTTATTTAGTTGGGATGTCTGAGTTACTTATTAGAATGAAGAGTAATCATTTATCAGTAGTCAGTTATCAATCAACACTAGGAGAAACAATCTAGCTTATCAATAGATCTTCAAGATTAACTTAAAGTCTACTAAGTGAAACTTAAAAAATGTAGGCTAGATATATTATTTGTATCAATCAAGTTCTCACCTACAAAGCACCTACTATCCTAAATATCAATATATGCTGTTAGTTCATGAATATACAAATCATCTCTAGCTAAAGTTATGTAAAAAACTTGATAGAAATCTTTCAAGTTATAAAAAAATAACTACCCACTGAAGCAGTCGTCTATGGAGATTGTAATCCACAGTTTACAATTGTGTAAATCATTTAATGTTTCATGGAAAAAAATAAATATATTCGACAGCAATTCATGAAAGAAAGTATATGATTTATAAAATTATTTTCTTAAGGTACAATCTAATTAAAAACATGCTTATAAATAATTTATAATTAATAAAATATTTTAATCTGATATATATATATTTTAGATTGTTGCTTTAAACATTAATCTACAAATGAAAAATAATTAAATATTCAAAATATTTAGAAATATTGATTATAAGATTTAAAAAAAAAAATTTCCTGCATTTATAACAGTATGCAACAGAATAAAATTAATTGATTTTAATATGATTTCATATTTATCATGTAAATAGAAAATTCATATATTTACATGATTAGTTAGTTCATTTATTAAATCTGTTATTTTATTAAAATTTGGATTTACTTTTTTATTGCTACAAATTTTCAAAATTATTTATTTTTGCTTTAAAGATTAAAACTCCATGTTTGGTTGTGCTCTTAAAAAAAGGGAGTGATATGCCTTTAAAAATAAATGCATTCTTTTTCTGAATGTACCAGCTATTGTAATAAAACTTATCTATACTTGACATAATGTATTTTGTTAAATATGACAGCACAACTTGATGCATGAATTAGCAACATGGCATACAACTCAAATATAAAGTAGTTTCATATGACAATTCAACATACATAATCTGATAGTTATCAAAATATACAGTGAGTAGACAACTCTGATATTCATTTTACTAAGTATAAATTGATTCTAATGACAGAAGGGCTAAATTAAAAAAAAAAAAAAAGCAACATAAGTAACAATTAAAATAAATTAAATCAAGATAAAGAGCCAAAGTGGAGGAAAATAATAAATAGCTTAATGATGGAATTGAAAAAAAAAAACCCCCAACAGAAATCAAACAAAATGATAAAGCAAGTATTAGTGCAGATTTGGAAAACATCGATTAATAATAAACAGATGGTCAAACAAATAATATTGCAGAAATTAAGTCTGATACTCAACAGATAATAGAAGTAATAAAACAACAAGTGGAAAATACCAAGGCAGAATGGAAGTCCACAAAGAAAAATTCCAATGGACATTTTGAAAGATACATTAGAAAAATAAAATTATGGGAGTGGTATCAAAAAAAATCATAAGTTGTTACAAGAATAAATTAATAGCATTCACATAATGATATAATAACTGGAACACAGGTTTATTATATACCTGTGCCTATATATGTAATACATAGGGTATATTTATCTTTTCAACATGTGTTCAAGTATATCAGTATTATGAGATGGGGTAGAGGGTAATGGGTCGTGTGAAAGTTTTTGCTCATATACCCTATATATTATAATGATATATTAAAATAATCCATGCAAGATAAAATAAGACATAAAGAGAAATATCAAAATTAATCAAAACAAATGAAAATCTTCCCTATTAAACAAATTTAAAAAATCTGGGAATTTGAAAAAACATGAGTGCCTTAACTCTTTTGAGAACAAAATGAGAAAAGTTACAAGTGTTGTAAAATAGCTAATATGTATAAAATCACATGGAGGGGCCAAAGAAGCAATTCATACCAGAATATTTAAAAAGTATGTATGAGCTCTTTTCAATCAATATCCTCAATTAAAAAAAAATATTACTAGTTATTATCTGAAAGGAACAGTCCACAAGTGAGGAAATTCATTGTTATTCTATACAGTTATGAAAAAATTGTTTATAGTCATTCTACGTTCAATTAAAACAATACCTTGGTAACATCAATAAAGAGAAGAGTGCAAATACATGCCAATTTATGAAGGAGACATATGTGCAAGGTCTATAGAACACTGATATTAGAAAAAAACAAAATTTGAGTGCATCACTTGCTTTACTATCACAGAATGTATATTAACATTGTGTCCATATGCTATACTGTACCGGTCGATAAAACGTCCACCACCTAAACTGCAAGTCGGATCCAAACTCAGCTGCACCAAACTAAATTCAAACAACTCACCAGCCCAGATCAATGGATGATTAAATCGAATAATATGTATATGTTCGGGTTGCCAACACAGACAGCGAGCATTAACATTAAAATAATTACAGAATAAAAGACTTAAGAAACCAAGTGTGTTAATAAAATATTTTAATAATAATAGTAATGGTTTTGTTTATTTTAAAATGATGATTATGTTGATCACCTCTAGCCTTAAACATAGTTTATAATTATAATAAGAATGGCAATTCCTATTATATGCCAACGAGTATTACGCAATATTATGGAATTCTATGTCTATGCCCCCAACAAGAAAATAAAGGCAGATAAAGATATTCAGTTGTAAAGGAAATTATGATTCTTATTTTATACAGAAGAATGTGAGATTTATTTTCACATTCGCAAATCCATTCATGAAGAGCAAGATATGTATTTAGGGCATAACTTTAACCTTTATTAGAAAACTTATTTAATTTGAGATAACTGAGAATTTGTTCGACTTTAATTGAAATCACTTCATCACGAATTACGAGCGTAAGAGTGGGCTTTACTGGAACAGAGAGGTAACGGTGCTGACGAATTATGAGCTATAAATGAAAAGGAAAGATAATTCCTGGTCGGTGGTCTAAGTAGTATGGCGGCTTGTGTAACACAAGTCTTACTGCCCTTTTTGTAAACGGGGAACATGGGAAAAGCCAGGCCGAGATATAACTACGAACCTTTGGTGTTCCGAATATAATATAAGCAGGGGAGGAAGTGCTTTCTTCCTTTATAATTAAAATATCAGTAATATCACCATCGACAAGCCTATGGAGAGGAAAGATTGCCCTACGTCAGCAACGTTCGAAGATAATGACTTGATAGTCACCATTTGAATAATAAAACCCAATTTATTATAGAATGCTCTATGTGATGACTTGATCAAATTAATTAAAGTCAAACGAGCTTTTAACTAAAACCATTTTAAAGCATTTATAAATTATATTAATTATGCCCCAATCATCATGCCCTCCCTGAATCTTAATAGAAAGTAATAGAAATTTGAATTAGAATATATTTAGTTGATTCCTTTATCGGCCCTTTTGCAAAAACATTTTAACATTATATATGAATAAATAAATATTGGTAAAACGAAAAAATAACGGGGGCATAGATTAGAAACGGAGCTAATAATTTATTATTAGGCAATTATAAAAATAACAAACAATAACTTCTTTCGACTCGATGATTGATAGAACTGTATAAATCTAGTTCTAACGGGTGAGAATTACTATTAGACTTAATGTTATATTATTTGCACAAAGCAAATGGAACAAAGGAACTCATCGAGTTGAAAGATTATTGGCATATAATTAAAAATAAATGACATTAAAAAAATCACACAATAAATATATATAATATAGTAAATGAACTGCCATCGTAAGGAAGGAAAGTTAAATTTAAAGACTAGAGACTGAGAAAATTTATATAATTTAAAATAGCATAATAAAAGATTTTACACAGAGTATTACATTTATAAGTGAGAAGAGCTCTTAAAGAAAGTGTTAAGTAAAGTTCGGAACAGGCCAGAAAGTTACAGTTCATTATGGAAATATATTACCCATTTCTTCTGGGGCTGCTTCCTTAGTTTACATGTCTGGGTTGGTAAAACATAGGCATGCATTTGGTCGATTACTTGAACAGCATTTTATTGATTTTTCATGATTTTTGCAGCACGATTTGTCCGGAAAGGATTTAGCAGCTTCATTGAAGATTTTCAGGGGACTTCAGGCACAGTCGCCAGATTCCTGATGTTTTAGCCCATCACCATGATCGAAACACTATTTAAATTCATGATTTTAAGATGCACAAAATTTAATGGCACTTCTGTACAACAAAGATGGCTGACTTCTTCTCCAAACTTTTCAGAGCTATTTATACTGTATCTGATGCCTTCGGGCTAGCGCTTCTTTCATTATCAATGTCACAAAATCTACTAGTTGTTTTTAGATACATTCCTTCGATAAGTCTTTCAAACTCATTAACTTGAATTCATTTTCTAATTAGAAAATACATTCTTAAAATCAGAAAAATGATTTTAATTAGGAAATCCTTACATTTTAAACACTTATCTTTTTTTTTAATTAATAAAACTTAAGCATTGTTTTGGAAAGGGAAAAATCTGAAAGCTTATCGAAAGAATGTAGCTTTTAAAATCAAAACATTCCAGGCGCAATGAAACTTTCGAACAATTATATATTTAAATATTTATAAATATATACGCACAATCCACGCATTTGTAATATATATAAATTCATGAATAATTTTATCATGAATTTATTAATAGCATTGATTAATTTAAACTCAAACGAATTAATTTTAACACACATTTATGTAATAGTTTTTCTTTATGGAAATTAGTGTGGATTGAACGTATAAAGCCCCATTGCATCGGAAATTTAAGGTTAATACTAGGGTTTGAAGTGGGCTTACGGCTAATGTCATGAAGCTAGGATCGAACTCAGATCCGACTGCTTCAATACATATGAAGTTTGTCTCAAAACTAAATTCCTAATTAATCAAAAATGAAAACAGCATTTCCTACCATGTCGATATGGTTTCATGAGATATCGGTCACTGATTTTTATAATGTTGCTTCCAATTAACATATATAAATACTTCATAGTTATGCATCATATAGTCTCAAAACATATGACAGACCATGAAGCCTATTTGCAAAGAGTACTATTCAAATATTTGAGCTCCAACAGATTTTAAATGTCAGCAAACTCAAAGTTGTATCAAATTTCAGAATACCATTTTTATTTGATACATGGAAAAAATGGACCATGAAGCAAAAAATTAAATACATTAGATTCAATCACAAACTCACAATCGAATCCTTACAAGTCTGATGCATAAATTTGTCATTGGTAATTATCAAATTGGTAAACAAACGGATCTATTGGTAAATTATATTAACTGGACCATTACATGATCATCATTACTCTGGCTTGCACTGAGTGGCACTATTGTATGGAGAGTTTTCCCTGTTTTAACTGAAGCATTAATGAATCCACTGGATTTTGCATATATTGGTCACATAACGGAAAATGCAATCTCATATTAATTAATTAAAAGACCATTACATTTGATCCTAGAAGAAATGGCCAAGGATCAGAAAAAGATGAGATTAAATTTAATCAAAACATATAAATAGCAGAGGAAAAATCACACTCAAGATTCTTAATGTTTATCACACAAGATAGCATACTCATAAGATACTTTTCCCCAAATATAAAAGATCTTGAAAATTGAGGGGGGGGGGGAATAATGTCTTTATGGTAATACTTAAAATTTTAAATGCTACTATTGAATGAAAAGGCAAATAAATAGGCTAATCTAATTTGTAAATCTAAGGCTAAGAGGAAACCATACAGAATCAGTTATTAACAGAAAAGAAAAGCCACAAGTAAAACTTTAGATAAAATAAAATAAGAATGATCAAATGTCTTAAGATGGCGAAATATCAAGAGGGATGATAATCCTAATGCAATTAAATAGTGTCACTGATTTTCATGGATTTATTGCATACAACATCTAATTTTGGGAAAATTCAAAATAAACCATCTGAATACTAAAGTTATCCTACAAAAACCTGGATCAATTTCTTAAAGAAAATTACTATTAATAAGACTTGGTAAAAAGAATATTTAAAAAAATCCGTATTTATTCTTGAAGGTAAAGCATATGAGACATTTAGGCCACATTCAATAATGACTACTAACACATATGAGTTGCTCAATATTTAAAATTATTTTCAACTATTTTCTTTAATTGAACTTATTACTCAAGAATTTTTATTTGATAGATAACAAACTCTTTTATATTTTTGAAAATTCACATATTTTGATTAAAATTTGTTCCTTTTTAAAAAAATTTGTATTAGAATTATATATATATATAAAACATTTTCTATCAAACTAATTAAGATTAAACTGACTACAATTATCATTTTCAGCGATTATTGATCTACTGTGGGATAAAAGCTTAGTTTAATCTACTTTCTTTATTTCATAACATTTCTTTACATTGCACAGTCAAACTTTCAGATTTCATCTATCATTTCATATGTTCATGTGATTTCTTTTTGAATCTTTATAATTTCTTCAGTTCCAGTTTTAAGACTTCAATTGTTCATCTACTATCATATCTTCCACCAGCAGTATGACCAGCCCAGTTCCATTTTAGCCTCTTAATAAACTCTTTCACTAATGTCAATGATACCTTTTGTTCTCTCACTCAAGTATTTCACTTTTGATCCCTTCTTGTTATTCCCAACAGATGCAAACAAGACTTTAGGTGGCCATCTATTATTATCTTTTCTTAGCAATATGACCAGCTCAACTCTATTTGTCTTTTAACTTTTTCAAGGATGCCAATACTTATTTGTTCTCTCACACAAATATTTAGCTTTTGATCCTTTCTTATTACTCCCAATATATAACTCAATATTTTATCGAGTTGTCTGAAATCTACATTCTAGAAAATCCAATCCTAATTTTATGATTAATTTCATTTCTAATTCATGATTAGCACTCTTTATTTTCTTCTGAGAAAACCTATTGGACATTATTTTAAACTTTTTAGCATTTAACTTTAATCCTACTTTTTTATTTTTATCTGATAATTTGTGCAATATTTTTTGAGAATCTGAAACATTATTTGCAAAAACAACTACATCAACTATAAAATCTAGATGTCTTAGATAATTCCCATATATTTTTACTCTTTTAGTTTTCCATTTTAATCCACAAAATACTTCTTGTAAAATAGTGGTAAAAAGTTTTGGAAAAATGGAAATCACTTTATCATACTCCTGCTTGGTATTGCCATATTACAGGGGTCCCCAACCTTATGCCCGTGGGCACCATGGCGCCCGCAGACCATTTTATGTGTGCCCGCTGTTATCCGAACACGATAAAAAATTATTTATCTGATACAAATAAATTTAATTTTTAAAATTTCTTATAAATTATTGTATTATATTGTAATCAAATTGTAGGGCATACTATACTTTTACAGCGTAAAAATATAAACGTTAATTATATGTTAAAATTTTATTTTTGAAATAAATATTTTTTTGTACCTTATGTGTATTATTAACAATATCCAACTATAAATTTACATTGAAAAAAGTAAATGGTGCCCGCCACCTGGTTGAAAAAATAAATGGTGCTCGCCACTTGACCGGTATTATAGACTGTGCTCTTAAGTGCAAAAAGGTTGGGGACCCCTGCCATATTATCTCATAAATATTCTTCAGAATAAATACCCTGGATCTGAATCTAGATGCTCGAAAGCATTAATCATTATGGAAATCCTTAAATCAAATACCTTTTCATAATCTACAAATCCAAAACAACTCATATTCATTAGACATTTCTATAATTTCTCTCAATACATGGATGTGATCCATGATACTAAAACTATTTTCAAATCCAGCTTCTTTGATTTGAATCAAAAGTTTGCTGAAGACAATCAGTAATTACCTTGGTAAAGATTTATGTAAAACTGATGGAAGACTGATGTCTGTAATTTCTAATATTTTCTTTCATAAATATGAATACTATAATCGTCCAATCATTCAATTTATTTTTTTGTCATTCAGATATTTATATATAGTTTTGCCGCAATTTTTCTATTTCTTTTAAGATGACTATAATAATTTCAACATCTTCATAATTTAAATTGAATGCTCCACTTCTTCATTTAAAATGCTTGGCAATTCAGAAGTTGTAATAATTTTTACTTTGTTTTCTTGTACTTTATTGCTATATAATTATTTGTAGGACTCTTCCAAATATTTCATGATATCCTCTGTCTTTTTGGTAATATTTCCATCTTATTGCTGACACAACTTTTCTTCATGTTTTATAGTTTTGAAACATTTATACTTTTCTATAGCTTTTCTCATCAATTGACAGTTATATTTTCTTTCATGATTATTAACACTTTTTTTTTATCATTTTATAGGATTTAGATATCTGATTCTATTTACTGGACCATTTTTAAATATTTTTATGTTTCAGCTTTTTATTCATATACTGTTGGTCATTTATTGATAAATTGCTTTTTTGTATCAGCTATTTTTTGCTACAATTCTTAGTGAATTACCAGTTATCTTTTTACTAATCTCAGTTAAGTCTGAATGTCTTAAAAGTTTGTCAATATTTTAAAACAATTAGTAAGTTTTAATTTAAATTCATTAGAATAGTTATGAAGGTTAGAAATATCAACTATTGATACTGTTTTTTTAACTTGTTTTTGCCTCTCCAGTTTTGCATTAACATGTATTTTACATCTTACTTATTGATGATCACTTCCCGCATTGAATCTATTAATAATATAACAATCTTAAAATACATATTTTTTGTTAGTCAAAGTATAATTCAATTATGCTGTATTTTAATTTAGATATTTCCACATACATTTTTCAATTTAACATTTTTCTCAAAAAAAAAAAGAATTTATAATATACATTTGATCTTTTTCTGAAAATTCAACAGTCCGAGTTCTCTCTCATTACTGTCACGATAGCCAAATTTATCCACAGGGCATTTACAACTTTCTAATGTTTTCCAATTATAGCACTAAAGTCTCCCACAACAATTTTAAAATGTTTAAGTGAAATCAAAAGCATTTTGTATATTTATATAAAAATCACTTACTTCATTATAAAACAGAATTATCTTCATTTATATTTTCGATTAAGTTGAATAATTAATCTTCCAATTCTGAAATATATAATCTTAATCTTCACAATATTGTTCTTCCATTTTTTATTAGTTATAATGAGTCTCACTCATTTGTACTTTATCGGGTTGATTCTTTCTAGCCTGTCATTTGGCATTGCAGCTGATTCATTGAAATTTTTTCTTTTTTAAATTGCGCAAAAACTATAAGCATGATGTCAACAGAAATCCCAGCATTCGTTGCTGCTTGAAAGCATTTTTAAAATGATGTATCACAATGGAAAATTGAATTTTTTATTAAGGTTTTTATTAATAGATGCATTTAATTTTTTTACTCTTTGGTCAATTTATTAATTTGCATGGGAGAATAAAGGCAGAAAATCTTTATCCACCTTATAAGCTAATATAATGGATTAAAAATATGCTGATAATTTGGATATCAAGGCCTTAGACACGATATAAACATAATCACCTAATCGGTCAGAAGTTAGTAATTTTAATTTTTTAAATAATATTTTAACTTTTTTTTTAATAATTTGATAAATGGTATAATTTATGAATTTGCCTTTGTATTGGTGTGTGCGTGTGTAGTATATAAATTATATAATATTAAATCATTTATGCTCTTTATTATATAGTATATAAATTTGTATTCAAATATAACAAAAGTGGTTTTTGTACAATATAATTTTGGGTCTCTGATCCAAGTTTGAGACAACCTTATTTTATAGACATAATGATTCTCAAAAGGTTTAATAATTTATAAGTATGTTTATATTTGTATTAGCATGTGTTTGCTCTTGCGTCGTGTTTGTATAACAAGTAATGAGTTATATAAAGCAGTGCAATACACATTTTAAAAATTGATAATCAAATGTACAGAAAGGTTGCAGATTACAGTTGATAAAGCAATCACAAAATTTACTGAGCATAGTACCATGTGAAAATATAAATACTCAAAACCAATAGAGATTTCAAATGGTGTATGTATATAGTGGTATCCACAATAGTTATGCATATACAACATGGAATTGTATGCAGGCAAAGAATCAAATTCTGAATCAGTAATTTTGCCACATTATTTTCAAGTCTATAGCTAGCAAATGAGCTATATGCAAATAAATTATATCTATGTGGGACAATAAATATAAAAAGATAGCATCAATGGTGTGCATAAAGAATATAAACATCACTGAGGTACACAAAAAAATATAAAATGAGATAAAACTCATTTTATCAGTGATAGACAGTAGCCTACAATTTCTAGTATTAGATAGATAAGAATCCAATTGCTATGATGACAAATGCATATCCAACTTCTGGAAATGATTATTTTGTATCTTTTATTAGGATGAATCTTTTTCTTATAGATGCCTTTGAGATTTGGTAACCTTTGGGGTACAATATAAAAATGAAGAATTCATATGCAACTCATTTTGGAGATTCTAAAGCTATGGATTATCTCAGGTAAGAAGTATTATATATGGTTAGAAAGATAATTTTGTGAGGAATACAAAGAAATTATCAATGAAGATGTAATTTAAACTTAGTTAATGATAAATTTGAAATTTTGAACAAACAATAAAGTAATAGTTATATTGGATGTTGAAATTTCTTTTTTCCTTATTTTTTAAATGGTTATCACTATTTGTCTTAGACTTACTGTTTTCCTTAGTTTTTCTAGTTTCTATCAATGTAAAGTTTTTTGCTCTAACATTATTAAAACTGCAGTTATTGTGAAAATTGTGTCTCAGATCAGTTTTTTTTTAAAAAATTCAATATGGTACCTGAAGATTCAACCAGTTATAGTAAATAACATAAAATTATCACATCTTTTCTTCTAACTTCACAAAGTCCTATTCAATATTAGACAGTTCTTCCATTTCATGTAATAAAAGTTCATTGATGAAGGAAAGTCTGGATCTGAAATGGGGGGAGGGGGGTTTCTTAGCATCATCTGTCATATGCTATCAATTGCTGCTTGGTGGCAATTTTACAACCTCTTAAAAATAATAGCCATTATTTGTTTTTGTCTGTCATGATTATAAATATTGAAAAAGAATCATTTATACTCACATTCATCCTGTCTTCAAGAACAAACTCAACTGATGTTTGAATTAAAAATGATCAGGCAATAGAGAAAGAAAGACTAATGTTTTTGTTTTTAATCTCAGAATTAAAAAGCCAATAAATTCTCCAAGCTGGCTGATCTATGTTAGTAAACAATCCATTTATTTTTGTTTCCTATAAGAATAATCACATAGTAATAACAACTGCAATGACAAAAATATATGGAGTGATATAAGGAATTTTCCTTGCTCACTTTTTTTTCCGGTTCCAAAGAGGAATCGAAAAATCTCCTTTCAGATATTTTCAAATTCTTTTTTGCAACCTAATAAACACACATAAAAAGCAAATCTCAAAATCTATATAAGCTGCTATTGTTATATAGTTTCAATGGCTAAGACATACATTATCCGATGAAATGTGAGTATCAGAGAATTGTCATTTACCAGTAACTAACTATATTTAGGCAAGTATTAATCAAATTTAATAGAAAAATAATCAAGCCACAGATTATTGAAAACCCCGTATTTATTTTTTTATGCATTTACATTGAAGACACAATTTTACAATAATTTCATAACATATAATAAAAAATATAAAATATTAAAGCTCTATAAAATTAACATAGAAAAAAATACTATAATTATCACAAAATAAAAATTTAAACATTTTTAAAGTTTTAATTTATTCATAAAATGTATATACTGATATGTTAGCTTTACAATAGAGCTTTTTTAAATATTTAATATTTTTCTACATAAAATTTCAAAATAAAATGATCTTTTAATAAAAATTAGCGAGTTTTACTATCCCAGCAGGATCTAAGTCCTAAGTAGAAGATAGTTGTTAAAGGAATCTTTTTTCCCCTAACAAAATTAGGTTTACATAATGATTTGCTTTTAAATATTTAATAATAACTTGGATAAAGATTGAAAACATAAATTACTAACTGAATTTGAACAATTTATATACACATGCATATACATATACAATGCCTGCAAAAACATACATGTTGCATATATTTTTATACCTACAATTTCTTTTATAGATTAATTTTAAAAAATATAAATGTAAACTTAATTTTCTTTTTAAAATTAAAAGTAATTTTCCTTCAAAATAATTCATTTCGATATAACACAAAAATGTAATTATTGACTCTAAATGTGCGTAATTTTGAGTTAAAACTTTAGTAAGAATTAAATTACCAATTTTTTATATTAATATTTCCACAATTTTTAAAATATTTCTTAGAAATATAAATTCCTAAAAATAAAAAATTCTTTAAAAATATATATATATATTTTAAAGTAATAAATTGAAATATATAAATAGAACTAGCTTTTGTTGTTTTGTAATTGTCAATAAAAATGTATTTGGATCAAAATAAAATATATTTGAACTTCATTTTTGTCAACAATACATAAAATTTGACTTATACAGTAATTATTTTAAAAATAACAACCACAATAATTATAAAAATACTTTTTCAACTAATCACAACATCCTGCTTTACATTATTATATTTTATTAAAGTCTTCTTATAAAAAAAAACAAAAAATATTTTCGAAAAACAGATTACATGGGGTTTTTTTTTTTTAAATCAATTTTAAAACTTCCAAGTTTAATTTTATTAAATCTAGCCATATTTTTCTATCAGAATAGAGAAAAAAATTACTAAAAACTAATAAGCACCTAAATTTAAAAAATTATCTTTTATGTAAATTTACACATTAAATATAATCATTTTTTGGAAAATTCAAAATGGCCTCAGATAAAATTTCATATTTATAGTATTTTTATACTGAATTGAATGTGTATATATTTCATAAAAAAATAAATTATAATTTGTATTAGATCATTTGACATAACTCATAAATATGTTTGCCTTCATTATATAATATTTATGTTTAGATAACTTATGAGATTCTTAAACAGAAAGTAACAGCTAATAATATAACTTATATTTCTTATGGAATTTTATCAATTATCAGCACAAAAAACTATTTGCAAAAAAAAAATAATAATTTATCAAAAGAATCAATTATAATATTAATATCAATCAATATGATTTATAAATTCATTGTAAAGATATCACCAGCAAATTTAATGTTAGATGTTCATGCTTTTATACTAGTTTTTCTTATTTCTATCATATAATAAATAATTCTCATATTATCAATAAACTTTTGAAAATCACAAGAATGGATAATTAGATTGCTATTTGTTAAACAAATCTAGATTGTAGACATCACCAATTTATTATTATACTTGCACTAATTAATTATATTTATATATATATTTTTCCCTTCTTGAACAATATAGCTATTAAAATGATTCTTAAATGCTATCAGTGTTCATAGTCTGGATGAATATATCACAATCAAAAAGACTTTCTTATATGTGTTTAAATATATGATTATATATTTGTTTAAAATCACACATTTAACAGAAAAATAAATATATCTATTTAAATAAAACTCGCATCTTAAATATCACAAAATTAATACAATATATTTATGAATAATAAAAATATATCAAATAACTAGAATAAATAAATGCACAGTAACATACCTACAAATAATAATAAATATAAATAACACATCAACATTTTTAATCATTACTGATTCAATATAGGATGAAATCCTCTACAAGTTTAACCCAATTTCCTCGACTTATAGCCCAATCTCTTTCTAGATCTTTTACAATCTCTTGCGAACCAGTTTAACACTTCAACTATTCATCTATTGTCAATTCATTTAGCAATAAGTCCAGCCTTGGTCCATTTTATTCTCAAAATTCTTTCAATGATGTTAGTGTTATCTGTTTGTATGGTAGTTTCAGATTCATATGTAAAAATTGATGTTGCTATATAAATATTTACATTCATAGGGATCAATTATTTGTGAATGAGACTAGAAAAAGATCACTGATAACAGTGATTTCTTTCATAATATATAATTATATAATTTAATCGAGATCATAGCACAATGAAGGAAAAGCACTTTATATACAGATATTTATAAACATTAAATTTCCTGTTCTTATAACACATCAGGAATTAATTAAAAATATATATACGTATTAAAATCAAATGATAAAAAAAAAAATAAGGCTACTTTTAGATTATTTCACATGTAAAGAATCTGTCTCATAAATCATTAAAAAATTATTAAAATGGACAATAAGAGGAAACATTGTAAGTGGAAGGGGTTCAAAGAATTTTATTACTAGATTATTCCACGTTTAAAAAAATCTACTTGGAACCATTAAACATGTAAACATTACATTAAATTGGATCATATAGAATCAATGTTAAAAATGATTAATAAGAAAATATTAATATTACTTTATGCTTAATGGATATGTATCTTGTATATGTGACAAAATTGTGAGAAGTATACTTTTTTTAACTATTAAAAAAATTAAGCCTCACTTTGAGAAAATAACTTTAATAGTAGTATAAAATTTGTTAACTAATGATTTTGAACACAATATATCCTTACCATAGATGATAGTAATTGCTTCTCCAAAATTCATACACACAAAAAAAATTATAATGGTTTCCTATAGAAAAATTTAATTCATTATCTCAAATTCAAAATATGCTATAAATTTTGAATATCTGATGATAAAAAAAAAATTAATTTGTGTGTAAATAAAAAATATAAATTGTTTACTAAAAAAACAATCTTTTTTTTTTTTAAAGTAGTGACTAAACATTTTACTGCTTGCAATGACCATATCATACTATAGATACTGGCATCTTATTGAATCATAACAAAATTTTTAAAAAAATAACACAACATATATTTTCGACTCTATTTTTAACACAATTTATACATTATGTCAGGGGTCCCCAACCTTTTTGCACTTAAGAGCACATTCTATAATACCGGCCAAGTGGCGGGCACCATTTATTTTTTCAACCAGGTGGGAGGCACCATTTATTTTTTTCAATGAAAATTTATAATTGGATATTGTTAATAATACACATAATGTACAAAAAAAATATTTATTTCAAAAATAAAATTTTAACTTATAATTAACGTTTATATTTTTACTCTGTAAAAGTATAGTATGCCCTACAATTCGATTACAATATAATAAATATAATACAATAATTTATAAGAAATTTTAAAAATTAAATTTATTTATATCAGATAAATAATTTTTATCGTGTTCGGATAGCGGCGGGCACACATAAAATGGTCTGCGGGCGCCATGGTGCCCGCGGGCATAGGGTTGGGGACCCCTGCATTATGTGATCAATATTTTTCTTTGCAATTATCTATCGAATAAAAATGTTATTTCTTTTTTACTTTTATACAAATTGAAACATCACATTTTGTCTAATAATGTATATTATGAAGATGCAATCCATGTTAAATAAAAATTAGATTAAATACTAATCAGCTGCAAGCGGTATGTAATACCACTAGAAATATTCATAAATCTAATTTTAAAAATTGAACAAGTGTCTGTTTCAATGTCTTCCTAGGATTATCCTTATTTTGTAAAAATCAAATTAGTTTGAATTTTTGCTCACATACTGTGAATTTTATGCCACATTTTAGGGAATTAGTGTTATCTCACATAGCTATAATCTAAACCAGGGGTGGGCTAACTTTTTTCACTAAGGCCATATTGTCTTTAGTAACACTTCTAGCAGGCTGCAAGTAGAATAAATAGAAGTATTATTTGAAGCATTTAGTTATTTGTTTTATTGATTTATTTTATTTTAAATCTCATGTCATATACACATTATGAATTAAGTTGTACTTTCTTCCAATTTTAAATGAAAGAAAGCCAACTAATTAAACAAATGTTAATGGCATTTTTTGTTTTACCAGACTAATCTGTCAGTAAAGATTTCGTTTTTATTCAAGATAATTGATTATGTATTTCAGTTCAAAGTTTACATTTGCAATTAAAAAAAACAGGTTTTTATAAACAATTTTTTAAAAATTAGTTTCATTGACACAATATTATTTTTTTTTTAAGAAACAAATATATATATATGTCAATTATTAATTGGAAGCTATCACAATAGGTATTTTTTATCTATATGTAAATTTTGTACGATAATATATATATACAGATACGACAGTTTTTAACTTATGGAAGGGCCGCATAAACGCACATCGAGGGCTGCATGTGGCCCGCAGGCCGTAGTTTGCCCACCCCTGATCTAAACCTTAGTAATTTTATTTCTTCATTCTTTATGATCAATGTTTTTTTATATACAATAATATATTTTTTTTGTAAATAATGTTTATAATCAAATTTATTTCATTATAATAACAGATTGTAATTTTACTGAAAGAAAGCAATTAATACATTCTAGTTAGAAATAATATAAATGAACGTAATTTTATTTCTCCATTATTTGCGATCTATGGTTATTTTTCTTTTTTAAACAAATTCTATAATATTTTTTTTTGTAAGTAATATTTATAATAAATAAAATCAAACAATAACATACCATAATTTTACTAAAAGAAAAAACAATCACTACTCCCCCCCCCCTCAAGTTAGAAACGGTATGAAGGAAAATAATTTTATTTCTCCATTACTTGCAATCTATGATTACATTTCTTTTAATTTAACAAATATTGCAGCACTTATTGTAAATAATGCTTATTTTAAAAAAAAAAAAAAATCAAATAGAGAATTTTAATTATGTCATAAAACAATACTTTTCTTACAAGGGATAACATATACTGATGTAAGCTATTATATTAAATAAATGACAATGTAGCCATTGCGGTTAATAAATATAATGCTATATTTTATTCAATTTACTGTTTGATACAATTGATTATTGTATGTGATCAAAGTTTTTTTTTTTTTTTAAAAATAACATACTTTTTTTTTTTTTACCTGAAATTGTTTATATCTATGATGAAAGGCATTTTGTCTTGGATAAGTTAGCAATTCTGAGATTATTAAAAAATATCAGATATATAAACTGTAATTTAACTAACATAAAACAATTTTCAATTTATTTTTAAATTAATGAATAAAATGTATATTGTTTTTAGTATATATCTCACAACTGTTTATTTTAGAAAAAAGTCATATTGCTTTCATGATATCAGCAACTTTTTAATGTCAGTGATATTACAAAATAACCATTTAAAAAAATTGCTATAGCGAATAGTTATATGTTTATTAAAATGAGTATTAACTGATAACAACGAATCCTTACATAAAGACTTCATATTAAAAGGTAAGAAGATCATCTATTTCTTTTGATTGAAGTCAAGAAGTTTACTTTTAAATTACTCCAAATAGGAGAAAGTATAATTTTTAGGATTTATCACTGATGTATATACTGTATATATCAATGATAAATCCTCTAAAAAAAATTTTAGGACATTATTTTGCAACTAAGGTCAGCAACTTTTTTTTTTTTTTAATTTATATATTATTTTTTGACAATTTGAACTTTTCTTTACATTATATCTATAAGTTACATTCCTTTATACCATTTTTTAAATTCAGAAAATTTACAAAAATGAATACTTATAATTATAACAGTAAAAGGTTTAAAAATTAAATGTATTAATATAATAGTACAATTTAAATGTAATTTCTTAGCAAATATTTCTTTAAAAAAAAAAAAATTAATATAAAAGAAATAAATTTAGTATTATATTTATTTGATAATGAAGAAATTTTACTTTGCTAAGCAGAATAAATTTGATAATATACTGCAATAAAAGTTTCACCAAGATGAAAATGCTTAAAAATTTGTTTAATTTATTGGAGAATATTGTTAAAAAAAAAAAAAAATTAATTAAATAAAAAAAATATATATATAATTAAATCCATCATCTACTTACATTTATAAAGAATTTTCCATTATTAAGTGGTAAAAAATTCATAATAAAAGTTACAAACATCTTTATAAAACGTTCAAAAATTGTGATCTAACGTGATTATTTCACTGAAATTATTTTTCTTTTGATATTCTGATGAAAAACATTTAGCATACCATTAAACATATTGATTTTATATTTTGTACACAATTGAAAATCAATGACGAATATAGTAACATAAGTTTTTAATAATTTATTCTTTTTATAAAAAAGGAACTATATTTTGAATAAAGGTATTGTAACATTTGAATAGCTGAAGCAATCATGCTAGAATAATAAAACTGACATTGTATTCTTTTGTTTCTATCTTAAATTGAAAGATATTTTTTAGTCTGGTTGATATAATAGCAATTTGACATTTGGAACTGCGGCAGCTTTTGTTTCTCTCTGTTTTTCAAAATCAACTTTGAATGTAGTTTGCTTTTGGATACAATACATACTTATGAAATAGCTACTAAGCTTACATAAGCTCAACTTCTTTATAAAAATGTTTTGATATTACACTTTGACCATGTAGTTTTTCTTTTTAGTCTGGGTTGATGTAATAATGACTGATATTAAATCTGCCATTATTGAAAATTTTCATAAAATAGCAAGTTTTTTGTTTTTATATTTCTGAATATAATTGAAAATCAATATATATCACAAGTATTGACAAAGGGTATATAGATAAATATATTGTCCTGATTTTTTATCATATCAACTTCTATGTTGATGTATGTGCTGTAACGAGCACAGACGTTCGTTACATTGTTTTTTTTTATTTATTAAACATGAAAGTAAATTTAAAAGTTCGCATTTAAAAATTTTCTTTAAGAATTAAAAATTGAAATTAAATATCATCTTAAACTCGTATATATTAAATCGCACAGATAAAAAAAATTATTAAAATAAAACTGTATTAAAAATAGAAAAGGTATTTTAAAAACAAAAACTTAAAAAGATTTAGAGATAAAAATATATCTTTGATTTGGAAAACAGGTTAATTAATCAGAAATGGAAATGATTGTTAATTAGTTAAATGTAAACCAGCCTTGGGCATTTAAATGTAAAAACATCGGTCAGATAGGGAAACAATAGAAACTTTTAGCAAATGAAATAAATCCATTGGGAAATCGGACCTCAACGAAAAGGATCATCATCGATGTGATGATGTTAAGTCAATCTTTCAAAGTAATATAAAAGGACAAGTTTGGAAATTATTAGTGAGTTGTTATGATTATTACGATGTGACAGATAGATGTTAGTGCGGAGGTGCGGGAGAAGAGATTGAAGGACGCACGTTCAATCCCTTCAGTTGTTATAAAATGGAAAAATGAAACATCGCTTTTCTTATATTCAGAGGACCACAGGATCATCGGGAAATTTAACGCTGGATTTCAAACGGCAAGCAATTGTAAAAGATGAACATTTCTAAAACCGTAAGAACTTTCTAAGATAGATATAACGAACAATATTAATTTGAAAACACTAAGAACTTTAAATTTTAAACTTTCCTAGTATTTAAT
Source organism: Epiperipatus broadwayi (assembly GCA_028023455.1). Taxonomy (NCBI): domain Eukaryota; kingdom Metazoa; phylum Onychophora; class Udeonychophora; order Euonychophora; family Peripatidae; genus Epiperipatus; species Epiperipatus broadwayi. The sequence goes on from JAQFVV010000641.1 coordinate 213,622, forward strand.
TGTTACAAATAGAATCCTATCTGACCAAACTAAATTCTTTATTAATAGTGTTATTTGATGTATTTTTTTTTCCTTATTTATGTAAAATCATTTCCATTTATTTATTTTTTATTCTTTAAGTTTTTATCATGATTTTTTTTTGTTTTTCGTTAAATTAATTATATAAATGTTAAACTTAAGTCGGGCGTGAATGGCTGTATAGATTTGTAAAGTTATATTAGGGGAGGGTAATCTTAGGTTATTTGTTTTGTGGTTAAATTGGGTCAATGGATTGGATATATTGGTGTGATTAGTAGATGTAATATTGATTCGCTACGGGCAGAATCGCTTCATACGCCGCACACTTCCGTTTGCCTATGGAAGGAATTATAAGTCGGATACCGCAGTTCCTTTCTATGGAGTTTTTTGTTTTATTGCTCTTCTTTGCAGATAGATGTAATATTCCTATCTCATAAGAGGCAATTTCTTCTCTTAACCTTTTGTGCTGCCGTATTTTATTACATTGAATACATCGATATATCAGATGAATTGATGCCAGTTTGACTACGAATTTTAGCCTAAGGTTAATTAGGGATAGGATGTTTATTTTCAAAAGCAAATTTATGTGGTCTATTCATACTCAACCCTAAATAAAAATGCAGTAAATTTAAGTTGTTTATAGACGCTTGCATGGATTGGTTATCGGTTAAGTATGTTTTGGGTTTTCATATTTGATCAAAATATATAGACATTCGATAAATAATGATACCTTACGGTGAGTATCTAAAATGTATTTATTCGGATGTCTTTTAAGATATTGGTGACAATGCAAGTATCTTATGGTGAATACTATTGGGTTACGTATAAATTTCCCTCCGCAATTGTCAGTAATCAATAATTTTGTATTTTGATCGTTTATGTTTACTTTGAAATGTTTTTGACCGTGAAATCTATGTAACCGATCTATATTCAACATTATAAACAAGCTTTCATCAATTTATCTGTGCGAACTTAATTAAAATGTAAAATTAGAATATAATAGTAATTAAATGTAAATTAAAGTCAAAAATCAAAGTTAAAAATAATGTTAAATGTTAAAATGTAAAACTAATACTAAAATAATTTTAAATCTTATATATATGTGCATAAATAAATGTTTGTATGTTAATTACTGGCAGTGGCTTATTTTATTTATTTTTTAATGTTGAAATCTAATTAGATAAGATATTATATTATTTAATCTCTGCTATTCCACTGAGCTAGTGACATGGGCTAACGACCGGAATCAAAATAAAAATAAAAAAAAATTTTTTTTTTTTTTACTTCCGTATCTGCCTACTTTATAAATTTTTCTAGGTTCAAATGCCTAGATGACGCTCCGTAGTGCAGATTACGTTAAGTCTCCTTCTCCGGATTGTTACAGTGCAAAAGGAACTATAATCTTCACCTATGTTTCCGGAAGCTATGTTGGCTGAATTTAAAATGCTTGAAAAAATTCGAATTTACACAATTCAAAATTATTGGAATCCACCTGTATAAAAATAATATACTCTGAATTTCTTTGAAAAAAGAAAACATTTGGTTTTTCAACAGAAGTCAACAACAATAATTTAATTACTCATTTTGAAACAAAAAAAATATACTGTTTGAAAAAGACCTCTAAAAATAAAAATTTAATTTATTCACTTGTGAAATTTTTCAATCAATTTTCTTGAGGTTGATTCCAATTCTGGGTGAGCATATTAACATTAAAGCTCATATAAGTTTTTTTTTTTTTTTTATATAATAAATGCAAAAAATTTAAACTATATATTTTAATTAAGTAATAATAAAATACTCTGTAATGGCCAAAAATGAATTTATATATATTTATAGTTAACCAATTAAAATTAATCCATGAAAAATGATGCAATTTTTAATTCAACTGCAATTCCTTATAGTAAAAACCTATGGATTGAAATAATTTTAATAGAGGGGCAATCAAAGACCTAATAGTTTACTATTTAAACTAATAATATCTATGTATAAATGTAAGTACTTTTTTTTTTTTTTACTTTAACTTTACCTCTGGAGCTAAATCCAAATCATTTCCAGAAGAATCATTTTCAGATGAATTAGCTGTTGTATTTTTATTTTTTTCTGCATCCTGTGATTGGCTAGCTGTGATCATCTCCATTAAGACACTATCAATTTCTTTTTTCCTAAAAAAAAAACCAAAAATAAATAGAAAATTTATAATAAATTTAAAAACATGATGCAATAATTAAGGAGAGCAAAGCTGTTTAACATATTAAGAGTATATTGTAAGTATTGGTATTTAAATATTTCCCATTCATTTTAATACCTTTTTTATCCTAAACAACTTTCTCAAAACATCTCCCATAAAGCTGCTTTGTAAAACTGCTTTATAAAGCTTTTGAAAATTGTATAACTGTCTTTGAACTTTTTCAATTTTTTTTTTTTTTTTGACAAATATATTCATCTTTATACACATAAATAGAATAAAATCTATGTTAACAAAAGCTTGAATATCAGAAGAAGCATTTACTATAAAAATGATTTTTCATAATTAAAACATCATATATATTAATTTGCTCTATAACTTTTCTCAGCACTTAAATTATGGCAAACATACAAAAATAAGCATATTTTCTTAAGAGATAAAAAGGTGTTAGAAACAATCTTTTTAATAATAATTTACATATATAATTCATACAGTCAATAATAAAACAATTATCTATTATAAATCAATATAGACATCTAAATAAATACATTTATTTTCAAATTGATTTTTTTTTACTATTGTAAATCTTTTCAAAAATAAAAGAAAAATTTCTTAGCAATACATATTGGACTATTTCTATCATCTAGTTTATTAAATGTTTTTAGAAAAATCAAACCTTTGTTTACACTTTTTCTGAATACATTGAAATTTTATACTTTTCCAATTCATTCAGTTGTTGATACACAAATTTCAAGTAGTAGTATTGTTCTCCATGCTTTCCCCATTATTGGACTGAGTATTGACAATATTAATATAAAGATTACTTTATATATATATGTATTTAAAATTAAAATCATTAATTAAAATAGATGGGTTATGATTAATAAAAATTCAGGTAGTGTGATAATTAAATCATTAATTAAAATATAAACAAATCAAAATAAAATAAACAATAACATATAAAATAGACAGGCTATAATTAATAAAAATTCAGATAATATGATAATATGTTTTATAAAGATATTATCACTTTCAATATGGTGCACATGTAAACCAGGCTTACCAAACAATCTTTGCCCACTGTCTGTTAACATCTACAAATTGCATATATGAATACATCACCTCTTCTCAAGCCTATCATGTTATTCGGTTTTATTAATTTTTTTTTCTTATAAAAAGTGCCCCTACCAAAATAGGTAAAAGTAAGATTTATTTGCAAAGAGAAAAAAAAGCTTTCATTACATTAAAATATTGATATAAATGTGACACGTAAATGTGAATATGATAATAGAACTAGAACTCAAAAAGCCTAAGTTTATGTATGATACAGAATATAAAACACGCAACTAAAACAAAGAAACGAAAAATACAAAACAGTTATATCAATTCACAATTACAAAAAAATGTAAGTGCTACAATGATAGAAATGGAGTATTTGTTAACTTTATGAGCAAGGCAAGCCAAACAAAAGATTTAAATTTAATTAAATTATTCAAAGAGAATAGACATGAAGTGGATAGTGAGGAAATATTTACTATAAACATTGCTTGCTTCAATATGTATAAAAAAAAAACAAGCAAAATAATGTTAAAATTACTAGCAAGATGACCAGTGCAGATGAAGATATAGGATAAAATTATTCTTATATATTAAAAAAAACATCTATAAGAAAGTAGATATACTGATAAATAAATTTTTAATTTGGATGATACTATCTAGTACAAAAAAAATCATAATATCTAGCTTAATAATAAAACAAAGAAGTTCTCCACTTTATTGCTAGAATAATCAACAATTATCTGATGCTTGTAAAATTCCAATCCACCTGTATGTAGATTATACTAGATGATGGAAAAATGGAGACCTACATTTATTTATTTTGGAAAAGAATGCATTCGAAAATAAGGTCTTTCCATGTCAAAAAGTAATCCAATAAATATAACAATAAATCCCTTTTTTTTTTCAAATTTAGCTTATCAAATAATAAAGAATACAAATTATAAAAAATAGCAATTTTATGCTCATATGCAGCTATACAAAGTACGGATTTACGCTAAAATTAAGATAGAAGGGAAAAAAAAGTATCAATTGTAGCTTATTCTTTAAGCCATCATGTGATACATAACATTCCTAGTTATTTATTTTAAAATCATTTATTTAAAATTCTGGGGGGGGGGACGACGACTCAAAAACATATGTATCTTGGAGTCCTTTTTAGCAAGTAAGGAGATCACAAAGGGATATTTTAAAAAAGTTATAAAGATCAAAAAATAACTTGGGGAAAAACATAAATTAATTCAAAAATAGAATTAACTAATAAGTTAAAAAAGACATCAAAGTATAAAAACAAATCTGGATCTATAACAGAATGGATGTATAGTATATTAGATATTATTGAAAGGGATGTGAAAATTTGTGATAGATGCAGAAAACAAATGAAGCCAGAAATAAGTAAAAATAAAGAGCTGTAGACTTAGCCAATAACATAGACTCACCTACAGTTAAAAGAAAGTCAGATACAGCATTATACTGTGATAAAATTAAAAAATGTTTGACAAAGTGCAGATTCAGAACAAATGAAGATGTACCTCAAGAGTTCCCAAACTTTATTCAAATTAATAAATTTGTACAGTACTCAATATTAAATATTTTATAGATATCAAACTTTTCATTTTAATCACTTGCAATTAATGGTCGAAAAAGATCGAAGGACTATGGAATATGGCATTATCTTGTGCAACATTTAATATCTAAACCTGCACTAATGAAAATTAAAGCAAAAAAATGAGCATGTTTTTTTTTTCATTTTTGACATTTATGAAATAAATATATAAATTCAAAATAAGTACAAATATTGAAATCACTTTATTAAACATAAATTAAAGTGAAAAAATTAACGTGTTCAGATAGAATTAAACATCAACAAAATTACAACAATGAAAGATATTAATCAGAATTATAAAAATAAGAATACCAAATAAATTATCTTGGAAAACTAAATTTAATGAATTGGCTGCACCTAGTGATCTATCAACAATTTATCTATGTCCGGTTTTAAATTAATGAGTTGCATTTCTCAAATCTCTATGTTGTTGCTAAAGATGTTTTCGCATATGAGGCACATTGGTAAATGTTTGATAATGATAGGGCAAATACTAGCTTCAAATAGTCCAACCTGTATTATCTGCAATTCTTTTTTGGTTCAGTCATATATACTAACAAACAATTTCGACAGCCCCTGTGATAAAAAAAAACAATACATTAACAGTACTGTGTCCTCTGATTTTCTTTTTCGTAGTATTGCTCCTCAATAAATAATTATATTCAAAGTTCAAATCACAAATAAGTACATGTCACATCAAACGAACCAATTTATATAAAAGCATGACAATATAAGGCAGATAGATTCTGCTAATATCAAATTTCATCTCATCCCACCACAAACAAGTGTGGACATGCAACGGTTTTTTCATGTCTGCATTTGCTTTGATATGTTAAATAAGACAATGCGAGACATGTTTGACCTACATATATTTTCATGCATTCTTATATGTGATTCTTTTAATGACACATTTTACCTTTTCATTTGCAATTTTGGTATGCATTATGTTTTTATCAAAAAAGTGTTGTTTTTTTAAAAATTATTTTACTTCTTAATTAGGTACTTATTGAAATCACAGATATTTTGAAATAACAAATAGCAGTTGTAAGGGATTCTATTTTTGCTGTTGTCGACTCCAAATTTTTTTATTGAAACTATCGAAGCCTAGAAAGTTCAAATTGACCCCAGGGTCAACAATGACCACTTTGGGAACTCTTGATGTAAATGAAAGCATCATAGGAAATAATTGTGATAGTGAAATGCTAACTCAGTTTCTTAAAGAAATAAATATAGCAATTACATAGTTCTTTAAAATTATTCTTGCAAAAGATAGTTAACATTTTTTACATGAAATGACTTGTGATGATAGCAGAATAAAGATACAAAATTTAATATTTTCCTATATTAAGAATATTTTCAACAAAAGTTGCATAGAAAAAAGTTATTATACGAATAGTTATATTTCAAGAATACATAGAAAAAAAATAAGTAACTCTACAGTAGTTATATTTCAGGATTTTTATTGTTCTCCTACCCAAAGTCTCCTTTCCTTCCCAATTAATATATTTAGCATATTTTGCTATGATAATATAACAACACTGCTCTTTGTTTTAAAATGGAATCTTCCAAAATAATTGAAAAGTATAATCCTATTGTAGTACAAAACATTCCATGTGCTCCCGCCATAATTTTTTTTAAAATTTAAGTTTTTGAGAAATTAAAAATCAAAAACTTTAAAACGACCTTGAAATTAAAATCTTTCAAAACCTAGCATAATATTACGTATGACATGATCACTATTTCCTATGCTTGCTCTTAACTGTTATTAAAATAGGCAAAACTCTCTATTGTACCGTTTATTTATATATGGTACAAATATACGTATTGGCATTTGGTAAAAGCTAAAAAAAAAAGAGTAAACTTAATTTTTTTTTTATTAGTATAATTTATTTTCTTAAAAACGTACAGTGAAAGTTAAAATTGTCTTTCGTATTTTTTTTTATGTAATTAAAAACAAAAGTAAAAATTGGAGAGAACAAAAGACACACAAATCACTAATCTAGATAAGCTAAAATAAAAATATTTTAGCTAATTAAAGATAGCCGAAAGATTTGCTAAAAAAAGAGAACTTTGTAATTGAAAAATGAGTAAAGACTGTATAAGATTACGAACCAAAAACGCCATGATAATAACATGCGCAGAAGTTTGAAAACTGGACCTCTAGTATAAAAAGGAGGGGGCCAGTTTGATCAACATCTTGGCTTGTCTATATTTCTTTTGGCTGGTCTTGGATTAAACAATCTAAGACCACTCTATGATGAACTAATTATTCATGCGGGAGTAGGCCGGTGCTTTAGCTGACATCGTTACCGAAGATGGACACCAGAGAAGTTTTCGCGGCTAGCCTATAGAATCAGCACCAAGAACAACTTATAACCAATGGCCGAGCTTATTCTAACCCCAAAAAACTATGAATAGTAATCTACAAGCTTCGTGAACTCACTAAACTTACCGATAAGCTATGACTCATTATTATTCCCGATTGTGACTAAATTGTCGACAAACCATTCTAAAAAAAATAAGCATATAATAGGACCCCGATATACTTTCATTTTATTTGATCAAAAGACTCTCGTTGACTCAAGAACTTTCATTAATTGTGTAATTATTATTTTTTTTTTGTTAATGGATTCACGTCTGGATTAGCGTGTGTTCTCTCCAGTTTATTTAATTCGCAATTTAACTTACAAATATTTTTTAGCTTGTTAGAATAAAAGAGATTTTACTTTTATCAATCTTTTTCACTATGCGTTATTAATAATAATTATTGGTATTTATTAAATTTATTAATAATGAGTAAATAAGCAAATATTTTACCTAGCGCCGTGCTTGGAATTATATTTCATTCTAATATCAGCCTTTCAAGCTAATTGAGCACGCGCCTTTTGAGAGTGTTAAATAAATGAATACTCTCCTCTTCAATCCAAGATATAGTATTTATGCAGGAATAAAAAGAATCCTCTTATTCCTACGACTCAAATTCTTTTATATGAGCAAATCTGAAGAACTGTTGAAGAGAGCGTGAGTAGATACTCACTTTAAATTACTATTTACGATGTTTTTCTACTCACGCTCTTTTTAACAGTTCTTCAGATTTGCTCATATAAAAGAATTTGAGTCGTAGGAATAAGAGGATTCTTTTTATTCCTGCATAAATACTATATCTTGGATTGAAGAGGAGAGTATTTATTTATTTAACACTCTCAAAAGGCGCGTGCTCAATTAGCTTGAAAGGCTGATATTAGAATGAAATAAATTTATTAATATTAGTGATATTTAAAAATATAATTTACCTTTGCCAATATGTTATGAATAAGTTCCAGGAATAATAATAATTAAAAAAAAAAATTCTAGTTCACGGTGAAATCTAATACTGTCTCTTTAAAAACATTTTTCTTTTTAATTTGTGAGACGTGCTGGTGACAGATTTCAGCAGATTCTTATATGAATCCTGGTGCCCTGATCAAATACTGATTTCGTCAATAGCACAAATCGTAACAATTACTAGGTAGAGTTGATCAGGAAATATAGTTATGTTTTTTTAGAAATAGAAATACAATTTTCTTTTTTGCATAACTTGATCAACTCGCGCAGTTTATTGCATATAAAGGGCTAGCAAGATGGACAACGTTACACTATATGTATTGCCACTCAGTGCAAGCCAGAGTAGTCTGGGGATATTGGATGAGGCAGTAGATGGGGATTTTATGCACAAGCCTTCTGGCATCCATTGATTACTCTGGCTTGCATTGAGTGGCAATACGTATAATTTTGCCTGTTTTAATAACAATTAAGAGCAAGTATAAAAAATAGTGATCATGTGATGTTTATTGGCTTAAAACCAATCCCGCCTAATAGGATACTGGCGGCTATGGTTATTAAAAAACCAGACACCAAAATGTATGGGTACTGAACTGAGTTCAGATCTATATGACTATATAAGCTGATGAGCTTGGATTGAAAATATTGTGTTTTCAATTTGTCTCATAGTTTTGTATTTAAGTAGAGATAAAAAGTGGTTGCTGGAGAGTTGCATTAGATCCTAAGATCTAGCTGCAGTGCTCTCAGATCCAAAACTCCTCACTAACTAAGGCCACAAACCAGAAACTAGTCTGGGGATATTGGATGAGTAGGCACTAGATGGGAAGCCTTCTGACATCCAATGATTACTTTGGTTTGCACTGAGTGGCAATACGTGTAGAGTTTTGCTTGTTTTAATATTACATATCGCATTAGAGATTATAAATAAGCCACAGTTTGGTACTTACTTTAGTCTTCTATTTTATTTCAACTTGAGTGTAATTCAAAACTACATCTGGTAAAAATGTAAAAAAATTTTTTTTGTTTTTTGGTTGTGCATTTGACGAGTCAATTTTTTTAAAAAAAATTTAATATCTTTGGGTTTTTGATTGGATCACTTCTCATAGAAATACCACATATCTTCAAAATGGTCTAAAAAATTACTTATCTTCATGGTTTAATATTGTAGCAAAATAACATACTCAACAGCTAGATTCGTGAACTGCAACTCAATTCTCATTTTGTGTACTTGAATGATATACAAAAATTTCAAGTGATAAATCATTCTTTTTTTTTTTTTTACAAGCAATAATGCTTTGAGAAATTTTAAATTAAAAGAAACCAATAACTCTATAAAAGTGAAAATTCTCACGTTTTATAATTATCAATTGCTACCAGATCATTGAAAAGTAAATTTAAAAAAGATTAAAAAAGTGGCTCAAGCTTTTTTTTTTTGAAAAAATGGTTTTTTAAAGAATTTTTATCTAGCTGCTGGAAATATTTACAAAAAAAAAAAAAAAAAGAATAACAACATATTACACTTGCCTCTTATATGCAAAAAATCTAAAAATAAGTTTTTGAAAGTAATTACAGAGAACATGTGTGCAATATAGAAAAAAAAATTGTTACACTGTGCAAATAATAATATAGAAGACTATCCATCTGGAAATAAAATATTGAAAAAAACAATCACATTGATTTAATGAACCAGAAAATATCTGTCTGGGAATTGCATTTAGAAAAAATGGCTGATGAGTATTTGAAGAATATGCAAACAAAGTTCATTCTAAAATAATTGTCAAAATGTTGAAATTGTGAAACGAGAAATCATTGATGCTGTCTTAAGTTTGGTTAAAAAATAAATACTCACATGAACAAAGTATGAATGTTGAAAGAATACTGCTCAAACTTAGTAGCAATTTTTTTTTAAACATTATTTTTACAAAAAAAAAAAAAATATTAACTTTCTTTTGTTATATGACAAAACTTAAAAGAAAAATTTATTATTGTTAGATTTTGCTGTTATATTACTAAGCAGATAAAATATTTAAAAACTTATTACTTCTGCATTTTATAAAGTTTAGCGAAAAATTAAAAATAGACATTAATAAAGTTCACAATGCAACAATTGAGCACTATAATTATGAAACATCATAAATATATATAGTCAAAATAAGAGTCATAGATCACATGACCCTATCTCTTAAGCTTGTAAGTTATAAAACAATGAGGACTGCCAATTCCTCTACAAGCTTTGTGTTAAATGCTTAACCAGAGCCAGCACTTAAAATATCTGTCAGGAACCCCTCCCCAAACCCCTGACTATGGTTTCATGCTTTGGCACTCCTCAGAGAGGTGTCAGGGTAGGTTCCATACTATATAAAATCACTTAGAAAACAGACAATTGTTTTTGCTCTGGGGAGATACTTTTTTATTTATTGCACATTCCATCTGATTGATAAATTAATTTTACTCTGAATTACCAACAATGTTGACAAAGGTATGCTTATAAACACCAGAGGTGGATTCAATCTATTTTTTGATTCTTTGTTCAATATTTAGAGTGCTTTTTTAAGTCATAGCCTGGGGGAGAATGATTTACTCCATTTGTTTACCTATTACAAAAAAGCACTTCATTTATTTTAAAAATAATAATATATACACCAGGGGGTTTTCATTTTTCATGTTTGATTGGTTCCAGAGAAGTCACATGAATGAAGATTGAATTAAAGAACAGGAACTCAGAGAAATGATGCTAATATTTAATCTGCATTTTAACACAATGTCACTGCAATATTTACTTACGAATATTAATATGTTCAGATATGTATATATTTAGAAGCAAAAATAAAAATAAGCATAAAAGTTCAAATTTTATATGAGAAAAAAATGAATAAAACTGATTATTTAACAGTTAACATTTGCCACCTGCCCCATTCTATGCATTATCTTAAAAGAAAAAATAAAGTTAAAACATTTATTTAAAAATTGTCAAGCACTATTTTTTTTTTCTAAAAAGCCCCTTCTTTTTTAAATACTTTTATCTAACTTAGAAGTTCTGTTTCTTTGTTTGTCCATATCAAATGTTATAATTGATTTTTAATGTAATTTAGTACAAGTGCTAGGTATCAAGGACAGTGCAATTTGACACTGAAATATTAAAGAGCTGTTCAGTATCAGCAGGTCAAATTAAGTTTTCAGTAAAACTTTGAGATGGTGGGATATATATATTAAAATATAATTTCATTGAATGTTCACTAAAAAACATTTAAATAATTAAAATAGAAATAAAGGATGAACTTGACTATGCAACAAAAAAAATCCTGTAATTGATTTTTAACTAGCATGAATTTCATTTTAAAACAGGAAATATGACATTGTTTATATTTTTAGATGTAAATTTGAACATGAATAATTAAAAAGATCTGCTGCAAAATATCGGACAACTAAAAAGTAAAAAATAATATATATTCTAATGGTAATATAGGGAGCATATCAATAGCCCAAACAAGCTCTTATATGTTCCCTATATTATATATTTGTAAATACAAACTTATAAAAGCAATGTCACACAATATATGACTTTGCTTTATTATTATATTGTAATTGTAAACATTCCACGGTAAACGGTTTGACCCAGGAATCAAAGATATACAAACAGCAAGTTTTCATTCAAATAAATGTGAAAGTTGAATGATTAATAAATTTCAAATAAAAATGGTTCAGTTCAAATATAATGATGATTTATAACTTAAGTACAAGCTCTCCCAAAAGTTTTTTTTTTTTTTTTCAGTTTCAATAAAAATCAAAATAAAAAAATTAACCTGACAGATACAGAGTTTACTTTTGGAAAACATTAACACCTGATCATCATTTACAAATTATTACTGCCATCCCTGCATGTTCCCAAGTGGATTCCATGATTTCTCAGGGTTGTAAATATTACAAACATATTGGATATTAAAAGCATTATGTTTGGAATAAGTTCAAGAAACAAACACAAACTAAATGGATTAATAAAAAAAATATATTAACAATACATAAATAAAAATTGTTGTGTATATACTCGCAACTATTAATGAGTATACAAAATATGAAATATAATGGTAATAAAAATATTTTAAATGTAAGTAGGCCTTTTAATATCTATAATGATAAAATCTTATAAAGTGAAATATTATCCAGTTCAAACCATGGTATCATTCTTTTAATATATTTATGGTTGTCTTCATTAATTCCTCTAAAGATAGTAGTTGCAGCATTGATCATGTTAGATAGGATATAGTATCAGTAGGTTTTGGATTGTTCTTACAGCTCATTGTTTCTTTCTTCATGGCAATATTAAGGCAAGCACTGGCTGATTTTGGCAAACTTTAGTGATAGTTTCTGGATCTGATGGCATTTTCTGGACATTTTGGCTGATGTGGTTTTTGGTTAACTAGCCACACATGGTAGTTTTTTTGCTAGATAAAATCATACTTTGTGTTGTAAGTGAATAATTGAAAAATACTAGAAAATAGTCAGCAATATACAGCTATACAATTTATAGTGGAAAACAGTTTTAACTAGCAGTTTTTCTCCTCTGCATTGGATCACTGCAATACTGCGTCTTGCGTTGAGTCTTCAAATAAACTATGGTATCCTGGACTAGAATGCCTAGTTGCTTGTTTCAGACCTATTAAATGCTTTTAAATTAATTTGCCCTGTCTGTGTTTCTGTCACGATATCCATATTTTAGAGTTTTTAATAATGGGGAAAAAATTGTTCTTCTTTAGAACTTGAACCCACATCCTTACATTTTCCAGGAAAAATCCTTAGCAACTGTGCAACAGATATATTACTTTTGTAGAATGAAATATTGTTAATATTTTCATTTAATTCACAATTATTCTTTTGAAATATTTCATAAATATTTTGTGGAAAAAATAATAAATACATAAAAAAAGATTAGAGAATTAATTAAAAAGCCAATACATAAATATTTTTATATAACAGACGATGACAATATTTAAATTTAGAATTAATTTGTTAGAGGGCATATTTTTTTATTTTCATGTCTTATTAAATTATAATTTTTGTCAGATTTTTTTGTATTTTAATCATTTTTTAAAAATAATATTTAAGTATAACTAAAAAATAAAAAAAATATGTAAAAAAATTTTTTTAAAAAAATAATGCTTTTATATAAATAGCCAACTAAAAAGTATAAAATAACAAAGGGTAACTATAATGTAATCGGGCTTGGTCACTTAATGGCGTTGTTGGCAGTCAAAAACAATACAATGTACGATTTACGGGGCTGTGTGATTTTTAAATCGCTGTTTTTTTTTTTGGTTATTAATTTATTGATTGCTATAATTTATTTTTTTCATGCCTTTTTAATCGCTGTTTTTGGACAAATTATCATCATTCCTCCTTTTTAGTTATTAATTGATTGATTGCTAGAACTTTTTTTGCGATGTCTATTTAGCGATGTCTTTCGCTTAATTATTGCTTTCTACATAACAAAACAACTGTGTAGGGTTAGGGTTCTGTTGTTTGTAATGCTAAAATAAAAAATATCAAAATCGTAACAGTAGCCGGACAAAAGAAAAAAACTCAAACTTTTTTAAACAACAACAAACACATATAAATATCTTCTTTACTTATTAAACATGTTTATAATATGTGCTTTCTATGAAAAATCGTGTATATTTTTATTGGACAGCAGAAATACTCGGCTTCTATTTTCGGCAACTGCGGAAAAAGTTACGCGATCGCCAGACATTTTATGAACTACATGGTATTTCACGTGAAAACGAGATTTCGCACGCGAACTCGGCCGAATTGTGTTGACGTACCCTCGGCAAGCTTTTACACATTACACCTTCTCTAAATAAGGGTGTGGCCATTTGGAAAATTACTATAAAGTCAGGTTTCTTAAATTCATTACAAATACAAAGATTGTGTAATGTATATTGTAAAAATTTGACTAATCAAACTACACACACATATATATCAAACTGTGCACGAAAGATAAGTGTGTGGATTCACAGTAACTGTCGTGAAGCAGAAATAGGCCGTATTATTTCTGCGTTACGTCATCATCAACAGCCTTCTAATGTCTAAGACAAACATTAGATGTTTTCTATAGCCGTAAGTCAGGCCTTGTAAACGGCATTTGTTAGATGTTTTGGCGAGCCAGAACGCCATCAAGTGGCCAAGCCTGATTAGGTTATAAGTACCTAACAAAGTAATCTGTCTCTTGATTAATTTGATATTCTTGAAAAAGTCAGATCTTAAGAATCTAGACAAGTTATAAAACAATTGGAAATTGAAGAAATATTGTCATTTCATAAAAGCATTTAAAGCTTTTTTAATTTTTATGATTTATTTGAGCCTTAAATGTTTTTATGAAATGACAATATTCCTGCAATTTCCAATTGTTTTATAACAAATTTTAGATTCTTAATGTCTCTGATATTTTCCAAGAACGGCAAATTAACCAAGAGGCTGATTACCTTGTTATTTTGTACTTTTTATAGTCAGCTATTTACAAAAAAGTATTATTTAAAAAGTTTTTTTTTTTTTACATATTATTTTTTTTTTTATATCTATTTGATGTTCAACAATGTTTTCCAAACAACATATATATCACTAGCTATTGAAGATCTGACCTCTGCTTTCTTAACATGTTTTTCGGAAAACATTTACTTTATTCCCATCACAATATGTCATGGAAACAAATTACAGATATAATATCATGATTTGATACACAAATAAACAAAAGAGGAGGGGGGTAGTTCTTTCTCTTTCTTTATCTATGCATTAGTTAGTGTAGAAAGATGGAAAAAAAAATTGTGACATTTAAATTTTAAATATTTTTTAAAATATCAAATCCAAAATTTTAATATCATATTTAATTTTTGCCATCAAATTTACTATAAAAATGTGGGAGATTTTATTTAAAACCAAATCAAAAAAAAAAGGTAAACTAGAAAGGGTTCAAAATGTTTTAATTTTTTATAAACTACGTAATTTAAAATGCTTCCACACACCAAACTATTTTTCTTTCGTCTTTTATATTGCTAATTACCATTGTATTGTTACTCACTCATTACAAGGTAACTTTATAAAATATTTAATATGACTAAATGTGTAAACTGATTTTTCTCTTAATTTTTTAAATCAGTGCATCCAAGTGACACATATATATGCACACACACTGTAGTTATACCTTTTTTTATACAGCTTTGGAATGTAACTAATCTGGGATGCCATCAGCTTTATCTGCTTAAAAAGCAACCAAATTAATATGTACATTTTTAGAAATTTTAAAAAGAAAATTATATTTAAAAATTTTGTATTTTTTTTAATTTATTGAGAGCACTTGCCATAATACACGTTCTCAATTATAGATAGAAATTGTAAAACCATTTTAATTTAAAAAAGTTTTGATTCCGATAACTTTCTTTTTATTTTGATTGTAATCCATTTTAAAAGCCGAGACTTATTTTCTCATTTACTTAAATTTAATTAAGGTTTGAAAATAGATGAGAGCACTGATTTTGTTTTTAATTAAGTTGGAGATAGAGATTTACCCTGGGCAAAACCTTTTAATCAAAATTAGGCAGGAGATAACAATTTCATATAAAAGTTCCATATTTTTGATTGAGAGGATTCGATTCTAACTTTTACATTTGCTAATGGCAGACTGCTGATATTATGATATTTTCGATAATTGCTAAATATGGATCACCAAAGTTAGATTTTGCTGACTACTAATAGATTTTGTTAATAGTATTTGCTGCTTGTTGTGCTAAGAGAGAATTGCTTAGCTACTTACTAATAGAAGAAGTGAATACAGTAAAACATTGGAAATAGCAACCATACATCCAGAATGCAAAAATATCTACCTTGAGAAACCTTCCTAAAAGTATGCAGTGCGAAACCAATCAAGACGAATCCCCGAGCGCCACAATTGTAACATCATGAACATAACCTAAAAGCCTAGTCCAGAATTAATCCTAAATATGGCCTTCATAAACCTGACCAGATAAATGGAAATCAAAAACCGTAATGAACTCGATATACCTGAACTATGAGCACTCTGCTGGAATAAATTAGCCGGACAGAATATTATGCTTCGAAAGTAAACTGAACATTTTCATATTATAATCAAGGCTTAAAATCTCTTAGTCTAAATCTCTTTGCTTAAGTCTCAGCTTAATATAAAAAGAAATATGCACCTATAATAAATTATGTATAATCAGTTAAATATTTTTTTTATTATTATTATATGTATTGGAGTCCTAGTTTTAAGATTTTATATTTTAAATTTATTTGTCCAAGAGTATATTATGAGTTTATATTTTATACTTATTGTTTTTCTTTCTTATATCATTAATTATAGTTAAAAGCTTGGGCAGATACTATTAGTTTTCTTTTTAACTTACCTGTTCCCTATTTTTGGTTGAAAATAATTTAGTTAATTTGTTTATCTGTGTTTGCATTTACTGTAGACCATAAATCTTTTGGCGATTATGCAGTTCTGTTTTTCTTAAAGAGATTTTGCTTTCTTATGTTGCAGACTGCATAAAATCGTAATCTTTTCTCTCGTCGGAATCAACCTTAAGGCTGATTTCTTATGAGTATTTGCAAGCTTGTGACATCTCAATTATGTCTCGATGTTTACAAAGTTTTAGAGAAAGCTCGCTCTGCTTCGTTGACTTCCATACAAGATCGTTTTCTTTTTGAAATCTCTAAATAAAGGAAAGTGAAATTTGTTTAGATCAATTGCTGGCAGGAAGAAATCATAAATACCTTTAATTCTTAGGTGAGAAAACAAACTTATCTGCTGAAGTGATTAATGCCACAATACTCGTGCACTCTCAGACAGAGAAAGTTGGGAATCCATGTCAAACTTTTATACTTTGTTTGACTAATATGTTTTTTGAATTTAATAAACTTTAAAATTATTTATAACTATTTTCGGGTGACGTTTGTGTCTGTGTCCTGTCCCTCAATTGTCTGAACAATGTTAAAGATCTCTTTCTCTCCCCAGCTGGTAGCATTTATCATCATCAATCTTTTGATCACTGTAAATTAAATTTTCTATGTAATATTGATGTGATGCACTGTGACTTCTCCTTATACAGAGTCAGGAAACTCAGCAACTATGCCCAGAGAAACCTGTTAGCAGCTTTACCTTCCCTTTCCATTCCCTGCCCTATGTTTTCCCACATCTTGCTCCATCCCATTTCCACAACATAATCTTTGTCAACTCCATGGCCTTTATATCTAAATCCTCCTTATCTTTTCCCAAACTCAGTATAAAAATCAATTAACCACTTTGTTTAATCATTTTGCTTACATTTATTTTTCCACAATACCCTTTCTGCTATCAGGCATTTACATTCAATTAATAGATGACTAATATTTTCTATGCCTTCCTTACACAACTTGCAGACTAAATCACTTGCATTTTTCCATTTATGTGTATAATCCCCTGTTGCTAAAGATCCCGTTCGAACCTTAAACAGTAAACTACTTTCCTTGCTATTATTATAAATTAACTCACACCCAATATTCTATTTATTTACTATATATATTTCAACTCTTTTTACTCTCCATACTAGTTTTCCATCTCTCCAATTCCCTATTCTTTATTATGTAATGGTCAGATTAGTCTACCTCGCTAACACACTGCAGAATTCAAATGCCAAACACGAAACTGAACACTCTAGGAGGGGTTGCCTTCCAGATATCCTAGGTTCGAATCTAAAGTCTAAATTCCACAGCGCCACCTACATGATAACGCATCTGATGCTACTAATAATATATATCTTTATCGGTGCCTGGTGGTCAGGGAGAAACAAAGAGACTATCATGATATAAGTTTGGATTTGCTAACTAACGTCTATGGATGGTACAAAAGAAATTATAAAGATAGACCAAGACAGTGATATGGATCAATAAATAAAGGATCAAAATTGATTTTACAAGATTTATTAACATATCAAAAATATATATAACGCCCACTGTCTGCATATGTTAGACAGGGACGCTTACTAAAATGGTAGTTAGAACAACATTCCAGACAATTTACATTTGGAGGTTGTTAAAATACATTGTCTATACCTCAGGCTAATATAATATTACAACAATGTGCCTAAAAGAGCTTGTGAAGATGTGTGAGGCGCTGTGAGTAAATTAGAAAGAGTTTAATAACACATTTTGCAATATTAAAGCTTAATATAACATTTCTTGACTTCGAGAATAGAACGGACTAATGCTTGGTAAGCTATAAGGTGGGGACGTGACCAAGGCATTTATATTTATAAACATATAATTAAGTTAGATTGCGAGATCGGTGTTGCTAGTGAGGAATTTCTGTACAGGATGGAGGGTGTGATACTTTTAAATCACTGGAACTTTGCAAATAATAAATAAGTAAAAATTTATATAATGGATATGTGATATCAATACGGAGGGTGTCTGGCCATTAATCCGTAAGAATGTGGTGTCACAAGCAGCCGAAGTCTGGACTCGTCCAAATCTTAGCAACCGGGTGACAGCTGCGTCTTATTCCCAGGTGTGACATTTGAGTACACCCTCTGACTGGGAACCACAGAAAGTGAAAGGGGGAAACAGTCTTAGCCGTTTAAAGCCCTTTAGGAGAAGCAAAGCGGTCTCAAAACAACCAATACACCTACTATCAACACTCAACTAAAGTATACAAAAGGGATTTATTTACCTTAAGAAAATGCCTAATCAATTCCCCAAATAATTATTTAAAGAAAGTCTGCCCATTCTCGAACTCAAATTACAAGTTTGAAATTAAAGCAAAACAATATACATTTTAAAATGGGAGAATGCATATTTGTGGGGTTTTAAAAGAAAGCATAAATTTATTTACGCAATCATGCATTTGTTAAATATTTACTCATTGACCTCGCACATATTCTAATATTAGGTTAAAATCGATAACGTGGATTTTAAACTAGAAAATTATTATATACACTGAATAAGAGTAGGATAGCCTTCGAACGAGCGATTGAGATAACAAACTGGGAAACAATTTATAATTTAAAAACGCCTTAATGGCGGCACCTTGCTTTAAATAAAAGGGAATAATTCACTCGGTCAAAGATTATTCTGGCACACTATCATAATAAAAGAAAAGAAACAATTAATAAATATAAAATATTAACCCAAGGATAGAGAAATATTAATTGCATTATAGCATTTTAAAGAAAGAAACAATTGGAAGGTAAAGCAAATGGAAACAATTTAAATAACTATAGCTTATTAATTAGAGGAAATAATCACAAGAGCTCTTGGTTTAAGTTTTGAGGTTACCTCGTTAGAAGCATTTGCAGGTAGTTTCAGGTAGATTGATTGTTGGCAGCGTCCATACGACTCGGCAGCAAACTCTGGTTATAGTTCATATTTTAGCAGCAGTAGCAGTTTTAGGGTTTCCTATGTGATGGCTTCAGATGGTAAGGAGCAGCGGCCGGCCATTTCCGAGGGGAAAATAGCCTTCTTGCCGGCTCTACTCCATCATTTTGAAGATTACAATTTTAAAGGCTGGGTGCTTCATAGATATTTAAAGCGATATTTTAGAACACGGTAAATCTATTTAAAGACGAAAACTTGGCTTCAGATACTTAAGTTTGCAGGTAAGTAGCAATTAGATCATCAGAAAGTCTCAGGAAGCTTAGAATAATAGAATAAGCTTAGAATAGCCTAATCTTAAAGCCAGCTAGAATAGAATAATATATAGAACAAAAGAAAACCCTTCTATATATAGCAGATTTATACAATAAAACTGCCCTGGAGAGTTACAAAAATATTCCAAAATTTGCCATTTTATCAGCTGTAATTAAATATATCCGAATGTCCAAAGGAATTCAGCAAAATTATAATTAATTTCTATTGTTAATTTCCCTGTTGACATTTGGATTAAAACTTTGATTTAATAAAAAAAACTTTTGCTAATTAAAAAAAAACAACCTTAAGTGGACATCTGCTGTCTTACTTGATAAGCTCCTAGAACATTAATTAATTAAAGCTATTGTTTCTTACCAGTCCTCATTTATTTTAAAACAGAAAATATGTGGCGTGATTTTAAAATCTAAAAGAAAATTATTTTACTTTTAATTTTCAATATTTGAATCTATTTATGAGACGAATATAATTTTATTTTAAATCAAAAACAAATATTACGAATGCAATATATTTTGTAAATAGATTCAAACAAAATAATTTTAAATAATTTATTATTTTAACATAAGTTTTAAAATAAATATATCCCAGTGTGTGCGCAATTACAACCTATATAACCTACTTTTTAATAAATCTCTTTTATGCGTACATACACATAATTTATAACATTTTATTTATACTGGGCATAAGTTATACAATTATATATAACACGAGCGTTGTACTCATGGTTTAAAATTGGACGGGATTTTCAGCATATAAGCGCATTGCAGACACACTACGATACTCTGGGGGTTTAAACTAAGGTATGAGGACAGAAAGAGGTGAGAAAAGGTGAAATGAAGATCTGCAAAACAGCCTACTGTTTCAATTAATGCATCTATTCTTCTATCCCATTCCTTATCACTATAACACTCAACAATTCGCCTAACGCAATCATCCCACCTTTTGTACAAGTATACTGACATAATATCTTTATCCAAATCTGCAAACCGCATTACCTTTCTCACCCATCATGTTACCTGCCCTTTATTCATAACCCAATTAAATACTATTTTGGCTACTCTTTTATTATCCATTAACTGCAATGTGATGTGATGCATTGTGACTTCTCCTTATACGGAGTCAGGAATATCTCAGCACCTATGCCCAGAGAAACCACTTTATCTTCCCTTTTTATTCCCTATCCTCAGTTTTCCCATAATCTACTCCATCCCATTTCCACAACATAATCTTCATCAACTCCAGGCCTTCATATCTAAACCCCCCTTATTTTTTCCCAAACCCAGCATAAAAACCAATAACCCAATTTCTGTATAATCACTTTGTTCATATTTATTCTTTCATAACTTCATTATCTGTACCCTTTCTGCTTCCAAGCATTTACATTGAATTAACAGATGCCCAATATTTTCTATGCCTTCCTTACACAACTTGCAGACTAAATCATCCACATTTTTCCATTTACGTGTATATTCCCTTGTTCCTAAAGATCCCATTCCAGCCTTAAACAATAAACTACTTTCCTTACAATTATCATAAATTAACTTGCACGCAATGTTCAGTTTACTTCTATATATATTTAAACTCTTTTTACTCTCCATCTCTCCAACTCCCTATTCTTTATTAATGCATCTATTCCTTTATCCCATTCCTTACCATTATAGCGCTCAACAATCCTCCTAACACAATCATCCCACCTTTTGTACAAATATATTAGATATAAATTCTTTATCCAAATCTTCGGCATACCACATTATCTTTCTCACCAACCTTGTTGCTTGCCCCTTACTCGTAACCCAATTAAATACTATTTTGGCTATTCTTTTATTATCCATAAACTGCAATCTACCGAACATTTTCATTTTGCTTTTTGCATCTCTCATATAAAAACTTGACTATCCCATTTCTCCTTGAATTGCCTCCTTTGCTGTCCACATATCTGCATTTAATGCATGTCTTCCTACTTCCCTTTATACTTTTTCTAAGTAATCTAATACCCTTTTACTAACACAACACACCATTGCCATATGTTACCCCTGCTTCTGCAACTCTCTTCCATACAATTCTAACTACATCAAATTATATATGAAAATACTGTTAATTTCTTTATCATTCCCTTTCTTTTCTGTTTCATTTATCAATTTTTTCTTCTATTTATCCAAGCAATTTTTCTGATTACTTAAGATGATTCCCAAATACCACATTTAACTTTATAACCCCCAATAAAAATTCTTCATCTTCTCTTTCCCCATATTAACCATCATTATATTCGATTTTTCTTCACTAAATCTCTTTACCCACCCTTGTGCATGTCCTCAGCATAACTTCCATATCTTCTCTTCTTTCTGCACACAAAGACATAATCTGCAAAAAAATGTCCCGACAAAGTATATACTCTCTTGCCACCAATTAATGGTATCTATATCCCTCTTCCTAGACTTTCTATTTCTCTCTACATTTCACTCAAATACAACAAAAACAAAATAGTGACATAGGGCATCCTTGCCTTAATCCCATCCCATTTTTAACTTTAACTGATTCTATATCCCCTAATTGGTAAATACATTAATTATTTTCATATAATTTTCTTAATATTATTTACTAAAGCTTCATCCATTCCCAAATTTGCTAAACTTACCTATAATTTATTTCTATTTACTCTTATCATATACCTCCTCTATATCTATAAAACATATATAACAATCTACCTGAATTCCTACTCATATCCATAAGATGTGTAACTACAAATAAACTATCTCCGATACGCCTATCTGATTTAAAACCTCCTTGCATTCCCCCCACTACACTATTTTCTTCCATCCATTTTGCAACTCTTCCAGCCACCATATATAAAAAAAACTATATAAAACTGATGTTACTGCTATTGGTCTTTGATTGTTTAACTTTCTATGATCCTTACCCTTTCCTTTAAATAATAATCTTACTATTGTATTATTCCAACTACTCGGGAAAAATTCGCTTCTGTGCCATCTTATTAAAACATGACAATAGTTTTATTTTTGCCCTATGCCCTAAATTCCTTACCATCTCTGCTGCCCATCCATCTAAACTTCTTGCCTTTCCACTTTTCAATTTGTTCCCTGTCTCATTCAGTTCATTTTCTGTATATGGTTTCATATTTTCTATCCCCCTGTTCTTCATATCTAACATCTTTTCTATATCCATTACATACCCCTTCAAGATTCCCTCCAATTCTTTTCTAGAGCTATACTCTATTCCTTCATCAGCTATTTACACTATCTCCCCCCCCTCCTACATTTCTCCTTTTAATGTAATTCCAAAATTTTTTACTCCCATCTCTTCCAACAATTTACTATTCAATTTCATTCTCTCTATAATTATCTATTTTAGCTAACTTCTACTTTTCTAGGTACCTTTCCCATTTAGCATTAATATCTTTTTTACTTTTTTTGTTCTTAATAGCACCCTTCCTGCATGCTTTCCCCCCTCCTTTACACTTTTACTAACTCTCATTTTTTTATTACTTTTATTCTTCTGACTATTTTCACCTAAAACTCTATTTACCACTTTTTCTTTTCATCACACCAGTCCTTATACTCACCCACAACCAACTTTTCCATGGTTTCCTCAATTTGTATTTTATACTCTTCCAACTCATTCTTATCATTCACTCTCCATCCACATCTTTCACTATTTGTTTCTACTTTTATTTCTATTCTCCATCACATTACTAACCATTTCAATCACAAAGAAATTATGATCACTATTATATAGTCTCTCTTCATTATCAAACACCTTAATTTTCCGTACTTTATTCATTCCCTTTCTTTAACAATACATAATCTATTGTGTTGAATATATTATTTCTAGACCATGTGTATTGTCCCTCATAAATATTTGATAAATTTCCCAAGATCAAATTCACTCTCTGACAAAATTTCTTCAAAAGCTGTCCATTCTTATTATTTACATCATCAATTTCTTCAATATGCCCATTCATATCTCCTATAACCATTATTCTCTTCCCCTTTTCTTTAAAACTTTGTATATTCTTAACTAGGCATTCATATATGCTACTGTTCCACTCCATTATAGTTTGACTATCTCCAGTAGCTATATAAATTATAGCCACCATCCATTCTTGTCTTCCCAACCTTATTTCAAACCACAAACATTCTTGGCATTTAACAATATTTAAATATTTCCTCGATATAACACCTATACCACCACCCCTTTTTTCTTTTTCTTTTCTGTTTACACCCTGCCATATCACCTCTTCCAAAATAGGTTCTTCTTCTTCTCTTAGATGAGTTTCCACTACTGCTAATACCTCCAGCTCTTCATTTTCAATTGCTTTATTTAATTCCAGCCACTTTTCTGGTCTCCTACCACCGTGCATATTCAAAAACCCAATTTTAACAATTTTTTCTTTCCTAACTATTCTTTTATAAATTCTTTTGATTCTTACTTCTCCATTACATTTATAACAAACTTTCTTACCATTAATCTTACAAAACCATTCCCTCTCCTCATCTACACTTATATCTAAATCAACCATCTTTTGCTTATTTCTTATACCCCCTCTATTCGTCTTGTTTTTGATAATATTACAATCTTAACAATAGCCTAGTGGCGCCCTCAGTGATCAAAAGAAGTGAAGAATTGACCATTACAATATAAAAAATATTTTATAAAAAAACTTTGATATATTTGATTTAAAATAAAAGCCTCGAAGTGAGGGCATAAATTAATTAATTCAGCCATTAACCAACTTAAATAAGAGCATTTTTTTATAAAATATTTTGGTGCTTATTTGTATGTCCATCCACCACACTTGGTGGCATTGTTTCTGCAAAAAAAGTTAATATAACTTTACCTGACTGCTGTTTTTATTTTTCTTTAAATGAACCTTGCTATTCAATCTTTTACTTATCTCAGTGGTCAATATTTAAAATTTGTTTTCAATTATTAACTTAAAAAAAAAAAAACTTATTGTTTAAAAATTTTAAAAAAGGTAAATGAAGGATATATTTTTTTAATTTAAACTTTCATTAAATTTTATTAGCAGAGCAATTTTTATATTAAAATTTTAAATATAATATTCTACTTTTAGATCACTACTTTTTAAGAAAAGTTCTACTTTTGGCCTCCCCCACCTATACGTACTCTGCACAAAGTTTTTAAATTAGTGTTGCATTTTTTTGAGAAAGCTCACTACTCTTTTAAGCTTATACAATATGAAATAGTGTTCATTTTAAACTTTTTATCCACTTTGCTTCCATTTCATGAAGTAAAGGCATTTTATTACGATATTCTAAAATGATCAATTACTATGTGAAAAAGTTCAGAACGAAATAATGCCCTCTAAATTTATTTTATTTTTAAAAAAAGATACAATATTAACTTAATTATAAAAATGTTAATTATAGTTTTTTTTTATTATTATTAATGTTTTAATGTACAAAAATTGCACTACAAATATGTATACTATACATTCTGCATATACATGTTGAAATTGGTATATTTTGTATAGTTCTCTATTCTCAACAAATCAAATCAATTGGATATGAAAGTATTATTATAAATATATTCATCCATTATTAGTTTTTTTTTTTTACTTCTTTCACAATTTAGTCTTTGGTGCACATCTTTTAAATCTTCCTTTAAAAAGTCTACAATTATTTACGTTATTTTCTTACCAATTAATTTGAATTGTTCACTATTTACTCCCTCCCAATTTATCAATGAGCATTTCATTTTCATCTAAGCTCATAAGTTTAAATAATAATCTAAATTTTACTGCAATTAAATTATGATCCGGATGTATAATTGCACTGTTAGACAAACTGGAATTGGAAAAGTTGATTTGTAGACCTATAATAACAAGGAACAGCATTATAATGATACTAGTTGTGATATAATTTAACTTTTGATGAATCTATAATTTAAGTTTTTGTTTGTTCATTGATGACAGACATCACTGAGATAACTAAAATGCAATTGTTGTACAATTAATGGGAATTATTTATATCATATTAGTAAAATAGCCTAACCCTAACTCTTTTTTTGAAGCATTGAAAATCCATCTATTGAAAATAATAGAATATTACCTTTATGTTAGTACAAACATAGAGGTGTTGTTTTTTTTTTTATAAAAAAAAATACATATAATATTTTTAAAAATATTCTATTCTTTTATAATTTTTCAAACAAATAATTATGCTAAAAAATATTTTAATTTTTATATAAATTCTATATATTCTAGGTCTCAAGTTATTTATGTTTAATGTTCTAGACAAGGGTTAAAACTATTTCTACCATCAAGACATGTGTAAATAATTTTAGGATTTTTTTAAACTTTGACCATTATTATTAGCTATTTTCTTTACATAAATTAATTCATCTTTCAATTCTACTATTTGTTTTATTCTTAATCCATAATCTCTTATTTAATCATCCTTTCAATCTCATTTTACTTTTATATTCTGCATGCAACATTTACAAATCCCCCAGTATAAACTGGCCTACTCTCTTCCACTATATTTTATTCAATGGCACCCAGAAGATAGCATAAATTAGCAGATACCAGCTTGTTTTGTTTACAATAGTGTGTATTATATTGTCCTGAATATTTAGTACTTTTCAACACATGTAGAATAAATACATTTAAACATATACACACATATTTATGATATTACTTGATAGTAATTATAACGCGCTTCGAAAGTTCGTTGGTGAAGTTAGAACTATCAAATTTAAATATCCGGCTTAGCACTTTTGGAATGCATAAACAGATTAAGATGCTAAACAATTTATTTTTTTTAAAAAAAAAAGACAAATAATGCAGACATATATATATTTATACAATAATTAATAAATACATGTAAATATTAGTGTTGTAAATATTCATTCACTTGCTCACGTTCACAGCACATGCAGTTATACAATAATTAATAAGCACATGTAAAAGGTAATGGCTCCCTTAAAAAAAAAAAAAGGCTAATAAAACATTGTTGTTTTTTTTTATTGCTAAAAAAATGCATTTACTTTTTTTAGGTTTGGTAGGAAGTTGTTTCAAATGAAATTTATGCACTGTTTTCATTTAGACTGAAAAAAAAAAAAAAAAAGCCTCAACGAATTCAGACCATTCAATAAAGGTGTATGATTTAATAATATAAGATTTACAGAAGACAATGCAAAATAAAAAAATGGCAGCTTCCAATATTTACAATCTAAAATTTATCTTTTTTTAATTAATTTATTAATTTTAATGTCTTTATTTTCTATTTTTTTAAGTATATAAGTAAAGTAGCAGATGTGGCAGTTTCATTATTTAATCTTATATATAAAATATGGCAAATGAAATGGAAATAGGATCCAAATGATGAAGCACACTCAAAATGCTGGATATAAATATTTAATATATGTTAAATAAAAACAAGAAAAAAGAATAAAGTTGCATTTTTTAATGCAGACTTATTTAACAATGAAAAATATAGAACTTGAATTTCTCCTTATAGACAAACAATACTTTATTATAAAATTTTTGGTGACTCTTTTATAAGATTCTAATATATACGATTTCATAATTAAATGTGGGTAAAATAAAACTTTTAATCTCACAGAAACACAGCATATGTAGTAAAGCTATTACTAATTATTTAATAAACAGAAAACTTGCTCTGACCAATTAATAAAGTAATAAAATGTAGTATGTACGTGTTAAACATCGGTATTAAAAATGTCATACAGAAAAAAATGTTATAAATATTTTCCTATAAGTTTTTGTTCCAAATTTTATTAAAATAAAACATGAAAGTAGTATTGCTACTGAAAATATTGAAAACATGAGATCAAACAGGGTTTGGGCGCTAGAGAAGACAGGGACAGAGCCACTCTAGTATACATATAACTATACTATTTAATTTAAAAATTGTAGACATTAATGCATCAACAAAAATAATAAACACAAAAATATAATGTATTCAAGAAGATAATATAACAATAAATTAAGAGAAAGCAATCATGTGACTGCGCAAGATGAAAAGTGACTGAGACGATTCAAGTTGCCATTCATATTTTTCTAATTTGTTATTTAACATATTTTTTCAGACTACAGCTTATTGAAACCAGGGGAACTACTATATTCAAAATTATATAAATAAATACAGTAATTAAATTTACAAAGAACTAGATCATTATTTAATAATAATAGATTTAAAATTTTTTTTACAAATAGTTTAATAAGAAAATACTAAAATTAATTTTATTTAAATATATATATTTAAAGAGCTATGATACTGTATTAATTTCAAAACACAATAAACCCCAAAATAAAATGATTAATTTTAATAACAATTTATAACCACTTTTCAAAACAAATCCAATTTAAAAGCATTAAAAAAGTGAAAAGCTTTAGCAATAACATATGCATAATAATAATAATAATAATAAAAAGAACTTAAATTTAAGGCAAAAAAAAAGTAAATAATTAACAAATTTGAAACAACAAAATTGACTATTAATTTAAAACAATTACATACATTCATACAAAAGAAAGACTACATTATTGTAAATAAATGTTAGTATAATATTTTAGTAAATTAATATATAGATCATTACTAATAAAATGAAAAAAAAATCATTTTTTTCTCTAAAAACATCTGTACTTCATTAACTTTATTTAAACAATGCAAACTTCTCTTTATAAGAATTACAAGACTTAGCAGCAGAATATTTCGTATTTAAAATATATTGGACAATAACATATTTTTTTCTTTATTTTTTTCTGTTTTAATTCCGTATTTATTTAGGACAGTAAACCATTTCTTTTAACTTTGCAATTATTTCCTCAACTTAAAAAAAAAGATCAATTCTTGTAATAACAATCAAGTATCATTTAATATACCTGTAAAGTATTTTCACCAATTTGAAAAACTCAGAATTTTTGCAGCTGTGATCAAATATCACTTAGAATACAATTAGTGATACTAGATAGCATCAAGAGTCACAAATAAGATATTTTTGCCCTATAAAATACACTGTCAATACTTTTGAAAAAATTTAACAATTATTTTTTTAATTTATTTGTATAGCAATAGTCAAAAACCAAGTTAATATAATTTAGCTGTTGAGAACTAAATTTATATGTATGACAACTTTAAATAATCCTACCAATTTTATGATCTTTAGTAATCTCAATATCTCACATTCTAATTCTACAGGAGTTAGAAATAAGATTACTTGATATTTTCAAGCAGATTTCAGTTCAATTTTTATAAACTAAGCCTGTTTGTAAGCTAAAAACATCCATTGATTAGTCTGACTTGCACTGCTGTATGGAGAGTTTTGCCTGTGTACATCTAATCTTGGATTCTCAAAAAATTTACCCCCACCCCCCATTTATTGTCTTCAAAGTTATGTCAAATATGGAAAAAAAAAATTTTCCCTTTACTAATTTGTCTTTTTCTCCACATTCATTAATTCGTAAAACTTTTTTTATTATTATTAAAAAACAACTTATTCATAAATATTTTTTAATTTTTTTCGTGTTTTATCCAAACTCTTGGAATTCAGAAACCTTTGCTAAATTTTTTAATGCATATTTTATACTATAACAAAATGCTATAAGAACAATACAGAGAAATCATTTTATCCTATAACAGTGTGACAATTCTAGTCATTAACGATATCTAGATTAAATGTCCTTTAAATTTTTTATTTTAACATCAATTAAACTATATTTACAACAGTTAGTCAGAATTACCTGAAATATTTTAAGAACAGAATGTATAGCGCTTAAGAGACGACTGTTTTGCATTGTAATTGTTTTTCCAGACAAATTAGTTGTATTATCACTTTCGTCATCTAAATATTTAGTTAAGTAATTAAATTTTTAATAAATTATACAGAAAAAATACGATTAAAAAAAAAAAACCCATTCAATATTATATTAAAAATTTGTTACAGCCGAATTTGGACCAAATGTTTGCAGTGCGTTATATTAGACACAAAAAAATATGGTAGGCATTGATTTTAAAAAGCACTTATTTAGGTAAAATATATCTACAGAACAGCGGCTATTAAATGAACCTTACATCACAACTTGAAGCAAATATAATTTCTAAACTTCTATTGATTTAAGAAATAACTAACGTAAGTTGGTGCTCACTTTTTTTATATACATAAAACATTTAAAAATAGTACAAATTTAAATCAAAGCAGTAATAATATACTAAGAACAGAATTTAAATAAAAGATCAGCACATTATAACTATGCAGATCCGAGTTTTTACGCTCACCAATTTTATATACTCTATTCGTAATAAGACAGACACAAGTACCTCTTTATGGTGAAACAAAATAATGACAAATGTAAGCCAGTAAGCGTTACTTGCTGAATATTTAAATAATATGAAGGTACTAAAAAAAAAAGACAAGCGATTAAATGTTCCTATATATGAATACCGCGTATACTGGACCAAAATGAACGAATCAAAAGAAATGATACTAGAAATATTCACAAGGTGGCATAAATGTGGTTTTAACGTTAACATTCATTATTAAATTATAATGTTTATCTCACAAACACATGTTTAAAAATAGGCTTTCAAATTAAACAAAATTTCTAATTTATAGTTATTTTTATAACTTTGTTAAAATAGCTGGAAAAAAATAAATTCAAACCTTTCTGAAAAGTCTTCATCGAACTTTTCTTCCAACTGCCGCCGAACCTTCTTTGAAGATAGCGTGGACAAATCTCCACCTTTTAAAATTTCTGAATATAAAAGTATTTTGCTTTAACTTTTTAAGCAAATAAATGAAATACAATGAAAAAAATGCAAATAATGTCAAATGAAAATCTTAAAAGTACTTTTATATCAAAAAAACAATAATTTACCTGCAATAGCAGCTCTAATTTCTTTATCTGTCGTAGCCGCCATATTACAACAATGATCTCGCGACATTAGAGAAGAAAACGGCAAAGATGTTGTACATGTTTAAAGGTGTTGCTAAAAAGTAAAGAGTCAAAATTTTCTATGCAAATTATTGAAAATAAAATAATGAATAACTATTATAAAGATATAATTAAAAACAAACCGTGCAAATAGGATGTACATTTTTCAATTTAAATCTTATTTACATAATTGTTAGTAAGTACACTATAAGCTGGCCGGAGGACAAAATCCTAGGGGAACCAGCAACAATATCTGCTATACTAGTTGAAAAGAAGATTTTAAAAAGGTTAAAAAACATGTAAATAAGATTTAAAGTTTATTTAAGATCACAATTGTAACATATTAATGTTCTGTATAGATATGTTTGATAATATATATTACCATTTAAAAGAAGAATTTTGGGCATCGGCAATATTTTCGTTGATGTCTTAGGTATAATAGTTAAATGAATAGTAGCTAGTTGAGATAATAATTTATTACTAAAACTTGACAATTGCTCATTTAATAAAACATGTTATCCGAAAAGTTTCGTTAATTTATGCCCCCCCTCTCCCCGCTGCACAGTTTTTTTTTACTACCACTAAATTAAGAAAAGATGAAACTTTACGAAAAGGAAATTAAATATATATATATGTTTGGAAATATCTAAATATTATCAGTTTCTGTACTTACATTAGCCATATATGTAATATTAGGGTATGAGCACAGACTTTCACATGACCCACCACTCTCCACTCCATCTAATAACACTGATACACTTAAACACATATATGTTGAAAAGATAAATAATCACCAATATATGTATTTCAATATACGTATAAATAAGCCTGTCTTTCAGTTATTACATTATAGAGATGTCTGCCCATCCTTGCATGTGTATTTAATGGATTATGTCCTGTACATGTGGGGTTCAGATTGACCTTAGGTCAACATGGGTGTGACAAGAATCTCGGCCTCAGGGTGGCCTTTGAGCATTCCATCATCAGATTTTCAATTGGATGGACGGTTGAAGAGTTGGAGTGTGGAGTAGATTGAAACCTGTCCATTAAAGTATGAGGATTGTCTATCTTAATATATATCTGAGCACTTATAGTATATATGTGTAGAGATGATAATCTGGACCAACTGATGATTGCTGGTTTAGCATGAAATACGTATATTGGTGATTATTTATCTTTTCAACATATATGTGTTTAAGTGTATCAGTATTATTAGATGGAGTGGAGAGTGGTGGGTCATGTGAAAATCTGTGCTCATACCCTAATATTACATATATAGAGACACAGGTATAAATAAGCCTATCTTTCAGTTATTACATTATAGAGATGTCTGCCCATCCTTGCATATGTATTTAATGGATTATGTCCTGTACATGTGGGGTTCAGATTGACCTTAGGTCAACATGGGTGTGACAAGAATCTCGGCCTCAGGGTGGCCTTTGAGAATTCCATCATCAGATTTTCAATTGGATGGACGGTTGAAGAGTTGGAGTGTGGAGTAGATTGAAGCCTGTCCATTAAAGTGTGAGGATTGTCTATCTTAATATATATCTGAGCACTTATAGTATATATGTGTAGAGATGATAATCTGGACCAACTGATGATTGCTGGTTTAGCATGAAATACGTATATTGGTGATTATTTATCTTTTCAACATATATGTGTTTAAGTGTATCAGTATTATTAGATGGAGTGGAGAGTGGTGGGTCATGTGAAAGTCTGTGCTCATACCCTAATATTACATATATAGAGACACAGGTATAAATAAGCCTGTCTTTCAGTTATTAGCCATATATGTAAATCAATCTCATATCAAGCTTGAATGTAAAGATTAATTTTATTTTGGAGAAAGACTTGCCGGAAGTACAATTGATGGCAATGGTAGAAAAAATTGTAATACGATTTTTACATTTAAAAATACATTTAAATGTGATAAAAGTCAGATCATTTCTTACACCTTTTTATAAAATAGTTTTTCTCATTCAAAACTTGAGAAAGACAATTGCATCTTGTGTTATGCACAATTTGATGATGTCGCAATGATGTCGCAATGTTTATTGATATTTAAATAATAAATTATTTTATTGATAATGCATATTACCATTGTCGTGACTTTTAAACAATAAATTAATTTGAAGAAAGCGGTAAGATAAAATTAAATAGTAAAATAATTTTTTTATATTCTATCAAATCTGCCATTCCCTAAATCGTGTTTTCTGGTATCTTAAGCCAAATGACCCTGCATGTTATCTAATATATTTCCTATAATTTCTCTACTTTAAATTTAGATATGCACAGTTTATTTTTTGAAAAGAATACTTATATTTAAATTATTTTTTCTCTAATAATAATATTTCACGAATGTAGCAATGGTCAATTATGAATGTGCATGATATAAAAAAAATAAGAACATTTCATTAACCTAAAATATATCTCTACTATTTGACTTTGTAATCTCAATACCAAACAGTATTGTCATAGTAATTTTTAAATTATGCAAAATTAGTAAAACAATAACAA
The DNA here is from genome assembly GCA_028023455.1 of Epiperipatus broadwayi. Classification (NCBI taxonomy): domain Eukaryota; kingdom Metazoa; phylum Onychophora; class Udeonychophora; order Euonychophora; family Peripatidae; genus Epiperipatus; species Epiperipatus broadwayi. Next base: position 246,952 of record JAQFVV010000641.1, read on the forward strand.
ATGGGAAAATTAAAATATAACTTATGCCTATTAAATTTAATCATATATTTTGTAGCATGAATTAATATAGAAAAAGAATAATGTAAAACATATATATATCTTTTTTTTTCTAAATCATTTGCGATTAAAAATACTTATACTTGTAATCACATGTTCAGTCCTAACAATAATATTTTGAAAACAGCAATGTTAATATTGTTTATTAAATAATAGACAGTTGAAACAATTATGTTTTTAATTATATGTTGGTCATATCCAAAAGGCATTCCATAAGTCACAAGTAGGAAATTAATGTGCCAATAATTATGATTCTTGAGGCAATTAACTCTTGAATCCAATCATGATTAGAATCTCCATTCAGAGGCAGACTAAGCGCCCGCATAGGGTCCTGAAATACTAAGGGGCCCCGAGGTCTTGAAATGTCTAAGATTCGAGGAAAATTATGTTTGTTTGTATACAATCAACCCTCCTATAAAGTGATATTATTTAAGCTTTTGTAGGGAATTTATTTGAGTTTTAGCAGGTTTTAACTTTCAACTGGACATCAGGGGATGAAACTAGTATAGCATAGATAGGTCAAAATTAAGTAAATATATATATTTTTTAATTACACAAAAAATTCGATCTCTCTCAAAATAATAATTTGATTTCAATTTAAATACTCTGTTTTTGAAAAAATTATCATAAATAAATTTTGCTGTTTTCCCAAAGCTGATTTATCTCCACTGAAATGGTATATTCCTGACCTCATACATTTCATCTATTTTTCCCCCTTGCTCCATCTGTGCCAGATTTACACCCTGTATGAGTAAATGTATATAAGCGTCAACACAGTTATATATATATCATCTCACAGATATATGTGAATAAACAGCCGTACTATCATAGGTTTATATATATTACAGCATGTATATTTTATTTAAAATCAAATCTTTTAAATTATATATTTTATTTTGTTAAATGAGTCAATTTCTTATATTAAAAATCACATGTATATATGTAAAGTTCACATATTACCAAGGTACATATATAACGAAATATTACTTAAAAGTTTCTAATAATTCTTAATTTTAAATTTAAATAGTTATAAACAAAATTGATGCTATCGCTCACCTGTGTCAATATAGCGTGTTAGTGAAGTTTTAAATCTTATTTTTGCGATAATATTCTTCTAAAATGTATTTTATAGTAAACAAAATCTATTGAAGTGACACGATTATCAAGTCTTTGGGGAATTGAGACGGCCAAAGTTAAATTAAAAATATCAGGTTTAAAATTTAAACAAAAGTTTAAATCAATTTTCATTTCAATAAACATTTATTTACTAAATACTATGATTATACAGATATCATTTTTGTTATAGATGGAAGCCATGGAAATTTCTTTGATTATTGTTCCGTGGAAATGAGGAATTGTTGCACATCAAACTGGATCGTTTTCAGTCTTAGCTTATTGATCATTTTGTTTCCATAATTGTTTGAATATGGGTAGTAGTGAGTTATCTCTTTGTGAGTTGGGAATTAATTTCTTTTTTTTTGTGGATGTCCAGAAGATTCCACGTGTCTTCTACAATGCAGCATGGTCTGATTGTCTCATCTCTTTGTTTAATCTTGTTGATAATATGGTGGCAGACCTGTTTAGCATCAGGAGTTGGGTATTCTAAGCTAAGTTTGCAGCATATTGTCCAGAGCGCAAACGTGTAGAATATGGAGAGCCGAATCTATGCGACAGTTTTTGTAGCCATACGTCGCCAGATTGAGGTGATTGTTTGGAAGTTTATTTCACTCTTGCATAGTTGGCAAAGCGGGTCGATGCTGGAGTAACCTCTTTTGTATGTTAGAAACCAAGTGGTGGATAATGCATCTAGATTTATTTTGATGGTGAAATCCAAGAATTTTGCTTCCAAACTCCACCTTTTGAATTTGTTTATGAGATTTTTGTTCGTTAAATTCAGCTTGCCATAAGGTGATTGGATCTGTGGATGAAATGTTGTAGGTATCCCAATATTTAATTTTGCTGGTAGCCATGGCATTGTGAGGATTGTGATGCTGCTTAACGAGGCTATCCAGTGTTGTGATCCAGTCTGCCTTGGAGGGTGGCGGTCGATCGGTGGGTTGCACAACTATGGGAACTTCTATGTTTGCAATGTCCTTTGAGAGTCTACTGAGTATGTTATAGCATTTTTGAAAGTAGGTTGTATTTAATGGAGTGTAGGGATATGTTGTTTAACTGTCGAGGATGCTGCATTCTGGCAAGGCTAATGGCGACTGTTTTCCCACACCAAAAGAGCCTAGAGCAAAGTGAGTTGATCCTCCCTCAAACTGTAGCTGGTTTGTTGATCGGGAGATAGTAGTTCATCTTGGGGAACAGGATTATATTTAGCAATGTTACCTTGCCATGGAATGAAAAATAAACTTCGGACAAGGATGCTGTTAGTTTGTTTGCCGAATCAATTATGTTGTTTTGTACTTCCCTTGCCATTACCAGAGGAGGGTTTGTGGAAAGGGAGTCCAAGGAAGTTCTGAGGCTCTCCAGAGAAGTAAGTGGAAATCTTTTTCTCTGTGGCAATTTTCCAGGCCAAAGATTTTGCAAGGTTAAATTTCAGTTTGAATTTTGCTGTATAGTGATCCAAAATTGTGTTTAGTAGTCCAAGGTATTTTTGTGAGGGAAGTATGTCGTCCATGAAGGCAAGAACTCCTATTTCTCTGTTTAGGCTTGGGACAAAGACTCCAGTCAGGTGTTTTCCTATTTCTTTCAACAAAGGATTTATATATATAATGAACAGGAGGGGGCTTAGTGGGGAGTCTTGAGGAATGGATAGGCATGGTTTGAAACTACTTGTGGTTCTACCATTTAATGAGATGCAGATCTGGCGGTTTCTGAGCAGATTTGAAATAATCTGAATGTAAGCTTTGGGAGTGTGGTTTTCTGCCAGAATCTGGAGGAGGATGTCTGTTCTTACGGAGTCAAACGCTGCAGCTATATCTACGCTGCAGCTATATCTGGCTGTACGGCTATGGGTTTAGTTCTCCTGTGAGTGTGTAGGTAATCTACCAGCATCTTAAAGTAGGACATTGTAGTGGAAGATCCCTTCCTTGCATATTGACTTTTGGAGATATGATTGAGATTGGTTTCCTGTATAACATCTTTTATTGTGGATTCGATGACTTTGACCATTAGCAGACTCATCGAGATGGGCCGGAGGCTGGAGAATTCTGAGGGGGGTTTGTGTTTTTTAAAAAAGGAACCATTGCAATCAGGTATAATTCTGGGATGTTTCTATTTCCATGGGCAAGGTAATTAGCCATTTTTGTAATTATTGGGATTAAGAATTGACTGAGATGCAGAGAATGAATCTTGGAATTCAATGGATACCTGGGTGTGTGCGATCTGGTAGGGATTCAATTTTATTTTTGATTGTATGCTCTGAGATAATGTGGGAGTTGTTATCTTCAGTGCTATACCATATCTTGGGGGGTGGTTCAGCTACTTGGTGCAGTTGTTCTTGAAAATATTGTTTTATTCCGTTAATCATTTGTGGTCCGATCAATGATTTTCTGTCTGGTGAATCATGGATGGTATGTTTTTCTTGTTATAGGGTCCCAGGGCCCAATGGATATCCCCACGAGTCCTGCAGTTCTGGGCATCGATATATCTGCTGGCTCTTGGTGGCCAGATACTCAGCCAATTTTTTTTGCTGAGTTCTGTATTTAAGTTTTAGGTTGGTGATTCGACATATGTTGTCTACAGTACTACGGATTTTGGATAATTCTGCATTAATGTCTTCAAGATCATTTAGAAGTCTTATGGGGCCTTTTAGTTTAAGGGTATAGTTGTTTATGATAGCCTGTAGAACCTCAGTGAATGAGAACCATGCCTGTTCTATCTATTGAGAGTGTATGAATGTTTATTTTGAAAAACTAGATATATGATTCAGAAATTATCGCTTCTGATGCCGATGACCAGGTTACCATTCTCAGGGTTTGGGGACCGCAATCACCAGATGAAGGTGAGACATCAGAATGGACTTGCAGAATTTGTGCGAGATGTTCTGAGAAGTTAACTGCCTGTAGGATGGCTTGCATTTGGAAATGAATCTCTGGGGAATAGTAGAACAGATCGATCAGTGATCTTGTATTTTTTGTGTAGTATGAAAATGCTTCAGGAGGGAGGAAGCCCATACCACACATTAGCTTTTTTGAGAGGATGTGAAGGTACTTGGAATTGAATTCATTGTATCTGATGTTAAAGTCGCCATGCAATACTAATGGCGAGGAGCTTGACCTTAAGACCATGTTAATCGTGTGGATGTGGAGGAATGTATTTACAGAATTTTAGGTGTAAATGAAGGCTAAGCTGAGCATGAATCCATTATAGTCCACCATGGCAATTATAATATTGCTATCAATATATAGAATTTTGAAGTATGATGGTGGGATGTTTTGTTTATAATTATTCCAACTTCGCCTGAAGCTGATGTTGCAATGGATAGTTTGGTGTAGCCAAATTGTTTTAGGAGTTGAGTGATCATGAAGTTTGAATTTGTGTGTACTTTTGTTTCTGCCATGAGAAAGATTTGAAGGGATTGTCGCTCTACCCATTTTTTAATAGCATAAACCCTTTGAATTGAGTTCAGGTCTCGAACGTTTGCACTGATAATTTTTATCACCATAATGCTGTTTTGTTTGTGTGGAAATAATGTATATTTATCCAAAAGGTTTTAAGATGGTCATTGTTTTGTAAGGTTGTTTCTTTGAAGTGAGATGTCCAGTGAGATAGGGTCACTTCTGACTCATATAGATTAAATTCTTCACTTAAATTGATTTCATCATAGTCCCCTTTGTTGTTAGATTGCATTGCTTTTTCTATGGTTATTTGTGTGTCTATTTGTAGTTGAGTAACCTCATTTTCTACTTGTATAGTGTTTAATAGGGTTAGTGGACCTCCTTTTGTTTCCATTTTCAATCTGTGCTGTCGTACAGCAGTGGTGATGTTATTGTTGAATACTTCATCATCTGAGCTCACTCCACTGGATTGTCCTTGCTTCTTCTTTTGACGTTTCCTTTTTTTGTTTTTGGATTTGCTGCTTTACATTCTGTATTGTTTTGGTTTGGGCTACTGTAGTTTTGACACTCAGTTAGTGTGCTCTCTGGTTCATTGTCGTTATCATCATTTGATTCGCTCAGGTTGGTTATATCCACTGCATCCATTTGTCTTTTGTCTGTAATTACTTGTTGACTATATTCCAGTGTTGTTGTTATCCCTTTTGTTATTGGCTCTATGTTGTTTTTAATGGGAGCTTGTTCCTCAGAAGGGTATTTTCCGTTCAATGAATTGTTGGATGCTTGGGTGCAGAGCATCTTGGATTGGCTGTTTGGCTTGTGGATTTGATTGGGGAGGACTGTTTCGCTTGGGAACAAGTCCAAAATGTGCTGATGAACATTTGTACTAATTGTATTGGTTTTAATTTCTTGTCGATATTTCTGCATTATGCTTGATTGCTTGGTTTCGGCTGATGAAGCTTCTAGTTGGATAAGGTTTGTTGTTGTGTTTTTATCTATGGTTGTATTTAGTTAAGCATGTTTGTGAGGTTTCATGTAGCAGCTGTGGATTTTGCCTTTCATTACTCCACATGTCTTACAGATTCTAGCTGGGCAGTCTTTGATCAGGTGTGTACATTATTGGCAGAAGAAACATTCAGGAGCTACACCACGGAATGATAAGACCATAGGTGACCCACATGAATGGACTACTGTAGGGATGTCAGATGGGTTTACTCCCTGTTTTAGTGTTAATGTGAATGATGCTGTGTTTGTGAAAATTTGGTTTTGTGAAATTGCGATCATTACAATATTGAAACATTAGTTTTCCGTATTTTTCTAACATGGTTTGAAGTTCTGTTTCATTGAAGCCCAATAAGCTGTTTTCTTATCACTCCTTGGAGTATAGCTGGCCTGTTGTTATCTATATAAATTATGAATTTTCCATCTATGGTTTTTATAGTATTTTTAAATGTGTTTTTGTCTCCCCATGTTTTGAATTTGGCTGTGATGTATCTGTCGTTTGGATGAGTAAGAATTCTGTTTAATCCCGACCCTATCTGTTTTTCTGCAATCATTGTTGAAAATCTCTTAGTTGGGAATTTGAACAGGCTTCCATTATAGTTAGTAATGGCTAATATTAGTGTTTTGTCACTCGTGTAGTTTGAGAAGGATCTCAAACTAATCTGGTACAGAGTTATTAAATTTTGTGTGAATTTTAAGATAGATTTCATCATTGAATTGCAATTGAATTATGTTTTTATCTATATTTGTGCTGTGAGTATCTTCTTCAGCATCAAAATCGATTATTCTTAAGAACGAATTTTCATCGGGTATATTATTAGGTTCTGTCTCGGCTGTATTAAAGGTTTTATTGGATAGTGTTTTGGCATATGATTGAATTTTTTTACTCTGTATTTGGTTTTTGGCTACTGTTATAACTTAGTTTGTAACTTTGTGAGTTGGATTCAGTTGTTTTAGCTTGAGTATTGCTGTTTAGCAGGGTGTTAGTTGGACCGTGATTATTATGTTGCGAAGTTATGGTAGAATTTGTACTTTTAAAATTTGAGTTAATACTGTCATCATTTGTTTTATATTTGGAATTTTGGTTTGAAATTTCATGGTAATTTTAAGTTCGGTTCTATTGATTTTAACTCTGCAGGTTTTATTTCTCTAAAATCATTACTTTTTTTTATTACAGATTTGTGGTTATATCCAAAATTCAAATTTGTGCCCTCTTGCGATTTTTTGGGATCGTGTAGCTCTCTGCCTTCGGGACAGCTTACCTCACTATTTGATCAAGTTTTTTGAAAATTTAAACATTGGTAATAGTCATTTTTGAATTCTACATCTGATTCTGTATTTGTTGAATTTTTTAACATTTGGGATAACTTTGTTATAAATTGGAATGTGGTCGTTTTGACTGCATTTATCGGTCTCTGGTGGATTTTTAATTTCGATTTTGCCGTAAATCCCGACCGTTTTTAATTTAGTTTTTGTTATATTAATTTCTGCTTTTCCTGTTATAGAATTATATTTAGTTAGATGATCATTATTTGGGATATATATACTTGAATTATCATAAGTTTGAGCTTTTGTAACGCTAATTTTATCAACGGTCAGCGAATTATTTTTTTTAAACCGTGATACGTTATTCTTTTTTACGTTATCACTGTAAGTTTCAGCTTTGTTTTTAACTATTTGGGACTCAGTATTTTCTGTTATGCGATTAGATTTTGTTTGTTGATTAGAATTTGAATTATTTACACATGAATTCCAATTGTTTTGTGCTTTTACTGTGCCTTTACTATCTATTGGACCTACTTTTGTGCTTTTAGTGTTAAGCTTGCTGTTCCGCTATCTGATAACGTTGTGCAGGTATCGGCTTGAGAATTTGTCCTGCCAATGGCAGATTTAGGGCGATTACACCCATTCATGACTCAAAACTAAGAAAATGGTCACTTACTCAGTACTTTGGGTTCAATCATCTGCTCCAGCTCCCCAGCAACTCGGTAATTTTGGTATTTTCTTTGCACACCAATTGCAGTAGTCTGAACGCTTTTGTAAACCAGAACTCTCCTGTAAATCAATTTTGTAATTTAATTAAAACATCTTAACAACATCATCATTAAAAATATATATTTTTAGTAGGCATTGTTTGCAAGGCTAAAAGCTTTTCAATTTTTTAACAAAAAAAAAAAACTTTCTTCACAGCAAAAAAATGAAGAGACAACAAAGTGGGGCAGAAAAGTGAAAAAAGTTTTAAAAAAATCTGAAAATTGCTGAAAGCCAAAGAAATTCATTGCATAAATTTTTAAAACTTAGTACAAAAAAAGAGTTGCCATCGACATTTATCTTATGGTATGAAATTTTTTATTACTTTTCTTTTTTGTTAATTACTTAATGAGAGTTTTCTTGAAATTTTTTTTCTAACTTGAGTTTGAGGGCCCCAAAATTTTTACCGCTTAGAGCCCCCACTTGGCTTGATACCCTCTGTGTCCTTTCTGGTCCATTAGTAGATTAATGTTTAAGGCCCAGAGAAATCAAGAGAGGAAAGGAATGAGCATTCTGTAAATTCCAGAGCAGCTTAGGATCAGCTACAGGTTACTCAGATATTATTATAATTTTTTAAGCTTGTAGACTAATTTTGCATTAAAGAGTAACTTCTATTGATTTATTTATTGTTTCTAATAGTTTATGGCATTAAGCTGTTTTTTTTGCTTGGTTAACCAGATATCTGAAAGGGTATGCACAGATTAGTTTTCTACCACAGATGTATTAAAATGAAAATTACATTTTACTAGCACAACATTTTTATAATATTGCTCCTGACTTTTATTAACATAGACTAATAAAAGGCAGATAAATAGAAAGTAAATTATTTTAACACAGTTTGATGAAGGAAGTTTTAATTGGAAATAAATTTTTCTGTTATAGTTACAAGTTAATAAGATCAAAATTTGGGGTGTTCAAATGATCTTAAGTTGAAATTAAAATGTGGAAAGATTATTACAAAAAAAAAATGATACTTTTATATACATATATATTTGCAGTAAAACTACAATTTAGAATTTCCATTAATCTAAGAAAATGCCATTGATCACACAGAGTAGTATAAGTGAATTTAATGTCAATGTTCCCAATGATTAGCCATTTCATAGTAATTATATGGAAAGGTTCTTGATAAATAAAATAATGAGTAAACAGACCAAGGTATATCACTGCTTTGCTTAATTGGAAAAAAAGTTATAGTTAATCAAAAAAATCTTTTACTGTGCAACAATCAATTTTGTCCCATCATATATTTCTTGGAGAACTGTGCTTCAACTTTTTTTCATAGTGATTAATTTGAGGAATTGCTGGAACAAATTAACTCCAGAATTGTCCAACTTTGACATCATTTATAAAGATGCAATTTGGAAGATTTGACTTATGAATATGTTCTAGAGCAGACACAGTAGTTTGAGAATCCCAAATCAGGAATTTCACTTTCTTCTCAAAGATAAGTACATTTCTTCTCTTGAAAGTAGAGAGCTAACTGCTAATATAACTTGTAGATAATCAGTACATCATTGGATTGCAGATGATCATCTGTGCAATCTGCAAATGTAAAGATTATATTGTACAATCACATCATATAAAAAATAAAAAGAGATATTTTTTCATGAAGATGGAGAACATGATAAGGCCAGAAGAAGCAAAAATATCCAATCTGCATCAGGCAGGCAGAAAATGCTCATATAAATTGCATCATGCTAAAACTCTTTCATTTAACAATTGTCTCACAATAGAGATAGACATTGGTCCAGGAATTTTTCGTTAAGAAAAACATGGAACTGTTTAAAAAGAAATTCTCACCAAAGACTGGGAAAATAATCTGAGGACCCATATATTAATGAAAAAATCTTTTTGATCTAGGGATAAGTGCACATTCTTCCAATGAAGTTTTATAATAAATTCATTTTTTTTAGTGACAACAGAATATCCAAATTGAGCTGAGATTAGTTTAAACATCATGCATTTCCCTGAGCATAACCAGAGAAATCATTTTTAAAGCTGACTACAAAAGAGTTTGAATTGGTTCAGTTATGATACCAATGTAAAAAAATATTGCTTAGAGATGATCCATCACGAATTACATGCATACCCAGAAAAATATCTCATAGACACACAAAAAAACATTGTTGCTATTGTACGTGAGATATGGAAGAGAAAAAGAGTAATCTCATGTTTTTATTCTTTATCAGGCATACAAAAAGAAAATAAGATTCAACCTGCATTTGATAGATAGAAAATGTTCAGACATATTGAAATCATATATGGTAAACCCTCATATTTAGCTATGCTCATATAATAGAAATAGCAGTTGAGGAATCCTCATATTAAGAAAAACGTGATTTTTTAATGAGAAAAAGTGAAATTCTTAAAAACTGAGAAGACATTCTAAGGATCAAGACCCAACATTTATCAATAAGATTGTTATCAATTGGATTAAGCATGATCCAGAACTATCAAGTTTTAAAATGAACTTTGCAAGATTGACTTTATAGGCATTGAGTTGTTAAATACCAAAAGTTGTACTAAAGTCACTAATTTGATCCATGAAGGCTGCCCCATTTCTGTATTCACTAGTCTGCTTAAATGAGGACAAGACAGCTGCTTGCCTGGAACAAGCCCTAGACAGAAAGGAGTTCATGGAATCAAGTCAATGTCAACATAACTCTGATTATGACAATCCTGGCCTATACTTTCCTGATGGACCAAAACATGCACCAAGAGAATCCCATCAGTTTGCTGAAGTAGTTATATGTATTCTGTTATGTCTATATGCAGAAAAGCACTGATAAACATATAAACAAAAGTGAATTGTCAAATAATTCATTTAAAAGACATTTTTAAATTTCTGTATTTAATTTACATTATAATAGTTAAGAGCGACCTTTGACGGTCATACATATATAAAGGGAATATTATTTTTAAATAATTTATTAAGACAAGAAAAAAATAAAATGACATTTTTAAAAATCTATATTTTGAAAAAGCAATAATTTTGCTTGGATAAAATTATAATAAACAAATAAAAAAGTAAAGGATTAATAGACAATTTTATAATCTAAATTTAAAGGCATCAATAATTAATCAAAATAATTAATCAAAATAGTTACGATTGAAAACTTTTTTTTTTAAAGTAAACTTTAAACAGTAATGAGAAAATTATTGACTGACATATATATATATTATAAACTTATTTGTGAATTTTATATATTCTTAATGCATTTTAACCAAGGAATTAATTATGGAAAGTATATTTTGAATAACTTTTATTATTGTTTCAAATATGTAAATGTCAGTATGTGCATATATGACTAAATGCACACACATACATATTAAATTTGTCATATAAAAAGGAAAATGAGTTTTTGCTATTATCAAATATAATAAAAAATGAAATTCATTTATATAATTAATTATTGTATTGCACATATATGCACAGATTATATAAATGGGTTTTGAGTAAACCTATTGGGACATATATAAATCCATGTGTTTTGTGTCATTTGAAAGTGACAACTAAAAATGTTTATTTTGTAACAAGTCAAATATGTTCAGAAATTACATGGTATATAGACCAATGCTTGTCAAATATTACACTTGTAAATGTTAATTATTATTAAATGTCAATTCAGACATGTTCATTTTATATCAAGCTACATGCCTGTGTGCTGAATGGGTTTTAAGTAAACCTAGTGGAATATATATGTAAACCACTGTAATAAAATGAATTTTGTATATTAATCATGTAAATCAAAATGTGACAGTTTTATTGATCAAAATCAGAAGGCTTTTGTGTATAGCCATATTCTAAAGACCTTAATTTCATTTTTTATTAATTATTATCTAATAAACTTGTATTCATTTGTTAAAAATTGTATCGCTTCATTTCTTGGTCACCATAACAGTTATAGAGCCTGTCTTCTTCTGAGCTAGATTCGTGCATAATGGTCTTAATATATTAAATGGGTTTGCATATTAGTGCTTAAGGGGCATCCAGTATGATTGATATATCTTGGTTGGCAGTGAGATTATATTCTTTAAAGCCCATGCACTACATTTTATTTTAGTTTACTTTTATTAGAAATTAAGTTTATTGTTGGCCAGTACATTAATGTACTAAGTGGCCAGAGCATTGATAATGATCAGCATGTTTTAAAATCCCAGCATTATTCTTTAGATTTTTCTGGTTATATATTCTGATGGATTAGCATTTCAGTGGTGCTTCCAAATTAATGGTTTCAAATAGTTGCCCCAAGCTGGCAAAATAGCTTAATAGTTAGCTGGTCTATGAGAGACTATTTCAAATCCAGTCACCAGATTGACTGTTGATTTATATTTTGTATTGTTCAAATCCAGTCACAAGATTAACTGATGATTTATTTTGAGTGCTGATCATTCATTGACGATGAATGGTATTACTTTTGAGTATTATGTAATTTACTTCTTGATAATGCTGTTTGATGTATGGTTAATGATACTTACGGTTACTCTAAGGAGTTAACTGGCTGATCTCTTCAGGTTGCTCATGCTCTCTTAATATATAAAACTGCTTATATATCTTGGACAGAGTGGCAAGATTAGTTATACAACTTAATAGCAGATACCAAATGCAGATAATTCAGGTTTATGCCCCAACAAGTTCTCATAGTAATGAAGTAGTAGAAGATTTTTATATGGATCTACAAAAGGCTTTTGATCAGAGTAAACAACATTTTAAAATTCCTATGGGAGATTTAAATGCTAGAATTGGTAAACAAATGAAAGTTGAAAGTGGTGTAGGTAATTTTGGTTATGGTAATAGAAATGAGAGAGGACATAGACTTGTGGAGTTTGCAGGAAAAAAAACTTTATGTTATGAATTCTTTTTTTTTTGAGAAAAATGTTAAAAGGAAATGGATATGGAAGCATCCAAATGAAGGTGCAGCAGAATTGGATTATATTTTGACTAACAGAAAATACATATTTCAAGATTGTAATATTCTTAATAAATTTAACACAGGAAGTAATCATCAATTAGTAAGATGTAAGATATGTGTTAATGCAAAACTATAGAGACAAAAATTATTAAGAAAAACAATGTTATAATCCTCTCAGAAGTGGACTATTCCAGATGCCTCCTTATCTGATCAGATTAAGCATCGTTTGCTACAGGCCAATAGGCTGATGTATAGATAAAAACATAGCCAGTGATTATTATAGCCCAATAAGCAATGATGCTTGCTGAATCCGAAGGTTTTCAATAAGGTCAGGGATCTGGCTATAAATAGTCAGCCTTTTGTGAGAATCAGGGAAGAATGTCTGTCAAACCTGAAAGACTGTTCGCATTCTCCCAGGGAAGCTCTGCTAACCTGAACAGCAGCAAGTATTCCCATTGATAGCACTACGCTATTTAATCTACGCAGGTAGGCAAGTCCCACAGAGACCGGACGCTGCTAAGACTACTGTTGGCACGAGGCAAGCTGTCTTGTACAGCTGGAATAGCCATATACCCTACCCATGAGGCAAGCTATCAGGTGTAGCTGGAAACGGTAGGCGGAACCCAGAGAGTACGTTAAGCTACCATATTCAACATTGTAAATATTCTCTTGTGTATATACTGTTTATTGTATTATATATATATTTGTAGATCTAATAAATATATTAATTGTAATACTTGTCTTAGTATTATTTTCTGTAGGTTGGGTCTGTAATCCAGACCAAACATTTGGTGCAGTCAGACAAAAGATTTTTTTTTCCCCACGGCTGGAAAAAGAAAAACTTGGAAATGTAAATACGCGAGTGTGCACTTATATAGACACTTGTAAGTTACGATCTGTGATTATTAAATCACACTTAAATACTGTCCAAGTAAAATACATGAATACTTATTTACTAAACAGTGATTATTAAAATTCACTTATTTCTGGCAAAATAAAAAGTAAAATATGCGAATAAGCAAGCATAGACATTCACTGTATTTACTAAACAGCCATTGTCAAAATCACTTATTTCTGGTAGGAAAAATAAAGGGATCACAAACGCGATTGGTGGTTCATAAACCAATCAAAATTGGCCTTTCTAAAAAAAGACAGAAGCTCGCCCTAGCGGAGTAAAAAGTCTGTCAAAAATAACCATATCGAGTGGTTACTCGCAAATATATGAAATAAATATTTTTTCACATTATAACAGAGGAAAATAAAAAAATGGCTAATATAATTGGCTCGATGGAAGTTTTTGACCAGGATTCCATGAGAACTGGGCAAGCTACAAAGAGCGCCTGATTTTTTATATGTAGGCTAATCAGATTAAAAAGTCAAATAAAATTAGCAACACTGATGACAATAATCGGGTCGCAGATGTATAATAGTTTAAAATCTCAAATTGGGTCAGAAACGCTGGGCAACTTGAATTTTGAGAAGACGTTAGCGATTCTCACAGAATATTTTTTCGCCAAACCGCTAACAATAATCCAGAGATATTATTTCAATCTCTATTCACGCGGAGAGCAAAAAAGCTAGAGAATTTGCAATGCGAATCTGGGCATTAGCACTTATGCAATTTTAAAGAGTTCTTAAATGAAGCACTACGCGATCATTTCATTTGTGGGATGAACGATCATAATTTAAGACTCAAACTATTAATGACACTGGATATAGACTTTGAAAAGGCTGTAGCTCAAGCCATGCTGGAAGAATCTATAGCGTGTCAAGCAAGGCCATTAAAAAATATAAATTTTACCGTTCAAAAAAGTTGAACAGAAGACTGAGTCTGACAAGCATTCAGTTAGTTCAACAACAACAATGAGTGTTAAGCATTGTTATAGGTGCGATGAACCGATGCATGTGCAAACAGAATGGCCACACCTCCATACTGTGTGCTCATTTTGCAAGCAAGTCGGTCATATAAGAGCTGCATGTCTAAGCTTAAAAAGACAAATAGCCAATATGAGAATGGAAAAACCCATTCCAAAAAACGACAAGGGCAACTATAAGAAAGATAAACAAGTTACTAGTATAAATCACATTAAGGACGATCAGTCTGGATTTATACATAGTATTATGATTAATGATACGCCAGTGAGAAAGGAACTAGACACAGGGTCTGCAGTGTTTATTGTTTCAAAAAAACTTTGGTTATCATTAATAAATATAATTGGCATCCTAGCACTAGGACTATAACAGATTATCAGGTTAAAAAAATAAAACTCTTGGATCGGACAGTTAAAATTACCATGCCTAAAAAAACTAGACACCTACTACTGGTAGTGGCCACAGGTGATCACAGCAACTTTTTAGGCCATGACTGGTTCAGTCATTTAGACTTTGCTGTGACAAAGGTGAACCAGATCACAACATTAACTAAATTAAAACCTGATTACTCAGAAGTCAACAAAAAGCTGATAACAAAAATGGATATGGGAAATTGGAACACCAAGATTGCCAGAACACCACTAGCTTTGCAGACTAAAGTGCTATGCAGGATGTATAGAGGACCCACTAAATGGATCCCAGCAGTCATAATCCAACAAAAAGGACTCCACACCATTGCAATTGAAACTGCAGATTGGTATCAACATCATTGCCATCAAAAACAACTTAGGCTGTATTATTCTGATACAGTCACAAGGAAGGAAGGTCTAGAGACATGCAGTACAAACAAGGAGGACCAACAAACCAAAAACGTCAGCAAACTAGAACCAGCACCGAAGCACATTAGTCGTTCTCCAGCATACCTGCATGACTATGTTTTCTAGGGCTAAATTTTAGCCAGGGGAGGGATGTTATAGTCCTTCCTTCTCTCAGAAGTGGATTATTCCAGATACCTCCTTATCTGATTGAATTAAGCATTGTTTGTCACAGGCCAATAGGCTGATGTATAGATAAAAATGTAGCCAATGATTATTACATCCCAATAAGCAATGATGCTTGCTGAATCTGAAGGTTTTCAATAAGGTCAGGGATCTGGCTATAAACAGTCAGCCTTTTGTGAGAATCAGGGAAGGTCTGTCTAACCTGAAAGACTATTCGTGTTCTCCCAGGGAAGCTCTGCTAACCTGAACAGCAGCAAGTATTCCCATTGATAGCACAACACTATTTAGTCTACACAGCTAGGCAAGTCCCACAGAGACCGGACACTGCTAAGACTACTGTTGGATCAAGGCAAGCTGTCTTATACAGCTGGAAGAGCCATACATCCTACCTGTGAGGCAAGCTATCAGGTATAGCTGGAAGCAGTAGGCGGAACCCAGAGAATACATTAAGCTACCATATTCAACATTGTAAACATTCTCTTGTATATAGACTGTTTATTGTATTATATA